>WAAE01016891.1:0-275986 GCA_013400495.1 Nicator chloris
GACTCAGGCTTGGCTCGGGCTCTCTGTCACTGCCTGAGCTCTGACAGCTTCCTGGTGATGTCACCTCACTACATCTAAATCTCAGTGACATCAGGTGTGGGGGGAGCAAGGTCCCCTCTTGTTCAGAGCTGAGGGGAGAGTAAAGAAAGGAGCTGACCCTGTAGCCAGGACACACCAGGTGACAGGGGTTTAATGTCCAGCTGGCTCCCCTGGGCAGCCCTGAGCCTCAGCCTCCCCCAGGGGTGCCCTGCTGCCCCCTGAGACCTCACACATGGGTCTGTCAGCTGCTGCAAGGGTCATTCATTGTGGAAATGAGAGGCTTTCATTTCTGTCACCAGCACTGATTTCTAACTGGGAAATGAACTCATGGCCATTAATCAGGAGTCCCTAATAAACACAAGCCTGGAATAATAAATTGAACTGTCCTCATGTGGCAAGGCTGGATCGGCACTTTGGCTCTCCCAAGCCACTCCCAGGGTGTTTGGCTGAGCCGTAGCCAGTGGGAGGGCACCAGCTCCGGAGCAGAAAGTGGAATATGGGAGGTGTCTCCAGCCTTAGGTATCGAACCCTGGGGCTTCTGAGCACCTGTCAGTGGGTCCTGAACCACCCCCCTGCCAGTGAGTTCAAAGGAATGTGCCATCCTCATGCCTCCTCTGCCACAGGCAGGGCTGCCAGAGCACATCCCTGGACCTCCAGGCATGGCCTGGGTGATGCACGGAGCTGGGGCTCCAAAACGCAGAGCGGAGGCTCCGGCGCCTGCGTAAGTGACAGCAGCCTTTGGAAAGTGTCCTGGTATTCCCACGGGCTGCTCTGACCTCGTGAACAGCCTGACGGCAGCTAATGAGGCAAAGCCAAAGCGGAGATTTGGGGTGATAATGCGAGAGATCAGTCTGCGCTCCGCCCTGCTGGGCTGTGCCCGCCCGGCTCCACGCCCTGGCTCCCAGGCTCTGGCAAGCGTGGAGCTGAGGTCAGGATTGCTGCTCAGGTGACTGAGAACCTGTTTCACAAAGGCAAACCAGAGGGGAAAAAAGGCCAGAGGGAGAGATGGGGCATCGCTCTTAGTAGTGTGGTTTTGGTGTTCTCCTTATAGCAGCCAGCACCTCCTGTGTGTTTGCCAACACACACCTGATACCCAGCAGCAGCTCTCATCATGCCTGAATGATCCAGGGAGTCTGTGCACAGCCACCAGGATCCATCCCTTGGGCTAGCACAGGAGCAGCAGCCCTGGCCCCAGAACACATCCTGCAGGCAAGGGGCAGGGGTGCAGGAGAGGAGGCAGGGAGAGCTGCAGGACATCCTGCATCCTTATGCTCAGACCTCTCCTTTGGGCTCTGGGCTCATAACTTGTCCTCTCATACCTTGTGATAAGACCTGGGGAACTGGAATATGGGGAAGTGGCTCTGCCTAGTGTAGGTCTTGAGGTGCTTACGTTTGTCTTTCCTAAGAGCCAGCCTCACATCTTCACAGGGGACAAGAGAAAAGCTTGCACAGGGCAGACTGAGAAAACATTGGGAGGCAATGGCTGAGCACCTGCTTTTCTTCCCCAAACTTGGATTTCTAATTCTCACAATTGATTAAGATGGTCATAATACTTCAGGGGCTGAATTTGCGTTTACAGATCTTGAAAACAGCAGGGTCAGGCTGCAGCCTGCCCTGCATTAGGTACCAGGACAGTGCAACATGATGTGCATCCAACCACCCCACCCCAGCGGCCTCTCCAGGTGGCCACAGTCTCTCTCGGGATGGGGATGATGTGGCAGCAGCAGCACAACCACAGCAAATCCATTTCCAGCTCCCTTGGGTGACTGACCTCTCTTCCACAGCCTTCCATGCACTGGATGCAGCATTAAATAGAGGGGTGGATGCCCTGTTGCTGCCTGGTCACAGCATTGTCCCACAACAGCAGCAGGAACAGTCCCACCAATCCCTTCAAATCCCAGGAGGAAGACACCAGCTCTGCCTGGGCAGACCTTGATCAGTAGGATAAGGCATGCAGCTTCCCTGCCAGGCTAGGAGAAGGGAGCTGGATCACCCCACCAGCCTGGTTCCCCAGCCTCTCTGCCCTGCTCCCCAGGGACAGCACAGCATCCCTTCCCTTCACTCCTTGTCTCCGTGGACAGCATATTCTCACCTTGAGAAGAGTGGAAATGGCAGCTGGAATGTGGGCTGGAAAAAGAAAAAGAAAGGAAAAAAAAAGAAAATCTTGAGGCTTGTCCAAACCTACTCATGTTTATATTGGAGCCTGTGAGTGACATCAGAGCAGGGAGAGTATAAACACCAGCAGGACCTACTCTGGGCTTTAAAACCTGCGAACACGCCACTGCCTCCAAACTGCCTGGGGGGTGATGTGCTGAAGAGGCACAGGGGACAGCACCATGAGGCTTCAGCTGGAGAAGCAGCTCCTCTTCCTCTCCCTCCTCTGCATTCTCTCCAAGGTAAGGGAGAGGGGCACTGGGGCAGCTTTAGCCGTGGACCACCCCGTTCTGGCAAAGTGGGGTGCCGGAGGGACTGGGGTGTCACCGCGAGCCCGGTGGCTATCGCCGGCGGGCAAGCAGGCTGCGTTGATGCAGGGGGCAGAGCTGTGCTCGGCAGAGGTGTTTGAGATGAAGCAGCAGGGTCTGAGCGTTCCTGGGCCCAAAGCTCCGCTGTGCGCGCCCCTGGAGCACACAGGAATGCCAGCAATGTGCTGTTCGCTCGCCATCCCTGCGGCTCTCCGGGCTGGGCTGCGCTCGGTCCCCGCGGGCCAGCGAGCGGCAGCTGGGCGGGAGCGGCTCCTCCAGGCTCCTCCATCCCCGCCCAGGCTCCCGAGGCAGGGGCCAAGCCACGAGCACCAGCCCTGGCATTACTCAGCTCTCCCCACTCCTCGGAATGCTCCCGCCAAGCCAGTGCCTCCCATGGGATTTGGGTTGTTGTAGAGATTTTTTTTTTCTTTTTTTTTTTTCTCTTGGACTCTGTGTGAAAATATTTGCCTGTGCAGAGAACAGGAATGTTAAAAAATTTGGGGCATCTCAGCTCCAAGTTCAAATTGCTGCTTGAATCCCCAAGCAGGGATGTCGTGGCAATGTCATGCCTATTTGACTCTTTGCCCAGAAAGTTCAGATCTCTGACAGGAGCCACATTGTTGTCTAAAGACAAGTAAATTACAAGGAGCAGAGGGAAATGAATTTATGGCTTGGCTAATCTTTCTAAAACATCGATTTGCAATGACAACCTCCTGAAAGATGAAAAATGCCCTTGGCTGCCTACATAAGATGTAACAGAGCAATGATTCTTGCCCCAGGTGCTCACGAGTGTCTGGAGAACCACCAAGGACCATCGTGCTGCCAGCCCAAACCTGGCCACCACAGCCAGTCCCTGGGTCCCTGCCACATTAATAATCTGCTCCCTGACAGAACTAGAACAAGACCCAGATTACCCATTTGGGATATATTTTGACTCCAGTTACTGTCACTGACACTTCTACAGCCCCATGAAAAGCATCTGAACTGCTGCAAATGGGGAACAGACAGAGCACCCTCTCTGTCTCATCATGACACACCTGATGCCACTGGGAGAAACTGAAAGAAAATGAAAAATGGTATCTAAAACCTACATGGTCTGGCTGAACCCATCACTCTCCTGCCAGACTCAGCAGTCACACCAGTACCTGGACCAGGGCAGGGATGAATGTTTTGGCTGCATGCCTGCTGTGCTGCTCACACTGGCCCTGCATCCAGCAGCATGTGCATGGTGCTGAGCAGCAGGGCTGCCAGGGGGTTCACATGCACTGTCAGGCCAGTACTGGCAAGGGATTCACTTCCAAACTGCAGAGCCAACTCTCGTGGCTTCAGGCTCTGTATGCAATAGCTCTGTCACATGTGACATGATGGGAGCTCAAGAGCTGCCTAAAAAAGCTGTTGGTGCCAGGGTGGGTGTGCAAGCAGGATGAGCCAAGGGTATAAACATCCACCTGCCCAGGTGAACTCCCGTGGGCACTTCCCTGCCAGACAACTGGCTGAGCAGGCAAAGCACTGCAGTGCACAGCCCTGCCAAAGGGATTACTCAGTCTAGCCACGAGGGAAAACAGCTCCCAGTCCTTGAAAACTTGCCTATCTCTGGGCTCCTCGCCCAGTGGGCCAGGCCAGGTGAGGATGCTGCAGCCAGGGACAAGCAGAGGATGCAGCTGGACCAGTGAGGAATGCAGTGAGGTCTGCCTGGCTCCAGATCCCCACTGCTGATGCAATGTCCTCTTTCTTGGCATGAATGAGAGCCCTTAAGACTGTTAGGAGTGAGGTGATGTGCAATCACCACGTGAGTTCAGTTCCTGCAAAGCCACCTCTCCAGCTGGGCACAGCCATTGCCTTGGGGGCGGGCATGGGGGTGGGCTGCTTTCCCTCCCTCCCTTCCTCCCTCCCTTCCTCTCTCCCTTCCTCTCTCCCTTCCTCTCTCCCTTCCTCTCTCCCACTGGGCTGCTTGGTGCTGCTGACCTCATTAAATAACCACCACTGCCTGGGATGTTCACCTCGTAGCTCCATCCTCCCCCTGTGCGTTCAGAGCAGTGGCACATTGAAGTCCCATCCTGCAGAGTGCTGAGCCTCTGAGCATCCTTGATTCTCCATGTTTTTCCATAGGTGCCCTTCAAAGGGGACAGTAGCTTTCCAGGATGCTTTGAGATATTCCCACGGATTTGCAGAGCCTCCCTCCACCAAAAACCTGCCCCCATGACTGAGGCAAAGTTACCTGGCTGTCCCAGTGACAAAGCAGCTGTTAGCCGAAAAACACCTGTATGGATTCAGCTTTGCCTCCACAGGTTTGTGCCCAGCTGTGCCGGAGACCATGCTACTGCCCCTGGGTGCCACCCCGCTGCCCCCGCGGGTCCCCGCTGGTCCTGGATGGGTGTGGCTGCTGCAAGATCTGTGCCCGGCGCCTGGGGGAGCCCTGCGACTTCCTGCACGTCTGTGACCAGAGCCAGGGCCTCGTCTGTGACTACAGCTCGGCATCCGCAGGGACAGGAGGCACCTGCAACTGTGAGCACTGGGGTGCCCATTTCCCCCGGGGATACCCCCACACTCCAGCCCAGCACACGCCCAGCTCCAGTCATGACCTCCCGTGGCTACAGGCATCCCGCAGCACCATCAGGGAAGTGGTTAAGGCTAGGAAAGCAGCTTTCCTGAGGATGATGCATGCAGCTTGGCCATGGAGCTGTGCCCCATCTCCTGTCAGCTCCTGTGCTGCTTTCTGACTGAGAATTCAGGGTGGTTGCAGTGAGAATGGACAGGGGGCATCCCAGGGATTCTGCAGTCACCCAGCCAAGCCTGGAGCCTGGGAGTCCTGCAGAGAAACCTCAGAGAAACTTTTCCTAGCCTGGAAAACCTGAAAGCAGGGCAGGGGGGGTTCTCACAGCTTGTGACCTGTTGCTTTCAAAAAACAGAGAGATGAGAAGGCAGAGAAGGGGAGGAGGTTGGGTGATGAACGTGCTGCTGCTGCACACACGTCTGCCCTGCACACCACTCAGTCACTTCTGGGGTCCCCCCACTTCAATCCCTTTGTTCAGCCCCACAGTCACCCCCAGCACCGCCCCCTGCCATCCCCATCTGTCACTCTGTCCCTAACGGGCTCCCTGGCTGTCACTTGCAGTTGAAGACGATGAGGAGGGCTGCGAGGTGAACGGCCGGGTCTATCGAGACGGGGAGGTTTTCCAGCCCAGCTGCAAAATCCAGTGCCATTGCTTGGATGGGGGCTTCAACTGCATCCCGCTGTGCCAGGAGGATGTCCGGCTGCCCACCCCGGACTGCCCCTATCCCCGGCGCGTGGAGATCCCAGGGAAGTGCTGCCCGGAGTGGATCTGTGAAGCCCAGGACCAGCACCTCCTCCGGGATGCCCGGGCAGGTAAGATGCAGGGCAGCTCCAGGAAGGGGATGCCCACACCAGTCTCTGGGAGTGGCCCCTTCACCCCAGGCTGTGAAACATCAGCAGGAGACACCTCACACGTTTCTCTGCCACGCAGGGCTGTGCCTGCAGCATCACAGGGCAACTGCACAGCACCTGTCTCCAACCACCCTTTCCCCCGTCGTGTCCTTTCTTGCAGCCGCCGGGGCAGTGTCCGCACTGCTGCCATACCCCTGCCAGGAGTGGGGCACGGAGTGGAGCGCCTGCTCGGCCACCTGCGGGCTGGGCTTTGCCACCCGCGTGTCCAACCAGAACCGCTACTGCCGGCTGGAGACCCAGAGGCGGCTCTGCATGGTCACACCCTGCCCGGCCCTGCCGGCAGCGTTCCCGGCGGTGAGTGAGGGCTGCGTGGGGCTGCTGCCCCTGCGCAACACGTTTGAGTGACAAAGGGAAGTGCCAGCCAACACGAGCCACGGCATCCCCGCTTACCTGTGGGCCCGCCATCAGCCCTCCTCAGCCGTGAGCTGACCGTGTCTCAGGGACACATGAACCATCTCCTGAAACTTTGCTTGGAAAACACCCGATGGCAGGTCTCTGGATGTCTGAATCCAGGAGGGCAGTGGATCCCACACTGATGAGCTCGGCCTGCCCCTGTGGCCAGAGATGGATTTGCAGCTCCTGCCTGGCTCCCTAGGCACACCGGGGAGGTGGTTCTGCCACCTCTTTATGAGCCTGACACAACCCCAGTGAGGACACAGTGCTAATCTGCCTTTCTGGCTTGCAGGTGGCA
This sequence comes from Nicator chloris, assembly GCA_013400495.1. Lineage (NCBI taxonomy): Eukaryota > Metazoa > Chordata > Aves > Passeriformes > Pycnonotidae > Nicator > Nicator chloris. The sequence continues at coordinate 6,659 of WAAE01016891.1, forward strand.
CTTTCTGCCCACTTCCTTCCCCCTGCACTGCCACTGCCACGTGCCCCTACTCCCCAGCTGCGGGGGACACACCACCACTCCTCTCCATCTCCCCACTGATCTCCGTTCTGCCTTTCCAGAGGGGAAGAGGAGCTCGTTTGTAGCTGTGCCCAGCCCGGATTCACCCTGCAGCCAACGCCTCATCCCGGCAAAGAGACTGGCACACACCCATGGCACTGTGGTTACGGTGAAGATGGAGGATGTTTCCATTGGGAAAACAGAGAAGAAATGACAGACTTTGGCTGCCAAGGAGGCTGGAAAGATAGAACAGGATCCCTGTGTCACCCATCACCTGCCTCCTCTGTACACCCCACAGCCCCAGGCAGGGTTACTGGGCAGCATTCCGAGTTCCTTGGGCTGAATGAAATGGGAAATGAGGAAATCCTGCTCCAAGCACAAATCCACCCAAGAAACCAGGAATTGGTCCTTTCCTGGATCAGTGGGGCTTCTGAAGGGGTGATGCTGCTTCTCTGCCACACCATGCAGCTCTGCTTTGCAAGGACTTCAAGAGAGACCATCTCCAGCACCTGGAAGCCAAAATCCCTGGAGGGAACCCTCATGCCCTGGTCCCCCAGGGAGGGAGCAGGTCATCAAGCTGCACCCCACAAGTCACTGCCACAGCAGGCTGAGCTGCTCGACCATGCCGGAGCTCAGCCAGCCCACGGTACCCACCCTGCAACCCAGCAGCCGCCTTCCCGGGCATGGGCAGGGTCCTCCTGGTGGCAGCTCTCATTCACCTTTCCCTCATCCCTCCAGAATAAACACGAGCCTTCCCGCTCTGCCTGGCCTCCTCCTCTCCAAAGCGCTGGTGGTTTGGCAGGGCTTCGGCAAGCGAGGAGCTCAGACACCGGAGACTCCGCTCCGCAGCACCAGACATTCCGCCTGCCATCCAAGCACATTCCCCGCGAGCCGGGGCCAAGGGAGAAGCGGGAAAAAGGGAAAACAAATCGCAAAGATGAGTCGGGGCCGTCTCCCGAAGGGCTGGAGCTGCTCCAGCCATGCAGGAGTCGGCGCAGGAGAGCTGCTCGGCTGCTGTGGCTGTCCTTTCTCCCAGTAAAAAGTCCTTCTGGGTGATGGAAAATGAAACCCAAATGCCCTCTAACGGCCTCGCACAAATGTGCAGAGGGAACGCGCGTTCCACCACGGGAAGGGCAGCTGGAAGGAGCAGCGGTTTGGGTGACGTGTCCAGGTGAGAAATGGACTATTTAGATGCGTATTTCTAGAACTAAAAATAAAGATGTGGTCATCCAGGTGTGGAGCTTGTCTGTGCACGGTGAGCCCAGCCCTGCTGCTCAGGGCCAGCTCGGTGGGTGCAGGAATGTCCTGGCAATGGGTGGGGCAGCTTGGAGGAGCCTCAATTCAGGCTGCTTAGAGTAAGAGAAGGAAAAAGAAAAAAAAAATTCAATCAAAGCACTGAACACATTATTGCAGCTTATTATATTCTGAGTTAAACCCTTCACTCTTACCCAGCCATAAGCTCTGCTGATGGCACCAGCCCTGGCCATAGCCCAAGTCTCCAGTGTTGGGATGTGCAGGAGAGCAGGGCAGGGCATGGCACGGGCTGCAGTGCTGCTGCATCTGCAGCCACAGGCACAGCCTCTTCTTAGCCTCCCAGAAATCAAGGCCCAAACTCCACTGTAGCTCATCCCTCCTACTGCCAGACCCACACTTCCTCCAGTTGCCCTGGCCTGGGATTTCCCCAGCATGATGCAGCCACCACCACCAGCTGACTGTGCTCCTGACCAGGGCAGCATATACCAGGGCAGATCTGGGGGTGAAGGGGCAAAAGGCTGAATGGCAAGGGGGAGTTCCTCTCTCCAGACCCCAGGAAAAGCCTCCCCAGCAGCAGCAGGAAAGGCAGCAGAGCCATGGCAACTCACCCACTCCCTCAGGCCCTGCAAGAACTGAAAATCCCCCGAAAGTCAAGGATGTGGTTCAATCACCTCTTGGGGGTAAAAAATGAAAAAGAGAAAAAAAGAAACCTCACTGCTCTTGCAGTAAAACATTGCCTACAAAGAGAATTATTTACTGCAATCATCTGGTGCTCAGCCTGAATACAAATCATTAATTCTGTTTGATACGGGCACATGGTGAACTTCCAGCAGGCAGCAAATCACAGAACAAACAGCTTGGGTTGACTTCTTTAGTTCTCTGGTGGCCATGCCAAACAAATGGTGACCTAAAGCTCATGTAGTCTTCAAAACTACCATGTCCCTCGACTGACATGGATAAAACACGTTGTGGGTACTGAAAATCCTGGTTTTAAGCCAGTTCTTGTTCAAGCATGTTGGGACTCAGCCACCAAGGCTGGGTGAGCTGCCAGGGCTGTCACACACTCTCAGATCTGCCTAGCCACCTCTGGGTGATGGTAAAAATCAGGAGGTCACTTTTCAGGCAGCAACCTGCAATTCTCATCTCAAACAAATGAGTCAACACACCTCTGCAATAATTATCTTTTTTTTTCCCCTGCAGAATGTCTCCCTGATTCACTAAGCATCTAAATAATGAATTAATGATTCCAAAGAAATCTGAGTTATTTTTCCCTATGAATACAGGGAAATCAACTCTTGCAATTTGATTGCCAGTCTCACAATATTTCTCTCTAAAGCCCTGCTACCCTGGAAACGTGGTTATTTGAGGCTCTGACGCAGGGTCCTGGCTTTGCCTGCTCGTGTGGGGCAACAGAGAAATATTCCACCCCATCCACAGGTAACTGTAAAGATAAAAATCCTCAAACCAAAAGAAAATTCAGTCCTCTTCTCAAGGCACAAGGCCACATCTGCACACAGCCTGGGATCTGCTAACCACACTCCTGAGCCAGTGATGAGCAGATCACAGCTCATTTCTGTGCAAGCACACGCAGCAGCTGAAGGAAAACTGTCCTACTGGATGAGTAAACAGCATGCATCAGAATTTCTTTTCCAAGCCATTCTCATGATTTATGATTTTTAAATGCATAGAGTTGGGTGAGAGAGGGCTGGATGAGCCCCTTGTTAAAGTGAAACATTTTCAGAAACTGAGCACAGGAATGCAGTGCTCAATTGAAAAAAAAAAAAAATCAAGTAGATGAAATGGGTTTTTTATTTTTCCTGGAAACACATGATTGAGGTTATGTGTTTGCAGGAGATGTCCTGGCCCCGTGTTCTCATCCTGACATCAGCACTGCTGTTGCCTGCCAGAGCCAGGAGCCAGAGGGGAGCGTCCTCATGCAGGATGTTTGGGCAGAGCTGGCAGTACCACCTGCACTGCGAGGGAAACCATGGGTCAAGTGAACACCTAAAACACACAGGAGGCAGGCACAAGAGAAAAGCTCAGTGATTGTGCCTCCAACGGGTCCAGGCAACAGGAGATGTGGAGGGCATGGGGGTCCAGCCATTCATGGGCAGTGCTGCCCATGCCCTGCCCTGCTCCTCTCCTCCCATGGCAGAAGGCACCAGCTCCAAGCTTTCATTCTCGGGACAGGGAAAGCTTTGCCTTCATTGCTGAGAGCAGCTCATGGCCCTTCCCATGATCACAGAAGTCCTCCCAGCCAGTTGGGCTGTCTCTGCCTCAGCTTCCCCAAAGGTTGATGCTCTGGGACAAAGGGAACTGCTCCCAGTCTGTTCCTCTTCTCTTGCTGCCCTTCCACACCTCTATAAAGTTGCTCTGCAAGCGCCACCCCAAGCCCAGGCTGCAGGAGCAGCTGAAGTGCACAGAGGTGAAGGGGGCAGGAGCAGGGCAGGATGGAGTCACTTCCCTGGGTGCACCCTCATGGAGCCCCTCTGCTGCTGTCACGCCAGGAGCACAGACCCACCAGAGCCTCTGCAAACCGCAGAAAAGCCATATCTTCACCACATGGAAACAGCTTCTACACTTCACCTTTTCGGGGGCACACCCATAGTGGTCAGATTTTATTACACAGGCAGGAAATAACACACAATGTTTCCCACCGCTTATCTGCTCCAGCAAGCACTTTCTGAAGTCAACGAACAACAAAACACAGTAGTATTCTCAACACGCAGCTAACCACCACCCCACCAGCGCCTTGGGCTTCCCCACCGTGTCCCCGAACTGCCGTGCCCGAGCGTGGTCCAGAGGAGATGTCCAGCTGCTCCCAAGGAGGGATGGAAGCGCAGTCGGGATGGCTGGGCAGGACGCGCCCTCCTCCTCCTCCCCACTGCCTGCTGAGATACCAGCCTCCTCCCCACCCGGATTCAATTCCCGGAAAGCAGGCGGCCGTGGCCCTTTCAAAGCCTAGCTTTTCACCTCAAGTCGTTCCCTCAAGGTCGTTTTCCTATGGCTTATCAGGGTAAACTTTCTCCCTGCTGACTGCTTCCCCTGTTAACTCCCGCGCCTGCAGATCCGAGTGATTTCTGGCCCCGTTTATGCTGCAGCAGCTGCTCAGCGATGCAGTCGGGGCTGCCCTTCCTCGGGGTCTGCTTTGGGCTCGCTGGTTTTAGCTCTTGCCCCAGTTTCACAGTATCTGGGTGTCCCCTCCCTCACGGTCCCTGTGTCAGGAAAGGAAGGGCACAGCCCATCCCGCGTCCTCCCTGCACGGCTCCGGACCGCTCGACGGAGGAACGGGGAAAGGGGTTTTGTGCTTGGGGAGGGAGATAGAAGTACGCAGCGGGAGCAGCTGTAGGGAGGGGGCAGCTTTTGGGCAGGGCTCACTCTGCCTGTTCTGGGGGCAGACAGCCTGGTACATCTCTGCCTGCTGGCACTGCCTGCGGCACCGGGGATGGCAGCATGAGCCCCATGGCAGCATGAGCCCCGTGGAACACTGCCAGTCTCCTGCTTACCTCTGCTCCCGGTATTTCTGAGCGTTGGAGCCAGGAAAAAGGCTGTCAGGAATGGCAGAATGGCACTGAGGGCGGCTCGTGGGGTGCAGGCTTCCAGCCCCCGGTCTGGAAAACTGGGAGGTTTCTCCTGACCGCGAGTGGGACAGAAGAGAAACAGGCTGAAAGCTTTGGCTGCCCTCCTCAGGCATCCCTCTGCCGCCTCCCTGCCTCCTGCTCCCTCCAGGCAGTCCAGCGCCCAAAATAGCCAAGGGGCTGCGTGTCCCTGGCGCCCGGCTCCCGGCGCCTCAAGTGGGCTGGGGGAGGCGCCGAGGGAGCGGCGGAAGCCGCTGCGCTGAGCCTGCTTTCGGCACATCCTCCCCGTGCCCCGGGGGAAAGTCCAGCACCCTGAGCTCCCAGGCCGGGCTCAGCAGGAGCGGAGAGGTGAGAGGAGCCGCGGCCTGTGCCAGAGGATACGGGGCTGCCGCGGGCACCGGTGCCTCCGAGCGGTGCCACCAGCTGCCAGCCCGGGCGGCGCCCCATGGCTGCGGAGGCTCTCTCCACGTGGCCCGGCAATGGCAGTCGGGCTCCTTGCCCCGTGGATTCCGCCTTCGCCCAGCGCTTCCTGCCCGCCGTGTACCTGACCGTGATCCCCCTGGGGCTGCTGGGGAACGGGCTGGGGCTGTGGCACCTCTGCACGGGGCCCCGCGAGGGTGCCCGCCAGCCCCTCAGCCTGCTGGTGGGCAACCTGGGGCTGGCTGACCTGCTCTACGTCAGCACACTGCCCTTCCTCGTCAGCTACTACCTGCGAGGCAGAGTGTGGCTCTTCGGGCAGGTCTGGTGCCGCCTCACCCGCAGCCTCTTCCACCTCAACCTCTACACCAGCATCGGCTTCCTCACCTGCATCAGCATCCACCGCTACCTGGGCATCGTGCACCCGCTGAAGGCGCGGGGCAGGTGCCAGGCTGCAGCCTCCTCGGTGTGGCTCAGCGGGACGGTCTGGGTGTGGGTCCTTGCACAGATAGCTCCTGATCTTGCCTTCAGCAAGATGGATGACACGGGGATGAAATGCCATGACACGACAGGACAGGAGCACCTGGGCCTTTACTTGCCCTACACCTTTGCTGTCACCGTGACTGGCTTTGTCATCCCGTTCCTCATCATCATCGGGTGCTACTGCCACGTGGTGTTCGTGCTCTGCAGGAATGACAGCATGGACCTCAGCCTCAGGAGGAGAAGCATCGGGCTGGTGATTCTCGTGATGGTTCTCTTTTCCATCTGCTTCCTCCCCTACCACATCTTCAGAAACCTCAACTTGTTTTTTCGCTGGCAACCACAGGGCTCCTGCACACAGGTTTCAAAGGATGTCTACGTTTCCTACCAGGTGACTCGGGGCCTGGCCAGCCTCAACAGTGCCCTCAACCCCCTGCTCTATGTGATTACCAGCAAAGACTGGAGGTCACGAGCGAGGACCATCCACCAAAGTGCCAGACGGTGTCTGAGGCCACCCTTCTGGCGCAAAACCTCTTGCCAGGCAGCTGAGAAGAAGAAGAGGAACATCATTCTTTGTAAGGGGGAGGCTTCTAATGAGCTCTGAGGTACCTGACACCCCCGCTTCTGCCACATCAGCTTGTGCTTGGCCCCTCCCTGGGGGCAGCCCCCCACCTTGACACCTGCTTTGCAGAGATGGTGACAGCAGCATCACGGGCTCCGTGCACACAAGGGATAGTCAGGACTGTCAGCATCAGAGAAAAAACTGGGACCAGATTTCAAAAGCAAAACTACTCAACTCAACCATTGTGCCTACAGCACGCCTGGAGATGGAAAGAGATGATCACATTTGCTCTAGTCTGAGGTATTTCCCTCCAGGCTCTCATGCAGCAGTCTGAGAAAATATATCATCCCCTTGCTTCCCAGCTGCTCTATGGCTGAGGGATGGGAGGGAATGATGCCTTGTCCCTCCACTGCATCCTCTCTACTTTACTGTACATGGGTTTGAGACAGGATTTCCTCTTTCACCTAAGGAGAGGTCCTGCATTGCAGAACAGCTGACAGGATCAATTTTTGCAGCGGGTGAAGAGCTTTAGAAATGGAAATATTCATAAAAAAATCAGGTTTAAGTACATTACTAAGCTGTGCCAGTTCCTGGGTGACTGAGCTGTTTCAGGATATGTGGGATCCTTTACTGCCCACCTCCTTTGCAGAAGAAAAAGACATTTTTGGCATTACTCCCTCTCTTTTGGAAGAGCATATAGTAGAACCAACAAATGGGCATTTTAAAGTTTTTGGAGGCTATTGGTCGGGGTTTTATTTCAGAAGGTGAATGACTGCAGTAGCCTGAACTCCTGCTTCCAGCAGGAAAATGCCAGGAGAGTTTGCAAATCTTCAGGTGGGTGCTTGCATCTTGCATCCAGCCTTGTGAAGGCATTAAATATGACTTGTAAAAATCAGATGTGCAAATAGAAAGAGAAGCAGCACTGGTGTGAAGGCAGGATGTGATGGCAAGGGCAGCTGTCTGTCATCACCAGGGGTGACAGATCTCTGCTTTGGGGAGAGCAGAGGCTCCTAAGCAGTATTTTGGGTTTTGATCTTGGTGTTACTCACTACAAATAGCTCGAACATTTCAATTCAATCCTGTGATTAGCAGCAACAGCAGCTTTTGGAGCCCAGCTGTAGGAAGTGGACTGTGAGTTAAAATCAGCCGTTTCTGGGAAAGCACTGGCCCACGGACGGATGTTGTGCTCTTTTCCTGACATTTATCTCTGTCAGCTGTTGCTCACACAGACCCACCTTAGCTGGGCAGTGGAGGGAGCACGGCTGGCTTTCAGTGCAGTTAATATGTCTGCAGTGCAAATAAACACCTCATGCTTTCAGCTGTGAGTCGTCTGGCTTCTTTTAGAGCTTTATGGGAACCTGGGAGCCAGCTGGCCTGCGGGGTGGAGCAGGGCCCTGCCTGCTCAGGGAGTGGTGATGATGATCTTCCCAGTGCTCTGCACACAGGGAACTGCTGGGAGACTGCAGGCAGCCAGTGAAGAGTGATCTGTGACAGGCACACACTGAGGAGCCTGCTCAGCACCAGTCAGGGGTTCAGCAGAGCCTGAAGTGTCCAGCTCCCACCTCATCCAGAGGAAAACCAAAGATAAAGCATAAATTCACCAACAAGATCTTCTCTCTCTGTAGTAGGAACACTGAGACATTAGGATCAGACCTGGTCCCTGCTCCTTGCACACATACTCCAGATCTGGGCTTCTCCAGAGCTCTGAATTCTTCTCCTTTCCTCAGAAACCACCCACACCTCTGAAAGCTGCCCAGCTCTTCCATCTTCACATGTGGGTCCTGTCTAAGATGCTACAGCTCCTCCCTTGGCTCCCACAGCCCTTGGGAGATGGCACTGCCCCCACTTTGGGCAGGACTGACTGAAGTAAAGCATCACTGCATGCTGGGGAGGGAGTGCTGTGTAGGGAGTGCCAGCAAAGTCTGCTCTCACCCCCTGCATCCCTTTGCCCAGATGTGTCTTCTTGTCTTCTCCAGTGCCCCTCCCTTCACTTTCAATAATGATTTAAAGATCTGTGTCTTAAGAAGCATCTCTGAGCCCCAGGGACAGTTGCAGGCATAAATCTGCACATTTTTCTGTGTTCTGTGTCTGTCAAAGCAGCAAAAGCCAGTAAGGATCTGTGTGTTGGGCTGATGTCTGAGACATTTGGGGTGGGATTTTTAATCCTTTTTTAATCTATAGCTTCACAGTCCCCTTGATTCTCAGAAAGTGCTGCTTCCCATGTGAACTGGAGGGAATGAGCTCTTTCTCTTGATTAGGTGTGTGTGTAATTAAGGCTCAACCCCTGGCACATGAGCCTCTTCACAGCTGGTGATGGGGCAACAAAACTGCCCTCCATCCTCCAGCCTTCCCTCCTCCATCCCTCCTTCCTGCCCTCACTGTCAGGGAGCTTCCTTCCCTCCCAAAGAGCAGCTGCTGCTCTCTGTGGGACACGGAGGTGTGTGCTCACTGCAGGGATCCTGCTCAAAACCTGTGGGCACTGCTCCCCCATCAAAACTCCAAGGGCTCTTTATCCCCTGGAACCAGAGGGTGGGATTGTCCCTGGAGCCACCAGCATGGGCAGCACCCATTCTGTCCCAGGTCCCACTTGTGGCGTGGGAAGAACTTTTGGGAGAGGGTAAATGGGCAGGGAAGGCGGGGAGCTGTCATAATCCTCCTTTCCCTTCTCCCAACACTCTGCCAGACACTGCAGGGCCACACAAAAGCAAGGGGCCAGTGCCACTGGAGGAGCTGTGCCATGGTTACCTCCTGAATAATCACTCCTTTTGGACTCCTGGCTTATGCTGAGCTGAACATTCCTCTTTCCCTCCCTTGGCTGTCTGTTGCCAGCTTTGAAGATGTCTAAAAGCAAGTGAGAGGAATCCCACCTGCACTCTCTTTTCCCCACAGCTTCTCTGGTACAGCAGCATGGAGCAACGGTCTTGTCTGCAAAATCAAGTTGAAAGCATATTTTTAACTCCTTTACCAAGATTAGACTCAAACAATAAATCAAACATGGTGGGAATTCTCCTCCTGACACTAATGAGATCAGAATCAAGCCTGGAAATTTGGCAGCATTTCTTGCTTCATTAAATAAACTGCTCTTGGTTGAGGATATGTTGCAAACAGAGTCAAGGTTTGTTATGTTACAGAGAACTTTGGAGCTGACAGCCCAGGGAAGCCAGTCAGGCAGAAATAACAGGCACATGTACAGATGCACAGATGTACGACTGCTTTCTTCCTCCAAAGTGCAGAACTGTGTTTTTTTGGCATACAAAACACTCCAGAAGAAGAAAATATTGCTATCAGCAACACCCAAATGCACAGAACTCAACTCTGATTAGTTCTTTATTTCATTTTGCACACATTAGCTAAAATCTGGCTCTGACTCAGTTCAGGGGTGTTGGTATGGGCAGTGGAGCCCTGATTGCTAAACAAGGGTGGGTTGGCTGCCATGTGCTGAGAACGTGGGCTCGTTCCACAGAGATTCCACAGCCTGGGAGAGCGGGAGAGCGGGAGCTGCTGCACATGAGGGTTGGGGCTGCTGGGGACATCACTGTGCCACTGAGATGGTGCACAGCTCCCTGTTGGACGAACAGGCCATGGCCATAAGAGTCCTCAGACCCATGTGAGGTGTGAAGACCATGTGTGAAGCTGGAGAAGCAGCCAGAGCAGGAGGCTCCTGCAAGAATGGCTCCCCATTACCCCAGGCACCCAGCAGGAGGACTTTGTGGAGCTTCTTTTACAGCATGGTGGGAGGCTGCAGTGTGTACACAAAAAGGGATGAGTCACTCATGAGGTCACTAGTGAAAGGTCACAGCATCCTCAGATTCTTTGAGAGGTATTTATTTCTTCAGCAAAACAATTTCATTGCTAAAGTGCATTTGGCTGCAGTGACAATAGACCTGACAGGTTATCTTATTTACCAAGGATATCGATCAGACTGGGAAGGAATAGTAGATGCAATTAACCAGGTGAACAGGGAAAAATGGTGAATATACCTTCCACGGGGGTGCTGTTGGTGAATATTTTAATAAAAGAGAAAAAGCTGAGTCTGTCTATACTACGTGGAGTGCTTTGGCATCCGAGGGACCAACAGCTTGTGCAGAAGAGAGCAAATCACAGAAATAGAACAACACTTAGCGTGCCTGTGTGAAGCCATCAGCCCGATACTATTCCCGCAGTGCGTGCAGTTATAAATAGGTGATGCCGTGCTGCGCGGGACCTGCCGAGCGGGCGAGCGAGGGAGGCGCGGCCAGCTCCGGCCGCGGCGCCGCTCCCAGCCCAGCACGCATTTGTATGTGCGCTACACAGCGGCTGCGGCTCCACCCTGCGGGCACGGATCTGTCCTGGAGGACTCGCCGGGTCCAGGTTTAAAAGAGTTGTGCCATTTTTTACGCCATTCCTTTAAATATCCTCCCGCAGCAAGTGCTGCTTGCCCCAGATCGCTGCTAGAGGCAGGCGCCAGCAGAGGAGCGGGGCAGTGAGAAACCCCCGGGAGATGCTCAGTGCACCACGACCTGTGCTGCCTCCTCAGCATCCTGGGAGGAAGCTATCATTTGAATTTTGCCCCACACCTCCACTCTGTCATGAACAGGAGACGCTCAGATCCAGTCTGGCTCCCTGAGGAGCCCTTCGTGCCAACGCACTGCCCAGCCAGCGTGAAATTCTTCTGCTTGTTTGGGCTTATGGGCAAAAAGTTTACCCTAAGGAGCATCAGAGAGCTCCCAGGCTTCCCAAAGATACCACAGCTCCTCCTTGGAGAGGCTGTTTCCGTGCTGTGCTCAGGACATCCAGGGACAGGAAACAGATTAACTCTGTCCTGGCTGCCTTTGCTCACATGGGGAGGTGCAGAGGTGCACCTCTGTGCTCAGCAGAAGTGGGAGAACCACCCACCACAGCTCCCAGTCTGCTCTTACCAGCACAGGCCACCCTGCAGAACCTCCATGTCTCCAGTCCAGGCAGTGGGGAGACAGCCCCATGGCAATGGGAAGCTGCTGGCACAGAGGAGAGCTCAGGGGTAGGTTCACTCGTGAGGATGCCAAGAGCCAGTCATCCTCACTGGATGAAGTGTTACTTGGTTTGGAGGCAAAAATCCCCCTTTGAAAGTGTGTAGTGCTGGCCACACAGTGCCATGCTGAGAGTCCAGATGCAGTTCCTTTGGGATGCAGCTCACCATCAGCCCAGGGCTATCCAAGACCCTGGCAGGTCTGCACTATGCATCATGAGATGCTGCAGCTTCCTCAGTGCTGTTGGAGGAAAGAATCTTTCTGTGTGTAAAGCTGAAACAACAGATCCATCCCTGTAGCCAATATCCCACTGCACTGAGCTGGGATGTGGGAAAAGCTCTTGCAGGGTGCCCCAGGGCAGACACCAGCAGCACAAGGGGAACAGTGAGGGAGAGGGGCTTCACAAGCTGAAACATTCTTTTCGTTTCCAGTGGGGCATGTAGAAGCAGAGAGTGGCTCATGGACAAACCAGCAGGCTCAGCCTGGGAGTACAGGACACATCCTCTCCCAAAGGCAAAGCACAGGGATGAGTGTTGGACTTGCAGCCACAACTGCCTGGGGGAAGTTCTCATTGCCTCCATAAAGGGGGCTGTTCACACGCAGTTCTCAAACCAGAAACCCCCAAATGGCCGTGCCCTGAGTCTGTGCCTGATCCTGTGTGGAGATGCCCAAGGGATACCCAGAGCATCACCTCCTGTCGCTGCTCAGCGCCCCAGCTCCCGCCTCAAGAGACACTTAAACCAAGGACCTAAAAGTCAGTTAAATGTTTCAGATCACAGAGAAGCTTCTGGTTTATTCTCCCATTTACCTCAGGCGGTTTACCTGCCTCCAAAAAAGCTTGTTTATTTAATTCCCTCTGACTGATTCGTGGCAGACCTGGCATCCTAATGCCTGGAACAGCTGTGACTCCTGTGCCACCATTTGCTGTGCCCCAGGGACACCACACAGCCCCTGAGCATGGCTGGAAAGAAAGGGCCAGGGCTGGAGCAGGGGGCAAGCAGCTGGGCCAAGTGAACACAGGGCCATTTTTGCATTTGGAATTCAGAGAGGATGGGTCTCATCTCCCCAGTTAGTCCTTCCAGAGAAAAGCCTGGAGAGAAACAACTGGAAACTCTTTGTATATAAACAAGACTTAGTAAAATCTACAGTTTTAAGGTGGAGGAAGAAATAAGTCCCTAATGTGGTGCTTACACTGCAAGAGAAAACAAATATTTCATTTTGTTCTGTTCATTCCCCACTGAGAACCTGCTGTGCTGTCAGGCATGGGCAGCAGGAACTCTTTCACAGGGCATTTACAGCTCCCTTGGCTGGGAAATTGCTCGTGCCCCAAACCCAGAGCCCCTGTGGCCAGTGGAGTGTTGTAACAGCCATGGAGCATCTCTAGCAGGGGAAGAAGAATGAATCTTGGAGGAATCAAACCCTGCATTGAAATAAGTCTGTGCCTGGCTGGGAAGCTCAATCAACCCCCCAGCACCGGTTCTTCAGAGGAAAACAGGAAAGGACATCTTGAGTTTTACTAATAAACGCACTTTTCTCCAGCTGAAGTCCCGGGGCCTATTTGTTTCCTAGCGGGTTATTTTTAGCATCGAAAGGAGCCATTTGCTGTAAACTGTCTGCCCGGGAAGCGGAGCTCCGGGGGCCGCACCGGGACTGCGGCAGCGCCCGCGTCTCCGGCTCAGCGCCCCGGCTGCCGCCCGGCCCCGGCCCGGCCGGAGCGGGGCTCAGCTCCCCCCGGGACGGGACCCTCCGACCTTCGTCCACCCAGGCAGGCACCGGCGCTGCCTCCTGCCCCACCAGCCCGCGGTGGGGGCGCTTTGGGACGGGCGGTGCCGTGGTGTGCGGGGGACCCGCTTAGCGCATCACCCGTGCGGGCAGACACCTTCGGCACCGAGGCCACCCCGCGCTCACCGCACGGCACCCAGCACACAGCAGGGCAGAGCCCAGCCCTCCCCCTGGGGTGTCCCACAGGATCCCTGCAGCTCCTCAGGACTTTTCCAATCCCTGCAGTGCGGTGCTACCCTGGCGTGGGCTGCCTCGTCGGACACGGGCAAAGCTGTCACCGGGGAGCCCTCCGAAGGAGCCTCACATATTTGTAATTCCTTCCCAGACCCTTTGTCCCCCGCCACCCCTGACCTTGCTGGCAGTCCCGCAGGCTGTGATGCAGGGAAGTCATTTATAGCACCGTGATGCTGCCAGCCGTGGTGGGAGCAGAGGCACCCCCGGGATCAGGCCCTGCTCTCCCTGTGGCCGTGTCCTCCGTTCAGTCTGTGCTGGTGGCCATGGCAGCTCTCCTCCAGATTCACCTTGCCCAAGCAGCACCCTTGTCCAGACACACTCCCAGAGCCTCTCTCCTTCATCACAGTGATCCAGGGTCTCCTGGCAGTCACGGGTCCACTCTGGCACTGGCAACAGCACCACAGAGCCTCCCAGCCCCAAAACCCAACCCAAACTGGCTGACAGCCTTGATTTAACAGGCTCTCAGCAAATATTCCCACAAATCTTTAAGTAGAGGCATTATGATTTTATCTTATTATTTTATAATTAAAGCCAAGATCCTCAAACAAAATAAATGAACCGACTAAAGCATCCGAGATCAAGAACTTGCTAAAGCAGAGCAGCACCTTTCCCATTTGGTTGTGGTCCAGGCACTTTATGGCAGGTACTTTGTGCCTGGCTGATGTTCAACTGACAGCTTTCCAAGCATATAAAAAACTTATTAGGCTGAAAATAGAGTTTGTGACCATAAACTGTCAAGAGTACTTGTCAGCATTTCCAGGCCAGGTCTGCTTTGTGTACAACCACTGGCAGATCAGGCTGCTGGGGGGAGTGGGGTGGGAGGATGGGGCTGTGTGTCCCCTCCCAGAACCCCTTTTGGGTTGGAAGGGTAGTTGGGAACTTCCCAATGAGTTCTGGGGTAGTAGGAGGTGGCATGATGAGGTTTAGCATGGCTGGTACTGGGTAAGGTGGCTGAAGACAGTCACACACGGAACTGTGTCCACCTGCTCTGGGGCTGGAAACCTGGAAATCACATCCATGGGAGACCATGGGGAGGCAGTCTGCATGTACAACCAGTTTATAGCCAATGCTTCCTTAGTTCCCTTGCTGGGCTTCCACATCACAGTGCAGAGCGAAGTGCCTGCAGCCATCTGAGCTCCAAAGAGCCCAGGAGGGAGGCAGCAGACATTCTGAGAGCCAAGGGAGAGCCGTGAGGTTCCTGAGCCCGCAGGAACTCTGAGCATGGCCAAAAGACAGATCCGAGGCAGCTCCAGCATGAAGGAGGATGTTTTACAGGATGATTTGTGGAGTCATGGGACAGAAGCAAACACTACATCCAGCCTGGATGCAGTCAGGGAGGCTGTGTCTGCAGAGGAAGGCACTGCCATGGCCCTTCAGGCAGAGAGGAGGGATTGCTCCCTGTGCCCAGCTCACAGTGCTGCCTGCCTGGGGGCAGCCCAGCAGGGCCTGGAGTCTGCTGTGGTTTAAGGACATCATCTGGGCAGCTGCAGCTGGTTGTTATTCATACCCTGACACCTAATATTTTTTAGAAATTAACTAATCTGGTGCTTTAGAAATACCCTGGCTTTGCCAGGCTATCTATAATCTAAGTATTAATGGCATTAAAGCTAGAATAGCCGATGCTTTTACTAAAGCAAATAAAAACATCAATTCGGTGTTTAAAAATAACCAAAAGAAGCAGAGTACATCAGGGAGTCCCCAAGCCCTCAGAGAGCTGGAGCACCTTGCAGCTGAAACCAGGGAAGGGGCTGACACCTGGTGGGACTTGGGATTGACTCAAGCAGACCCACATAACTGGTCCCTGTTTAGTGCTTTTCATCTGAGACTGCTAAGCAGCTTTGCTTATTTCAATCTATTAGAACTAGAAAAGCTTTTTAATAAACTCCCTGCCAGCCTGGAATTAGTAGATGCGGGCCAATTAGACACATTAATTATACAGTGGTTTAAACACAGATGAGGTTTGACTTTGTTTACCCATCTCAGAGGAAGCAGCTTCTCAAAGTTCACCTCCAAAGGACTGGATAAAAGGTTCACTCCCAGTGGCAAGCACCTCCCCACACAAACATAGCACGTGGACTTACGTTTTATTTTCAGAGCTCCTGCTTTTTCTTTGCCTCCCCATGCAATAAAAATGAGACATTTAATCTCATAATGCAACTTCTCACTGAAAATCAATGATAAAGTACATTATCTTGCCTGCTCTGAACCCACGGCTCCAGCTTGACCTTCCTCAAGCAGAGCGAAGTCCGGAGAAACACAAAGATTAAACTTATGGTTTCCCAACAGGAAAGTGTGAAACTTTCATGTGCCTCAGGAGGAACAGGACAGGATGGCCCTCCACAGCAGCCACCTGACACAGTTTGGTGTCACTCACGCCCTGTGATCACTGGAAAAAGCAGTGTGTGAGCAGTGAGAAACAGAGCAGGCTGAATCCAGCCTGAATTTTGAAGCCTCCAGTCCCACTCCAAACATAGTCCTGGCTTGTTACTGGGGGGTTTCTCATTAGGAGATGGATCCTGCTACCCTTTTCCCTGCTGAACAGCATTTATTCAACAGGGGCTTCTGACCTGCCAGAGGTCAAAGCAAGCCCCAAAAGGAGAAATCAGTAACATCCCAATCTCTAGAACTCCCAGTGCAGCAGGGAAAGGCCATGCTGAGGAAAGACCCGTGTCCCAAGACACTGCAAGGTAAAGATTTCTTCTGTGGTCAGGAGAAGACATTGAAGCCAGCCAAGGTCAGCCCACCACAAGCCCCAAAGAGGACAGGGCTAGCAGAAGGGAGCACTGAGAGCTGCTCAGAAAGTGCCAGCAGAGATGCTCCCCCTGTCCCCAGCGTCCCCAGCCCCACGGAGGGGGAAATGCCACCCACAGACCCCTCCCTCTGTAGGCAGCACCTTGGGAAAGCCATGCTGTACCATCTCTGCCTGAGCACTGCTGGTTCCCATCACAAACACGGACTTTGGAAACAAGCTGTGCAGGATTTAGTTCATGATCAGCTGAGATTGATGCTGCTCCTAAAGGAAACTGGGCACTCACCCTTGTGCCTATTGTCACCCACCTACAATGGCATGTTGGCCCAACATCTGCACAGAGCAGCTGGCTTTCAGTAACAAGCTACAGCATCAGCTTAACCCTCCAAATATCACTCCGGGACCCCAGAATTTAATCTGCAAGGCACTGCAGGCCCCAGAACCCCTCCTAAAAGATGTGTGACAGGCACCCAGAGATGCAATCATCATAAGACCTCCTTCCTCTGTAATGGGACCAACAGAAGCTCAGTGAGCAGCTCTGACTCCTGTCTCCAAGGTGGGAAGTCACTGCTGACCAGTGGAAAAAATTACCAGCACCAGTTGGAGTGCATCTTCATGAGCAGGAGGCCCCCACACGTCTCTGGGGCTGGAGGTTTGACAGCATCCCAGGCCCTGTTAGCAGGGCTGCAAACACACCCTGGAGAACACAAACCACTCACATTCCTCCAGCAGAGGCTCTGCCACATGATTTAGGAGGCTGCAAGCCCTGCGATGTCGAGCAGCACGCCGGCAGCTTCTGCTGCTCCTGATGGATGCTGGAGTCTATTTTTTCTCCAATAACAACTTTCACTAATGGTGCTGGCACAGAGGCTCAGCAAGGAGGAGGGAAGTGGCAAGTGGCCAGGGTGAAAAAGAGTTCACAATTACAGTAGGAAAGGCCACTGTGTCCCTTGTGCTGGCCATGGAAATGCTGAGGACAGGGATGGAAGGGGCTCTAGGAGAGCATTGAGTCACCCCCTCCTTCAGGAGAGCACCCACTGTACCCAGAGCATTTTCAGCAGACACCCAGACATCTGCTTATCTTATTTTTAAACTCCTCAAGTGACAGGGTGCCACAATCCCCCCCAGCAGTCTGTTCCAGTGTTTCACTGTCTTCACGGTTAAAAAGTTTTTCTTATGTCCAGTTCAAACCCTCATTGGTGCAACTAACTCCCAAAGCATCTTCTCCTCTCCAGAGAGAGAAGCAAGATGGATGAAGAGGGATGTAAGCCTCATCGTTTTTTTCACTTGTGTGTTTTCTTCACATGGCTGTGCTTATCACACAAAAAAAAAGAGTTTATTTTCCTGAAAGAGATACTGTCTCCTGCAACACACAACTCAGAAGTACTTTTCTATTTTTAAAAATGAAGTATAGGAGTTACATAAAAGCTATGGTAACCAGGAATGAGAATCAGGGTCTTCAATTTGTGGGCTCTGCCTCCTACCACAGCTAATTTCCCTGCTCCTTGGGGCTGACCTGGGCTGTCCACAGCACATCAGTGCAGAGAGGCTGAGCTCACTGCCCCCCACACCAGCACAGGGTGGACAGGCCCAACATTCCCTGTGCCCGCAGCCTCTCACCAATGTGCCAAACAAAGCGGCAGAAACACTGCATCTGGTTTTGTTCCTTTCTGCCCTCTTAAAACAGCACTGGACACAACAGGCCAGACTCTCTGCTCGGGTAACCAGCTGGGAAAAGGATGACACAGATAACGCAGACAGTTAACACAACTAACACAGACAAATAACACAGATAACACAGGCAGATAACAGTGGTAACACAGATAGGTAACACAGATAGATAACACTGGGAACATAACACAGATAACAGCACAGATAACACAGCTAACACAGAGAAATAACACAGATACAGATAGATAACATAGACAACACAGATAACAGTTAACACACAGAAATAACAGATAACACAGATAGATAACACTGGGAATATAGATAACACAGATAACATAGCACAGTTAACAGAGACAGATAACACTGGGAGCACAGATAGCACAGATAGGTAACACAGACCACACAGATAACACAGTTAACACAGATAAATAACACAGATAGTACAGACAGATAGCACAGATAGGTAACACAGGTAAATTACACAGGTAACACAGGTTACATGGCTTCAGTAGCAGTGTTCCACGGTGCCATGGGTGTGAAGTGGCCCAGAACTGAGCAGAGCAGCAGGAGCGAGGGCTGCCTGTGCAGGGATTACACCACAGGGTACTTCGGGTCAGCCACACAGACCCAAAGGCCCCTGCTTTCGGGAGGGCAAGCAAAGAGGGCGTAGGCACGAGAAACTCCTCCAACCTGGGAGCATCCCAGGGCAACTTCGGGGAACGGGGCTGTTACTACTGTCACTGGCACGAGAATGAACCGTGGCCTCGCTATGGCTCACCTGGCAGCCGGGCTCTGCCCGAGGCTACCAGGCACGGAGAGCTCGGGGCACACCGGGGCCAGCCCAGGTGTTCATGCGAGCTGGAGACCGC
Source organism: Nicator chloris (assembly GCA_013400495.1). Lineage (NCBI taxonomy): Eukaryota > Metazoa > Chordata > Aves > Passeriformes > Pycnonotidae > Nicator > Nicator chloris. Next base: position 25,300 of record WAAE01016891.1, read on the forward strand.
TGGAGCCGATGCTCGGAGCCCGCCGGAGCCGGTGCCCGGGGCAGGCAGGAGCCGGTGCCCGGGGCAGGCAGGAGGCGCCGCGCGGTTCCTGGGCTCAGTGCGCGGTGCGCGGTGCGGGGTGAGCCGTGCGCGGTGCGCGGTGCCCGGGCTCAGTGCGCGGTGCGCGGTGCGGGGTGAGCCGTGCGCGGTGCGGGGTGAGCCGTGCGCGGTGCCCGGGNGGGCGGGGGGCGGCGGCGGCGGGGCCATGCGGAGCCCGGGCTGAGCGCGGCGGCCGCCCCTCGCCATGAAGCGGCAGAACCTGCGCACGGCCGCGCTCATCCTCTGCATCTTCTCCTACCTGCTGGTGGGCGCCGCGGTCTTCGATGCGCTGGAGTCGGAGGCGGAGAGCGGCCGCAAGCGGCTGCTGGAGCAGAAGCGCGGGGAGCTGCGGAGGAAGTACCGCTTCTCCGCCGACGATTACCGGGAGCTGGAGCGGCTGGTGCTGCAGGCCGAGCCGCACCGCGCCGGTCGCCAGTGGAAGTTCGCCGGTTCCTTCTACTTCGCCATCACGGTCATCACCACCATCGGTGAGTGCGGGCAGCCCGGCCGGCGCGCCCGACATCTCTCCATCCCTGACCCTCTGCACCCCGTGTCCCTCCATCCAACCTCCCTACACCCTGTGTCCCTCCATCCCTGCCTCCCATGTCCCTCCATCCCCACGCCCCTGCATCCCAGGTCCCTCCATCTCCATGTACCTGTGCCCCATCCGTCTCCAGCCCCACACCTCCAGTACCCCTGGGAGCTCCAGGACAGTCGGGGGGTGGCTGCATGGCAGAGGCAGGTGTCACCCTTGCAAGGCTGGGACATCTCTTCAGGCCACCCCCGCGCTGACCCTGTGGGACCCCAGTGCCCAGTGGAGGGCGAGGCAACCCATGGGCAGGCTGGGGCCACCCTGTCCTGGGGGTGCTGCTGTGGCTGAGGCCGCAAGACACGATATTGTCCCAGGGAGGCAGCAGCTTGCAGAGCTTCTGCGGGAACCTTTGGAGCAGGCAGCTGCCAAAGTTGGCAGCAGTGTGGGAGGGCAGAGGTGGGGGCCACGTCTGTGCCCTGTGCTGGCTGCTGAGCGGGGCCAAGAGCTGCTCAAGAATTGTTGGCTTCTTTGCTGGCTCAAAACTCTGGGTGTTTGGCTGTGTGAGACCTGCTTCACGGAGCCAAGAGAGCCACGAGCCACTCTGCCTGCACAGAAACCTGCAGAGACAGGGGTGTCAGCTTGGAGGGGAGTGATTGAATCACATTAAACTCCCCCGTAGACCCACTTATCCATACTACAGCCCAGTGCCTTGGTTTGTCCGCTTCAGTTTTGCAAGAGAATGAAACTAAATTGAATGAGGGTTGCCTTAATTTAGGTGTGATTAGCCACATGGGAGTTGAGCATTGTTTAATTAATCCACTTTGATTAATCCATGCACCCTTGGCATCCCATGGGGCTAGACAGGGATCCTGTGCTTGTGTCACTGCTTGTGCTGGGATTTCAGTCAGAGATGTGTTTTGGAGACAGGAACCCTGAGGCCAAATCTTGCCCTGGCACAGCCACCTCCTGTTCTTCAGGACAGGACTTCAGCCTTACCAAAAGGCTTGGGATGGCTGAAATACCTCTGGAAGCTGGAAGCATCATCCCTCAGGACAATGGTTGGTGGGATCAGCTGCGCTGTGTTACCAGAAGACAAGAGGTGGAAGAGGGACAGGTGTCCTGCAGGCCTTGCCTGGGGGTCTCCATGTGCTCCCATGGGATGCAGTGTGGGGTTTGTGCATCTGGGAACACACACGGTCAGCATGGTGGGCTCAGGGCATGATTCGGGTCAGAGCCCAGCAGGAGGGAAAGATGAATGGCTTCAGCAAAAATGCCCATCATCACCTGACAGGTTATAGCTTCATTTACATGATTTTCTTGTTGGCTGTGACAAACAATAGCTGTGCTTATCACACACCCCGTGTGATAAATACTTTCAGCCCAGGTGCCATATTTCTCAAACACTGACATGTTAGATCTCTTTATATTGGGCTGTGCTCCAAATCTCAGTTTTAATGTTATTGTGGCTGTGTTTACTCTTTCTAATTCCCTTTGTCATTTTGAAACCATCAGTCAAACACTCCTTCACCAGTCTCTCAGGGTATAACAATTGTTTTTCCACTTACTGCTCTTCTGGATCATTATACTTACATCCTCATTGCTGTCATTGTATTATCTTGTAGCCTGGGACTGGTGATTGCACTCAGTTATTAAGCTTGGATCTGACTGTGAGGTTTCGCCACTGCAGTCTCCTGTCTGCTCTTTATTTCAGGAAATGTGGCATGCAGGCATTAAATTCATCATTTTTTGTTGTGTGAATTTGTGAACAGAGAGAGCAAATTAGAAGTTGGTCCCTTGCTGCCTGCTCACAGTTCAGAGCACAACATGGTGAAGGATAATGCTGTCCTCAGCCCCTCAGCCCTGTCCCATGCAGGAGTTTCCTGGAGCAGGAGGTGTGCTCAGGAGCCCAGGATAACATGGTTATCCTCCTCTGGTCCTTCCATCACTGGGAGCAGCACCTTCCCCAAGTGTCCTGGAAATCCATGGGCAGCAAGGACTGAGGTCAAGCCAAGTCACATCTTAGAACAAAACTGTGGGGTAACAAGAGGGTGTTTTGCCCCATGTTCTCCATGCAAAAGGCATGCAAATTCCTGCAGAAAGTAAAAAAACAAATAGCTGTTTGTGAAAGGCCTGGCAGCAGTGCAGGAAGGAGCTGGTGCTGTTCTGCAGGCACCTTCAGAAGGGAGGTTTCAGGCCCTGGTAGTTTCTTGTAAAAGCAACTCAAAAGAAAGGCTCAGATGCCTTTGGATGCCTTTGGATGCCTTTGGATGCCTTTGGATGCCGTTACTCCCCACACCACGTGACTCCCTTGCACTGAGTTTGTTACTCATCCTCTGAGGTCAGGGGCCACTGATTTCTGCTAAGCTGCTGTAATTGAGGTGGGCACAGAATCTGGAAGATTGCAGTGAATACCTCACTATGCCTCACAGTGTAATTGTATGTGCCCTTGAGTCACAGCTCTGAAACTTGGGCCAAGGTGGAGAAATTAAATCTCAGAAGGCGTTCAAGGAGAGCCTTGTCCTCCTGGAGCTCCTTGTCCCCAGGAAAAGGGCTGACAGGGCTGCAGTGGCATAAATGCTGCATCTAAAACAGCACAGCCCCTCCTCCCCAACAGTCTGGTGATGCTTTAGGTCTGAGTCCTAGTGACACTGGAGTAAATCTGGAAGACTTAGCTGCTCCTGTGGGGACTGTCCCTATAGCACTGGGTTGCAGGGTTGCTCTGGCTCCTGTCCAACAGGCCACACAGCAAGTGCTCATAGACCTGAGACTCAAATGTGCACGTGACACTGGATGGTTTGGGAGGAGGAGGAGGAGCAGGTGACAGGGGAGGTGGCAATGCCCCTGCAAGGGCAGTTGTGGATGGTCCTGGCTGGGTGTGTACCTCCCCACAGGGTGATGTGACGCTGTTGGTCTCAGCATCTTGCAGAACCTCTGTTCCCCCTCGCTGTGGGGGTTCAGGTTACCCTGCACACCTGGCACTGGCACAGCATCATGGCCTCTGAATTATTTGTAGCTGCAGGAGGCTTGCAGACCCCAGTCCAGCTCTAGGCCTCCTCTTGGCCTCTGTGACATTGGGGCCTATGAGGAGGGTACCTTCTCTCTTTAGAGGTCAAATGAGGTTCTGCGTACACGATACTGCAATGTGCTGTCATCCCAAAGGATGGGCATCCCATGGCCCCATTAGCATTGCCTACAGACCTGTTACTGAGTCATTTTCCATTCTTCCCCCCATTTTTCCTCTTGGTCACAGGGCAGCCTTGCTGGAAACCCCAGTGAGGGCTTAATGCCGCCTTTCCTCTTTCCTGTGTCCTTCACAGGTTATGGGCACGCTGCTCCTGGCACAGATGCTGGCAAAGTCTTCTGCATGTTCTACGCCATCCTGGGCATCCCCCTGACGCTGGTCATGTTCCAGAGCCTGGGGGAGCGCATGAACACCGTCGTGCGGCTACTGCTCAAGAAGATCAAGAAGTGTCTGGGCATGAGGACAACCCACGTCTCCATGGAGAACATGGTCCTGGTGGGCTTTCTGTCCTGCATGGGCACCCTGTGCATCGGCGCCGCAGCCTTCTCTTACTTCGAGGGCTGGACTTTCTTCCATGCCTATTACTACTGCTTCATAACCTTGACCACGATTGGCTTTGGAGACTTTGTGGCTCTGCAGAAGAACGAGGCTTTGCAGAAGAAGCCCCCGTACGTGGCTTTCAGCTTCATGTACATCCTGGTGGGCCTGACCGTCATCGGCGCCTTCCTCAACCTGGTGGTGCTGCGGTTCCTGACGATGAACTCGGAGGACGAGCGGCGGGACGCCGAGGAGCGAGCCTCGCTGAGGAGAGCCCGCAACAACATCCACCTCAAGCCAAAAGAGGACAGCCGCAGCAGCAATGCCATTTTTCTCCCTGCGGAGGACAGGACGAGCCAGATGAACCTGATCCCGCTGGTCCAGGAGGACGCGGAGAGGCAGCGGCGCCAGTCGGCCGCCTCGGCGGCCGCGGTGCCGTCCTTCTGCACCTGCCTGTGCTACAGACCCCGGGTGTGTGGCAGCCCCGCGCCCTCCCACCCCGAGACCCTGAGCTGCCACACCAACCCTGTGTATTACAACTCCATTTCCTACAAAATCGACGAGGTGTCCCTGAGCACACGGGGCCAGACCGGCTCTTCCCCGGGGAGCACTTTGTCTTCCAACAGCCCTCGCTGCCGGCAGCACCCCCGGCTGCGGAGGAAATCCATCTAGGAGCCCGTGCCGGGTTGTACTCAGCGCTCGAGTCTTACTATGATGATAAATTAAGAACAGAAATGTCAGGTTCTTCTTACTCATTTCTTCTGCTCCTCTCCCTCCCCCAGCAGGAGCCTCTAAATCCTGTCGGGAAATAATGATTCTTTTTTTGCAGGCACTGAATGACTTTGTTAGTTTTTCTTTGCTTTTTTCCTCCCAAGTAGGTTCAAGCATTTGGGACAGGCAGGAGCCCCCCCCCACCCGCCCTGATGTGAAGCCCAGTGAGCTGTAGGTTTGCTCTCCCACCTCCCTTCTCCCCACAGGGTGCATTGCTGCCCTCCCACCCTGCTGAGACTTGCCTGTGTCTGCTGCCAGCACAGGACTCTTGCTCCATGGGCTGAGTTGCCTTTGCTGAGAGTGTCAAAAGCAAAGCGTGTGTGAGCAAGCCTTGCAGGGCTGGCGACCTTTTAAGTTGTCCCCTGGCACCAGGTGCAGGTAAGTCAGTGCCACACAGTAGGTTTGCAGCTGGTGGGTGGGCAGGAGGGAATGGGCTGCAGTCCTGAAGCTCAGCACACAGTGACAGCTTCACGGGAGAACTTCATTTCCTGTGAGCAGCCCTCTGCGTCTCAGCTCAGGTTTGTGGCTGGCTCAGTGCTTTTGGAAGCTGAAGGCCCATGCACTCACCCACTTGCCAACCAGCACACCTTACCTCTTATACCTCACCACCACAGGTAGGTCCTCCTGGCTGAAATGGCTGGAGGGGCACTGGGCCCCATTCCCAGGGGAAGCTGAACTCCCCCAGTCCAGTTCAGCCCAGCTCAGTCCAGCCCAGCCCCAGCTCTCCTCTGTGCTGAGCCCAGACTGTACTAAGGGCAGCCCCAAGGGAGACCCTTCCTGGACTACACAGTCACCTGCAAAGGGCTTGGTCCTAAGATTTTTTCTTAGCTAAAATAATTCCTTCCTTCCCTACCTTTCCTCCAGCTGGCAGCCCAGCAGCTGTGCCAGCTCCTCGCCTCCTCCCAGTCCCTGTGAGCCCATGGGTTTGTGCTTCTTGTTGCTGGGCTTATCTGAGGTGAGGCTGGTCCCATCCCCACGTTTGTCCCCGTGTGGGATGTGGTATCTGCACAGCCACACCCGGGCAGCTCTTTCCAGCTGGTCACCCCAGCGTGGCCTTTGTCCATCCTGTCTCATCTGCATGAAAGCAGGGCTCTGACAGTGGTAGGAGCTCTATTTAATTTTTCTCCAATAAGGGACATTTTCACTCTCAGTTCTATCTAAAATGCCCTCTGAGGGGGTTTTAGTGGAGAAATAGCCCCTTTTCCTGGTGGAGAAGGCATGCAGAGTTGCCAGCTTTGGGAAGGTCTCAGGGCAGGTGTTGCTCTCTCCTCCTTTTGTTCTGGGTGGCAGCTTAATAAAAGGTGAATCCATCTGGTGGTGGTTGATTATTTGTCAGAAGGAAGAGCAAAGGGATGTGTCCAGGCCCCAAACCCCAGGCTGGCTCCCTGTGGACAGGCTGCACAGCCTGGGCACGCAGGCAGAGAGGAGGATGCAGGTGCTGCTGGGCTGCCACCAGGGGCTGGTTTGTGACACCTTCACCCGGGTGCCCCCCAGGCCCTTTGGGGTGTGTGACATTCCAGGGGCTGGGAGGTTCAGCGACCACCTGGCTTTGCACCCGTGGGCCCAGATCCGCACCAGCTGGGTGAGCCTTGGTTTAGAGGAAGGGGGAGGAGGAGGGGAACTAAGCAAACTGTGAGCGTGGAAAACAGGCTTAAAAATGAGGCTTTTCTTGGCTCCTCAGTGTGTCACTTCATGCTGATCCCAATAGCTCAGCCCTTTTGTTGCCATGTCCCATCTCCCCCACCCTCCCCACAGATTTCAGCCCAAGGTTTGGCTCTGCTGTGCTGCCCTTTGCCATCAGAGCTGAGCAGATGGAAAACTCTCCCTCTTTCCACACTGAGCCTTGGACATCCTCTCAGTGGCCAAGATGGAGCTGCACCTCTCGCCCTCATCCACTGTTGTGGAAAGAAGCAGGTCTTCAATTCCTGCTCAAGTCAGACCTGCACGGTATTGCCCTGGTGAAATCCACCTCTGGTGGTGCTGGAAGCAGGAGAAAACCTGAATCCAGAGGCTGAGCCAGCCCTGCCCTCTCCCTCTGGATTCAGCATGGCACTGCCCAAGCTCAGTGGCCCCGTGGTTGTGCCACAGAGCCCATGATGCAGCCGTGCAAAGGCACAGCCCGGCACAGGCAGCAGGGCAGGCAGTGTGACCTCCACACCCCGGAGGGCAGCACTGGTGACAAGGTGACAGTGCAGAAGGTAGGGCACCTGCTCTGGTTGCTGCTGCTTCCATGTGGCCTGAGCCCCATCCTGCTTGGGAAGCTGGTGGTGGTCTGAGGGTGGGAGATGCTGGGCTGCCCCTGACACTCCAGAGAAACCTTCCTCCTCCTCCCCCTTCCATCACTGCTCCCCCGGGGGCTGTAGCTGGGGCAGGTGGGAAGCTGCCCCTTGGTCCTACCCTGATGACCTGCAGAGGGATTTGGAGGCATGACTAACACCTTTTAAGAAATTTTTAGTGAACTATGACTTTGTGATCCCTCATTCCCAGTAGCTCCCCAGAGAATGGTGCCTATTCTCAGCACCACCACCTCCTCCCACAGACCCCTCCAGCAGGATCTCCCAGACATCTCCCACCCAAGGGCTCACAGTTCCAGGTCATCCAGGCAGCAGCTGCACACCCAGCAACATTTGAGGGTCTCCTTTTCCTGGGGCTCCCCAGGCTCCCCTGCACCCACACTGGATGTTCCCAACAGCCTGGGCCAGGGGTGGTTTTTTTTCTGCCAGTAGAGTCTTCATCTCCAGGGTTTCAAAATCACCCCTGAATGGCCAGGGCTGACCATGAAGGATCTTGGAAAGAAAACAGCAGGAGCTTCAGACTGGGGCGGTGAGCAGAGCACAAGTGGGAGCAAGCTTATCACTGTGCCTGGAGATGCCCACAGCCAAATTACATCTAGAGGTGGGTCAGGGAAATGGAGGTTTGAAGCTGGGGCTGACTGAGGGAGCTGGAGTGACAGCCCTTCCATGGAGCACAGGGATACAGCAGGCTGAGCTGCTCTTATTCCCTACAGGCACAAGGAGAAGGAAGGGTCCAGATGAAATCGTAGGTTGGTGGTGGCAACAGAGAGGGCAGAGACATTCCACAGAAAACCTCCCACACACCATAGGAAAAAAAAAAGAGGTTTTATTATCACCATTATCAACGTTTTCATTAGCTTAACACTGAATTGTAAATCACTCAATCATTACATATTGTCTGAATAAAACCTACAGACAGGAAAAAGGTATAGCAGAATCCTCTCCTGACTACAGACGAGTGGCCAGCGTCCCACCGGCGCTGCCGGGACCGTGTCCCACCTTCCACCCAAGGCAGCCCAGGCTCCTCGCACGCCACTCGCCACCTGGGCAAGCAGGCTGCCCAGCTCCATTGCCTGTGTTCCCTCTGGCTCCACAGAGACTACATCTCACCAAATGATGTTAAAAACCTCCAGAAAGTTTTGGAGAGGGTTACAGAGGCCAGAAAAGAGCAGATCTCAGCTGCCTCCACTCCTAGGGAAAAGCAGGAGGAGTGTTGTGGTGCGCCTGCGAAGGTACTGGTTTTTGTGGAGCAATTAATGAAGTAAAAAGGTTTAACCTGTGAAAGCAGATTTCCCTACAGTGGCCAGGCCCTGGCGGTGGGGAACGAGGCAGAGCTCCAGCACGGTGGCAGGGTGGGGTGGGAGCAGGGATGGGCTGGGGGTGGCCCCATCCCCGGGCAGAGGCCAGCTCTGCCGCACCACCCCGGGGCTCCCGGCGGGCAGCGGGGGATGCAGGCGTCAGTGCAAAGAGATGCCGTGGGCAGCCTCGGTCCCCTCGGGCTGGAATAAGGCCTCGTGTCGAGAGGGAAGTGGGGACCCATGCAGGGAGCAGAGCGTGCTGGGGAAAGCAAAGGGAAGGCAGAGGAAAGCTCGCTGGGAGCTCCTCTTCTCCCTGGCCAGCACAGAGGCAGCTCCCTGCCTTCTCCTGGCTGTCAGTAATGGCACATCCCGCCTGCCTGGGCTGCTCAGCGCCAGCAGAACACCCCTGGCTCCTTCCAAGGATGGGAAAGGAAGCAGTTTGAGTGCAGGACTGCTACAAAACGTTGGCAGGACACGGGCATCCCTGGTGGGTGGCAGGCCATGGCAGTGCTGTGTGAGGGGGTCTCAGGGGAGGCACTGCATCCCCAGGATGCCCTTTCACCGTGCAGGGAGCAGCTTGCAGGGAGTAGGAGAAAGACAATCCCAGTGTGGTGAGGCTAGGGGAACATGCCTTAAGATTCACCCTTCAAACCTCACTTTGCCTGGCTCCAAAACCAAAATCAGCTCCAGGTCAAGATGAATTCACCAAAGTAGAGATCAGAGTGCAGCACTGGGTCAGGAGCAACAGCCTCAAAGGAAAAAAAACTGCTGAAGGACTTGAAGCTCCAGGCTGGCATTTAGTGGGACCTGGAGTCCCAATGGGCAGGTACCCTAACACTTGGTGCCCAAGCAACTACAAAACCCAGCTCCTGCAAATCTTGTGGGATGGCTTCAACAAGGTGTGCCTCAATCATTGCCTTGTTTGGTTCTGCTCCCACCAAGGCTCAGGGAGTGGAGCTCACGTCTGCCTGGGCACAGTGTGTGCCCACATGGCCTGTCTGCCAGACACAGCCCTTCCCTGCCCCTACACAGGGGGCTCAGCCCACATAGCATGTCCAGAGTAAATGCCAAGGCTGTCCATGGACCTGGCCAAGCTGGCATTAACAATACTGCTTTGGTTGGCCTTTTAGCTACTGGAAAGTCACAACAGGAAACTCCTTGGGTCATTGCCTCTGTTTGCTGGTGCTCTGGAAAGGGCTGGTGTAGGGTCCTTCTGTTTCAGCCACTAAAGTGCAAAGAACCTAATGCTACAAAGAAATTCTCCCCTGTTCCTCTCCTCCACCAGGATAAGAGCAGCTACCACGGGCAAGGGAGGGCAGAGGGTGCCTATACTGTGGGAAGAGCTTGAGGTTCCCCAGGGATGAGTGTGATGCTGCTGTCGTGGGTGAGCAGCTGGGGATGGATGTGAGGCTGCCTGGTCACTGGGATGTGGTCACTGAGCAGAGGAGTCTGGCAGTGAGAGCTGAAGCCACATTTTGGGAACACCTAATCACTTGCAAACTCCCTGTGGAACTACCGTGTTCACAGACACACACCTTGGCTGGTGTGCACTGGGGTAAACACCAAAAGCCTTTCACTGATCATTCTCTTTTCATTGATCATCCTCTTTTCTAAATGCTTGGCTCAAATCCAGCAGCTGCAATGCCATTTTAGATGCTCCCTCCAGGTCACAACACGCCCTGGACTCCTCTACTTTGGCACTTTGCATTTACTTGTCTCTCTCTCTCTCTTCAAAGCATTTCACAAAAACCAGGAATTCTTCCAGCATTCCTTGGGGCTCCCAGCACCACTGGGATGCCTGCACAGCCAGCAGCCTGGCAATCTTGAGAACAACATGGATACTAATCCTATGGGAAATGCTGGGAGGAATCCACAGGCAATGGATTGGGATGCTGTTTTGAAGCTCTTTTATTCTATGCACTGCATCAATGATGGAGATTATTTAAAATCCAGTATCCTGATCCTGCCACTTTGGAGAAATCAGGGAGCCCAGAATTAGCAAATTTCTGAAGAAAGGCACAGAACAGCCTGTGCCTCTTTTACACCTTGGTCCCCTGTGATCCCCTGCAAAGATGCAACCTCTCTGCCTTGGGTGGAATTTTCTAACAAAATAGACAAATACCACCTATGAAATGGACAAAATAACCCACAGAGCCTTTAAAGAAGAGCAGCCCAATCTGCTGCTCTGAAAAAAACCCCTCCCTTTAGCCTCCCCGGGTATCTCGAGGAAAACAGGCAGCTGTCAGGCAGAACTCAAGTGGCCCCAGAGTGCAAAGGCTTTTTTGCTTTATCAGGGCTGCAATGGCAGTGGGAACCATTCTCGTCAAGTTACAAATACTAGATAGCCTAAGAAAAACAGGAGATTGAAACAGTCATGAAGTTTATACTGAAACTATTTTTACCTCTGTAGTATAAAGTCACCTACAGCTGTTTCTTTCTTCACCTAAGAGAGATCTCATGTCGATGGGCACAGACACTCACAGAGAAGTCTACAGGATGAATATATCTCACAAGGCAACAGCCCAGTCTTTGTTTTTTACAATCAAAGTTAATATGGATCTTTTTCAAAAGTGATGTTGCTGAGATTGAAGACAATTATAAACTGTATCAACAATATGTACTACAGCCTGCAAGTCACAATCTGTGCACACCCAATGGAATATATTATTGCTTGGTAGCCTATTAGACTTTGTTTATAAAAAGATTTTTATACAGAGTACAGGTTTATGACAAAACTAGCTAAGTAGTTTCTCATCTTGAAAATACAACATCGATTCTTTCAACAAAGTAGCTGAGAGTTAATGAACAATAACAAATATTTACTAATAATTTAATGGCCAGTTTGAACAGAATTTCTTATAGGACTCTTTTCTGGTGTTTATTTACATGTGCCTCTTTTCTTTTGGAAAAAGGTTGATAAAATGTAACAAGGAACATAGAAATCAAAAGAATGAGTAAACTTCATACCAAGAACATCAAACATTTTTGAAAACACTAAATTATGTTACCTGTTAAAAAACATACATATTATTTTGTCTTTAAAGAAAAATATTTTTCCTGTTTTAAAATATTACCAACAGCATGTAATAAACTAACTTAAAATGAGTTTCATAAAAAAGTTGTCTTGCTGTCTAAACATTACTAAACATGCTTAGGTTGAGATTCTGTTAACTGCCTCAACATCTTAAAAACAGCTCCTTTACAGGAACTTGTGATATTCATCCTCCAAGACCTGCAAATTTAGAACAGTACAATGATAAAGGATCCGGTAGCTAGGAACAATAAATATATTTTTTCATTCAAAGCAAATAATTCTGCAATGCCCTTTGAAACAATCCACGGCCAAGAAATGCTGGCCCTTACCCTGCCCACAGTGCCTGCAGTGCAAAGGGATGCTCCAGCAGCTCTGGCTGCAGGATGAGGACCCATGGATTGAACTGCAGAGTGAGGACCTTGGCCATGCCAGCTGCGTTGGGGCAAAGGGAAAGAAACACCAGGAGACTGGGAAAATACCACATTTTTTTGCCTGAACAAACCAGGACCAACCGTGGTCACGGCTGCTTTTTTGCTCAGAGCACAAAGAGGACAAAGCCACACGTGAGGCTGCTCTCCCTGTGTGCAGGGGATTCCCACTGGGGAGAGATCATTCTGCCCTCAGCATCAGGATTTCTTTGTTTTCCATAATGCAGGTAACATTTAGGGATTGGCTCTCCATGGGTTTTTTTTTGGCCAGCAATGCTCCCGTTACCTGTACAATGTAGCAGTTCATGCACAAGGAACAAAGAATCAACCCTGAGCTGGGCAGGTATTTATCTCTCCTCAGTCTCATTCCTCATAATCATTCACCAACCAAAAAATACTGTGACACCTTTTTTTTCTTTTATTTAAGTCTCCTGCTTTTCCTCTCTCCCTCCCTGACTGTAACCAACAGCAAGACTCAGGCACTGGAAAAGACTCAGCCAGGACTTGCAAAGGGGACAAAAGTTCAGTTTTCAGCTGCTCATCACTACGGCAAAATGCTGCTTTATACACGACCACACTGGAAATCCCAACTCTCACATCACATCACCTTAGACAGAAACTGGCCAGCCAAATTTTGTGGGGAAAAGCAGGTTAGGCTTTATAAAAACAAGCTATTCCAGACTTGACTTGGATGCTCCACTGGGAGACTTGAATCGATGGGCAACTAGAAGAGTTCTTTTTGACTACAATACACCAAGGCCAGTGCAGGAATCACGCAGATGAGCAAAGCAGGAATTTAAACTGCTGGGCCCCGTGCAACTCCCCCGGCCTCACTCTGTGTCCCACGGGCACTCGCAGAAGGGCTCCTGTGAGTCTGCTTTGTGCAGGAAGGTCACCTGCACTTGCCAGTTCATGTGACTGTGCTGTGCTTGGCAGCCAGGGATTGCAGTGTTCACTTACTGGGGAGAAACAGGACTTGGAGTGAGTAGAACAAAAGCGAGAAGCACTGGACCACAATCAACCACGTAAAAAATGCAGAAGAAAACAGGACGGAGCAGACTGTCAAAGTGCCTCCAAATTACAGAATTGGAGATGTTAACAAAAATAACACGACTAGAACCGTAACTTCTTTATTCTACCCTGACAGTGACCTTTCAGCATGATTAAAACCAGACGGAAGACAGTCCTCGGTGTTAAGGAGTCCTGTGGTAACTAAATTGATCATCACTGAGCCTGCAGAGCTTTTAGAGGGGCAGGAAACAGAGACACGTTGCATCTGCCAGGCACACAGGAACTGAGCTTTTTCACAGACAGTCGTTAAACAAAGTTTTCTGGGGAAGTATTTTTGGCATATATAGTCCCCTACTCCCCACTAAAAACTGCAAAAATGCTGCATCCATCTTACTGGACACAGGAAACTCAGGATTAACTTAGCTCTTACTGGGAGAGATTGTCCAAACTAAGTACCAATACAAAGCCCGGGGCATAACCTAAGACAGAAGCCCTGTTGCCAGGTCTGGCATGTACCTGGAGCTCCCCACAGTCCTTTTAAAGTCATAGTTAGTAAAAGATCCAGTGCTACAAACCACTAAATCTACCTAATCTATTCTAGTTCATACACATATTGTACAATATTGCCTAGTACTCACTACATACCAAGAGGAAAAGATGCTGACTTGAATTACAGTAAATGTGCTTCTTTTTAGAAAATAAGAATAAAAGAGAGAGTGCCACAACATAGTTTGACCAGCATGCAACAAACTTTCTTCAGCTAATATATAGAAGTTGTCTAGTACAATTAGAAAAAATAATTAGTGAGAGGCCAGAGACATATTTAATCAAGGAAATTAAGAGATTTATCTGAAATGTTGAGGCATTTGCCACTGAAGACTCAAAAAACTAGTCATTCTCTGTCCCTTGTCCTCCTTCCCTCTCCTTTATATTATATAATTCTTTACAGATTATTGTAAGGCCTATATAATTTTTGCATCTATCCTGTAATTTATCTCAAAATAATTTAAAATGCCATAGACAAGCTAGGACCAAAAGCAACTGCTTTTACCATCCACTCAACACTCATGCTTTTACTCTAAAAAAGCTGAGGTCCACATGCAGAAATAAATGCTCAGTATTTCTCTGTAACAGGCCAAGAATCTGCTCATTCCTACATGGAACATGGGACCTTCACTTTTAAACCACAAAGTAAAACATCTCCAAAAGCTTATTCTGGGACAGCAGTCATCAAATCCTCATTTAGGAACTAAGACAAAACCTAGCCAAAACAGAGCTATCAACAGAAAATCTTTGGAGATTCTCTGTGATTCTGGATAATTTAATTGTCTGAAGGATCCAGCACACTTTTTCCTCCAGCACGTGGCTCTGCTGGCAGCAGCTGCCACAGCTCAGCAAATGTGCTTTACTCATTTAATGAACAGAACACACGTGCTGTGATCACTGTGTCATCACAATCCTCACTTGCTACCTCTCTGTACTTTGGGGATCACATCTCCTCTTGCAGGACACTTGACAATGTCTGGGTAGTACCAAGACTGCCTAAAGCTCCCCTCTCTCCACAAGGAAGGTTATGGGCTCTCCAGCACCTTCTTCTCAGATGGCAAACTGAAGTTTCTTTCTTCTGCACCCCCAGAACCCCCCATTTCCTCTCCCATGGCAGAACACAACAGTCCTGTTTCAGGTCTGGGAAGGAAGGGCAGCATCTCCAGCAGATATGTACCAGTACCAAGGAGATGAAAGAAAAAAGCAGGAGATAGAAGACATCGTGACTGAAAGATGCACAGCAACAAGTAAGGGAGTCAGCAAATTGCAGAATGTCTTATCTGACAATACAAAACACCTCAAGCTGCAAGTGTGATGTTCAGCTCCCACTTCTGGTGTTTTGGGGTTTTTTTCTGAGCAAAATCGCGGTTAATTAGCCCGCTAAACTCAAACTCTGTTTAAACTGTCTGCTCTAAGTAGGCGCTCCTTGTTCTCCCACCAAGTATGCTTCATCAGCTGTGTTAGACACGTAATGCAGTAAAGACACTTGCTGGTAATTTGGCACAGTTTGAAAACAGCAACGACAGTGTTACAGCTAACATGACTCAGTGACAGGGAACTGATTCTAAAGAAAGAGTTGCAGGTTTCTTTCTTCTTCTTCTTCCTCTCAGAAAGACAGACATCATAAAAAGACCTAATGCTTCCTCTTAAACTTTCTGTTCCTGCTCTTTCCAGGCCAGATGATGACCTCTAAATTTTTCACGTACTTTCTTGTGAAAGAATTCACATTAAAAATTTCTAAGACACACAGCTAAGAGAAATTCATTCCTTACTCCCCCCAAATTCTTTCAAATGCTGCAACTTTCCAGGGTTAATATTGATCTGAAACAAGGGTCCAAGAATGACAGCGAGAGAAGTGAAACAAGAGGTGTATGTCTAATTTGACAACTAGGACTCATGCCCCATGGCACCTCCTCCTTGGACAGAGAGGGCACAGTACCCTCCCACTCGTCTTCTGTCTAAGGTCACTGGTTTATCCTCCTCTTCCAGCTCCACAAGAACTGATTGAACATGCATTGCGCTTGAGGTCAGAGTTCCAGCAAACAAAACCTTGACAGCATGTTTAAAAAACAAAAGCAGTTCCCCCTTCCTTACTCACTAAGACCTGTCACAGCAGGGTCCCACTGTGCTCTCCAGGGAAAGCTGTGAGGACTGACGCAGGAGCGGGCCTGTGGTGGGATCTACCATGGAGGAAGTTGGGAAGAGCTTGTACCAGCCGATTGCTAAAGTTGACAAATCCAGTTCTTCCAGGAGAACCCTGGCGACTCCCATGAAGTGCTTGCGCTCCATGCGTCCATAGTTTCCCCAGACTATCACCTTAGGGACAAGAAGGGAGAGCACAGTTAATCCTCCAACTTTCACACTTCCTTGGGAAGCACAGGTCTGACCAATCCTTCTACTCATCCAACTTTCTGCAGCTTTACTACAGACTGAGAAGACCAGAAATATTGACTCTACCAACAGGTGATGTGAAGCTCTGGCTGATGATATTATTTTTTTATTTTGAGCACATGTTTACAAATCCTAATGTTATAGGATTTATTTTCCCCCATGGAAAAGAGGTGAGTGTGCATGTGGATAAGACACCATTCTGTTGGGCAGGGGCAGCACCTGCACAAAGTATCCTCAGGGCTGCAGTCCAACACTTGGGGATAAAATCTGGTCCTGGCATGTAACAGGCCTTGGACACACCAAAATGTGGCATGGCAGCGGGGGGAAGGGCAGGAGGAGCTCCTGAGCTGGAAAAACAAACCAAGAAAAAAAAGGTGGGCAACAACTTGGGCCAAAAGCCAACAGTTTGAGGAGAAGAGCCTGTTTTAACTTCTGCACACGGAGCTCGTGCCACGGGGCAGATGGAGACGAGGCATGGCCACTCACCTGGAGGAAGGGCAGGAGCCAGGGACAGGACACGAGGGGCACACGTGAGTGACATGCAGGGCAGGCAGCACAGACAGCTGAGAATGGCTCACAGACACAGAGGAAGGGCTAATGAAAGAGCTGGCAGAGGAGCAGGGAAAGCTGAATCACACTTACGACACGATGGAGACCAGTGGGTGGAAGAACAGATGCAGTGAGGGTCATGGGCTTAGGCATGCTGGAGGTCTGCACGTGGCCAGGTGGCCCTGTGTGGCTCAAGACAAAGGTGACGACTGACTGCAGAGTGAGTCCGTGTTCTGAAGAGGAGAGGATGAGTAGGAAGGGTTATGATGACAATTAGTGATCTCTGCCTAATCCTGACAGCTGCTTTCCCTAGGCTCCTAACAACCACAACACTACAATTTTCTGTGAAATGAGGGAGGAGAGACAATGAATGTCAACCAAAAACCCAAAAGTTCACAGTCTAGGCCAGCAGGAAATGGAGCAAGCCACTTCACAAATTTGGTTTGGTGACATGGCCATCAGCAAAAAGCCAAGTTCTTCAATCTATTTGTGGGATAAATGCCTTTCCTGGCAGCAAGGCAGCAGGTAAGGAAACCTACACAAGGCAAGAGCAGACCAAGCCAGGCCCCACTCCATTTCAGTCATAAATGTGCAGTCTTGTTGCATCAGGGGAAAATGCTTCTAATCAAGGTAAATGAGGTAGAAGTCACTAAAGAAAAGGGTCCAGTGGGTTAGCTGGCAATTCGTATGCCAGTGGAGGTAAAGAATAAAAACCATGGATTAATTGCATTAGTATTGCAAATAGATTTTAGCCAGGCTTTATTGGATGGATAGTATTTTTATATCATTTAACAATGCAAATCACTCTTTGCTCTGGAAACAGAAGTACAGAGTTGAAAATATGAGTATGGCAGAAAACATATGGCAGTAACAGAAAAGAGGTAGAAAGGGGTAGGATATGTGATTGGGTGATGGCAAAGCAGAGTGCCCTAAATGTGTATAAACATGGAAGACAACCCATGCTGCAAGATCATTTAGCACCTATAGGTACCACCCATCTCCTAACTGAATGGGAAAAAAAGAATTTAAAAAAATTAAAAAATCAATCCTTTCCTGGCAGGCACTCATGGTACCAGGCAGGGTGTCAAATAATCATCAGCTTGAGTATGAAGAAAAAGGGATTCCTTTCCCTTTGTTACGTTCAGGTCGTGTGCATTTGGTTCGATGAAAACATTGGCTTCTTCTCATCTATGTTAATTAACCAGCATGACAGGATTTAGTACCTTCCATGAGAGATGGAAAAGAGAGAGGGGCAGCCCTGAGACTTGCTCATCTTACCTGCAATACTTTGCCCTGGGGACTCTCAGCAAACAGCAACACCTGATTGTACAAAGGGTCTAATGACTTGCGAGCCACTTTTGTCTTCTTTTTCGCAATGCACACGCCATTCTCGAGCAGGTAGGCTTTGATGTAAGCAGCTGGAAAAAGAAACATGGTCAAATATGACGAACATCTTCATGCTCACTTTAGAAAAGATGGAGTGCCATGTCTCAGGTGTTTCTAAAGAAGGCAGTTACAGCAGGGAAAAGATTTGCCCAAGCAGCCTTGTTTTCAGTACCATGCACAGGCTGCTTAGTCCTGCCAAGTGAAAATTCAAATTTTCCCTATTCACAAGCATAGTGGGAGGCTGGGGCTCAGGGAAGTAATTTAGGAGATCAAAGCATCCTACCTGGCAGTGTTTTGGAGCCGGGTTTTGGTGTCAGTCCTCGAGCCTGAATGATATCCACTTCAAGCTGCCCATTTCGCTCTTGCAAGCCAATTTCCACGTCCCCTAAAACAAAATGTCAAAATATATAGAAGACTTTCAAAATAATACATCCTTGGGTTACAAAAATGTTTAAAAAACAACCTTCATGTCCCTCTTGCACAAGCTGTAACAAACTGTGTGCCTGATTTCCTCCTGTATTACTCTGGAGCAGCTCCACAGTGATTCCAGGCCACATTTTCAAAAGCAAACTCAACTGGGAGCCCTTCAAACTGGCTTTGGTGGCTCAGTCTCCTACTCTTTGTGACAGCAAGCTTTCCATCTCTCCCAGATGGAAGAACCTACGACTGCAGGCTGCTTTGGAAAATGCAAGTATGGTGGACCATAACAAAATTCTTACAGAGCCTGGTGGGCCTTAGAGAGAAAGAAAAACCCCACAAGATGCATTTTCAGGATTTTAGCTGCATTTTACTTAGTCTATGCCTTTCAGAGCTAAGGCACAAAAACACAAAGCTGCTGCTCTCCTCCTAATGCCACACTTGCTGCAGTCAGCAAAACCTTTCAGCCAAGCTCACTCGATTTCACAGAGAAATGGAGCAGGACAGTGTTAGATCAGCAGATGCTGGTCACATTATTAGGTGCCTTGTAGGAGCTGTCTGTTCAAGGCTCAGTTAAAGCCCCCCAACTCCCTTGTGCTCCTTACCCATCGAGGTGGTGGCCAAGGTCTGACGGCCAACAAACTGTGCAGGGCCCATGCTCCCCAGGAAGTCACTAAACTGCCCAGCAGATGCCAGATGGACTCCACTGAAATTCAAGCTGCAAAAGAAAATTATTTTGGCAAGTGGTTAATCTGCATTTTAAAGTAACTCAGTAAGTAAAGAACCAGATTTAACATATCTTTGAAATGAATGACATCTATGGAATCCTTTTTTTTGAGCAAAACTCGGTGATTTTCACACAGTTTAGTTACATGGAATCCATTTAAAATCTCCTTCCTCGTCCAAAAAGCCCAACAATGGCTGCAGTCACCAGCTGGTCAATATTTGTTTAGCTATTAACTAATTTTCTTTAAGGAAAATCTCTGCCATCTCAGGCTCATATCTGGCCTGTCACCTCTTCAGGTAAGAGATTCCTAGAACTGCTTAGAAGATCTCTCTTGGTAGCCATCCCTTCCCAGTCCTCATTTCTGGGGAGGAAATAATCCATTTAAAGCAGTAGTTAAAAGTGAGATGAGCAGGGCAAGCATCAATCCCCTTGGGACTCAATTCCTTATTTATTTATCACACACACACACAGAGCAATACATCTCCTTTTAGATCAGAGGGTCCTATTTCCTACTGCTCAACACCAGAAACCTCCACCCTGTGCACTCTGTGGTTTTCATATCTGCTTCCATGACTGGAGTCACAAAGAGGATCTGAAGACAGGGGGCAAGGCTAACAGGACAACATCCTCAAACACCAGCAGCGTCTCTGCCACAGTCACCACAGCAAAACAAAAGCTGTTGGGAGGACAGAGCCTCCAAATCTCATCACCAGGCACTAGGCTGGCCCATGGCAAGCTGGAGGTACTGGTCACTGCACTTGGACGTGTGTAGGAACACGGAAGTGTCAAACTCTGTGGTACACTGATACAAATCAAGATTTACGCAGTTGTACCCTGATTTACGCAGCTGTTTTGGAGGTTGTAGAAGAACTTGCTGCAAATGGAAAGGAGGAGGCTTGAGGCCAGCATTTGACACCTACATTTGTCCCACAGGCATCTGCCAAGCCATGACACAGCTGCTGAGACGCACGTCAGGAGCTTTGTGCTGGGATACCCACGCTGCCGTGCCGGGTGCTGCTCTCTGCCTGCTGCGTGCCAAAGTCAGGCACAATTACAAACCTCCTTCACTTCTCCAAAAGTCCTTGGAGGGGGGCAATTAGCCACAGAATGATACAGCCCCCTGCTCCCCAAATCTGCTTCTCACAAAGGATGCTGTGAGGAGGCTGCACGTTGGGTGTAAGTGACAGCAGAGAGGAGCCCTGCCTGCGGGGTGGGCTGGGGACCGCAGGCTCTCACACAGCTGAGTCAGCCACAAACACTTGCTGATGGCCCCCTGCAAGCCAGTTACATTTAAAAGACATTAAAAACAAAAGAAATTCTTTTCCAACCCCATTCAATCAGCAGTGTGTTAATTTCAGGTTGGGATTTCAGCTCTCATTAGCTATTTGCAGCCCTGCTCTCAGCTCCATTTATTTATTCTGACAGGGAGGGAGGATGCCAGCATACATACCTCAGCATCTCACCACACATGAGGACTGAAGAGGACATGTCACTAGCACAGGTTCATGGGGTGGCTTAGCTCCCTGTGACAGGGGCACTGCATTAAATGGTCCAACTTTTCCATGGAATACTGCACCTCCCCTCGACATTGAGCTGGCTCTTTGAGAAACCTGGTTATTGCTGCTACACAGGGAGAGCTGCTGAGCTATCAGCATGGAAAAACCTGCCCTTGGGCTCTTTACGAATGTCACCTTTGTGAAAAGGGATGAGGGAGTCTTGGCATCCTGGGTGACAGGCTTGGGAATTGCTTGGGTGTACTTTGCTCAGCCCAGTGGTTTTTTTCACCCTGCATCCACCGTTTGCACCAACACTCCAGGTGATATTTTGAGACACCACAGAAACAGCGGCATTTATTTGGTATTCGCTGCAGAGAAGGCTTAACATTTTTCTTGGTTTCCTGTGTCACCTACTCCTTACCAGCACAAGGTGCATCCCCAATGTCCAGGGCCACACTCTGCTCCCTGTGGGCATACAATTCCTGCCCCACCACCCAGCTGGCATCTGTCATCCCTGCCATGGCAGCCGTCTCTGGGACCAGGGCAGAGGTGCTGGATTTGTGGCCTGGCTCCCCAGGATAAACTGTGCACACAGAGAGAGAGAGAGAGAGCCCCAGGGCTGGAAAATCTGCAGGGACATGGGATGGGGGAAGCAGAGAAAGAGGGAGCCCGGAGCCAGACAGGCTTTATCAGGCTCGTGATTTGCCCATACAAGGAGAGAAGAAGTGAGTCCTGGTGCACACGAGGACCAGCAAGACTCTGTGACCCTGCTGGCTCAGGCATTTTGGGCTGCACACAGAGTCAAAAAAGGATGAAAACTAGTGCCTAGAGAACTCAAAATAGTGCACGAAAAAGGAGACCTGACAGACAAAGACATAAGATTCAGCAGGAGATGAATGGACCATCAGCCAGAAGGTAAATGTTTTCTTTATTCTCTTCAACTCATGGATGACAAATGGGCCAAACTCGGGTCTCGCTCCTGCCCTGGGGAGTGTGTGACCTGAAGGAGCACGTAAATAACAATCTGGCAAGACAGCTCACAGCCGTTCAGGGAAATGTTCACTGCTGTGCTCAGAACAGATGCTTGGGCTAATTAGCAAGATGCTGAGGACCTGGAAAGAGGAGGGGAAGCCCAGGATTGAGTGAAGCTGAGGGCTATGAGAGTTCACAGCACACCCAGAACCAGGTCTTGGAGCAATTTCTCTCTAGACAGAGTCCAGGCATGTTACTTCAGAGCAGACACAAAGATGGGAGAAGACCACCCACAGAAACACTGCATGCTCTCTCTGCATTCCAGGAAGAGAAACCTCTCTGGGCCCTGAATACTTAAAACATTTCACTAAATCACTTCCTTTTACCTGCCAGGGGGAGAATCACATCAAAGGCTAAAGCCAAGTATTCCTCTGCACTACTCCTGTGTAGAGAGAAGGCTCCTGTGCTCTCTCACCAGCCCAGCCCTCCTCTGGTCTAGCAGGAGGTGTCCCTGCCCATGGCAGTGGGGCTGGAACCAGGTGATATTTAAGGTCCCTTCCAAGCCGTTCTGTGATGCTATCTATGAATGCTGCTACCAAAGACTCTGCCCAGCAGCTGGGGCAGCTCAGGACAAAGTAAAAGCACCTGCTAAAAGAACAGCTGATGCTGCAGCCTGCATCAATGATATAGAGGAAAAAATCAGGAGAGTATGAAGGACAGTGTCAAAAAGCACAAGAACAAGAGCTGTTGGGCTAAAGGTGAACCAACGGCAACTGGAAGTGTTTACAGCAAAGCAAAGGCTGCTGTTATCCTCCATAAATTCAGGAGTCAGAGAGTTCTGGATGACCTTGAAAAGATGAATGCTCTGCAGTGCAAACTACAGCGAGAGGGCAGGACACTGCTGCAGGGACACCCTGGCTGGGCCACCAGCACAGACCCTTGCAAGGAAAGCGGAGCTGCTGCTTGAATGAAGCTGCTGATCCCATGGGGAATTGCAAAGCTCACTAACAAACACAGGCCAAGGTCAAGACTCCATCAGTCTGGATAGCAGGCCTAGATCATGGGTTTACTGGCTCTGTAAGAAACTCAGTATCAGATTAGACAGTTATTGTTCTTCACTGCTGTTATATTTGACTGGGAAGGGAAGACATAGGGAATTACTTCTGTAATAGATTATGCCATTAACTGGTAGAATTGGCTGCTGCGTTGCACAGAGGCTGACCTTTTGCAGTGCTGCTTTATTAGACACTAGAAGCAGCAGCTCTAAATCTTGGCTTTGACCAATTCCTGGACATAAATTTGGGTATTGCCAATAACCCTGGAATGGAAACAATTTCTCTCTGGAAAAATCATAAGCTACCTCCAAGAAAGCCACCGATTCTCCCTTGAGGGGAGAGAGAAGGGGAAAATAAAACGGCAGAAATTTAGTACGAATGTGAATTAAAAACAGCAGGAACCATTTAGCAGAATAGACTATATTTCAGATGCTCAAATCCAGCTTGGTGAGCTGTCTGTCAAATGCTCAGAGAGAAGCTGGGATGGCGAGGTGAGGGGGACGTGTATGGTGAGATTGGTGGGACAGGCTCTCCCCATTCACTCACTTGCTTTTCCTGCAGTTAAAGCAGGGAGGAAAAGAGCTCCAGGGAACACTGTGACTTCTTTCAACTCTTTAAATGCAGCCCTGATGTTCTCAAGAGCCCTTCCCTGCTGCTCTGGAGCATGCTGCAGGCTCAGCAGACTTTTCCTGTCTGCCCTTTGCATATACTGAGCTGTTCTGACCTGCCCTTGATCCAGAAACCAGCTCTCCAGCTGAACCACCACACACTGGATGTGCGGGAGACAGGCTCCTGAAGGGATCTGCCACAGGTGCCAGTGGTGTCTCCACCTTGGGTGACAGCCAGCAGATGTTTCACACACACTGGAGCCATCCTGGAAAGCCCTTCCCCTCCCATTGCCCAACATCTCTCTCCCTTAAGGGGAACAATCACTACAACCTGGTTATCACCGATACGAGATGTCTTTTTTTTTATTGCGTCTAAAAAGAAATGCTAAAAATAGCCGGAGGAATAAAGAGGGAGTGCTTTGCAGCTGACTTGCAAATAGCAGCTGTCAGAGGCAGCAGGGCTCTGTGACAGGACCATCTCATGCTGCAAAGAGCTGCACACAGAGAAGATTAACAGGTGACACTTGTCAGCCTTTTGTCCAAAGGGTGCAAATCCTCCACTGAGCGAGGGCAGCACAGCCTTTGAACAGCAAAGCGAAATTAATTATCTCTTCTCTGGCCCTTTGCTTTCACTAATCATGATTTACAGGCTATGCTTTGCCTTAGTCAAATGGGAACGATTTTAACGGAGTTAAAGACTATGGGTTTGCTGGGGAATTGGTCGTAACTTGAAGGCAACGCTGTTATTGACTGGAAGGCAGAGGGAGAGCACAGGGAGGTCAGCGATGTCGCCAGCGTGCCAAGGACAAATGAAGGACATTTTGCTGGAGGACGCTCAGACCATGGGCTTTAGTAGGCAAGGAGGCAGAGCAGGGACAGCAGAAAGATGACACTGGCTACAATTGATCCTGTAATCTTTGAGCCCACCAGCGCAGCAGAAACCTGCAGCAGCGTTACCACTGCCTGCACAGGCAGCAGCTCCGCCGAGGCTCAGCACAGGCTGCAAACGCCGTGGCACAGGAGCCAGCAGGCACGGCAGCGGGGACACCCCGTGTGACACAGGGACAGCCGCGAGAGGGAGACAAGAGCCCGCAGCAGCGCTGGCACCTCCCGCACGCCGTCCCCGCGCAGAGCAGCTACCAGCCGCCACCCCGGCTTTATCACACAGATGACCGAGCCCATAAACCATCTCTGTGTTTTCGTGACACGTTTATATGCAGAATAAAACCGGCTGTGTGTACAGAATGGGGAACGAGAGGCTGGAGAGCAGCGCTGAGGAAAGGGACCTGGGGGTCCTGGTTGATGGCAAGTGGAATATGAGTCAGCAGTGCCCCGGCCAGCCCTGTCCTGGGGGCACCAGCCACAGCATCGCCAGCAAGGGAGGGGATTGTCCTGCCCTGCACTGGTGCAGCCTCACTTCAAGTCCTGGGGGCAGTTTTGGCACTACAATATAAAAAAAGACATCGAGCTATTAGAGAGAGTTCAAAGGAGGTCATGAGGATGGTGATGGGACTGGAGGGGAAGCCTGATGGGAAACACTGGAGGTAACTTGGTTTGTTCATCCTGGAGGAGACTGAGGGGAGACTTCACTGTGGTTGTCAGCATCCTCATGAGATGATCCTCACTCTCACGACCAGTGACAAGTCCTGAGGAAATGGTATACAGCTGAGCCAGGGCAGGTTTAGGCTGGATATTAGAAAAAGGTTTTCATCCAGAGGGTGGTCAGGCTCCCCAGGGCAGTGGTCACAGCACCAAGCCTGTCTGAGTTCTAGATGCACTTGGACACCACTCTCAGGCACAGGGTGGGATTCCTGGGGACAAGAGTTGGATTTGAGGATCCCTCTGGGTCCCTTCCAACTCAGCTTATTCTACATTCTGTGGATCTTAGAAGCTGTGTGCTCAAACTGGAGCTGAAACTGCCCAGACCTCCTTCTTTTAAACATAACATTCCTAATCCTGATTATTTAGGAAATCTGTGCAGCCTCTGAAGACTGTGTTCTTGTGCTGCATGCTGTAGGTCAGGGTGTATGAAATCTGTCCTCTGTAGAGTAATTTAAGAGTGGCTTAAAGGCTCCTAGCCAGCTGCTTGCTTCTCTGCTCTTTCAGGGTAGCAGCATTTCCTGACCCACTCCTTGCAAAGATCCGTGTCCTTCCCCTCTGTGTGCAAATCATGCAGTCGCTTCCTTCATGGCACAGCAGCTGCTCCTTATGTATGACTGGATGGAGAACCAGCTTTTCAGAGTTTGCTTGTAAACTGATCGGGATTTGAAAGCCTAGATGGACAACACTGATTTCAATGCAAAATGCTATGAAGAAAATGCAGAGCAGCTGTGCTGATCCCTCTCACAGAGCATATGTGGCTCTGCTCAGCCCCTTCTGCACTCCCGCCTGCTGGTGGCTACTGATTAGCATGCAGTGTGCAAAGGCAGACACATTTAGGGAAAATGTATCATTAATTTCTTTTCCTGTCCGTGCGGAGTTTGTCTGACCTCTTTTCTAAATCTATTTTTAAATTGCTTCTGGGACTCTGTATGCCAGGTATCCCATTATGCTGTTGCGAGCATTTGCAGAATCAGCTTGTCAAAATCTTGTAATACTTGCAGGAAATATGGTCAGAATGCATCTCCACAGGTCAGCAAGTCCACACCCAGGTCCCAAGGCCAGAGCAGCCTTATTTACACCATCCATGACAGCTGCTTTTCCAAACTGTTCTTAAAATCCTTCCCTGACAGTTTATTCCTGTGCATTGTTTTAATTTTTCCTTCCAAATCTTTTTCCAGTCCTTCCTCTTTACACATCAGTCCTGAACATCATTTGTGAATTATCACTTTGAAAAACAGACCACATACTTCCTTTCTTTTCCTCTTGGTAGCATACTTTTTTATAAGTCTTATAAGACTTTGAGACTGGTCTTGATTGTACTAACGTGTAATGGCCACACGCTGCTGTGTCTGCGCAGAAGAAATACAGAGCGAGGCACTCATCTCCTCCCTTCACAGCCTGGGTGTAACACCCTTTTGTCCAGGAGCTCTCTCAGGAGAAGAGAATTTTGTGTCCTTCCCCTTGGACCAAATTCCCATTCCTGCCCCTCTGTTTCACAAGTTGCACACCTTGACTCCTACGAAACTCCACTGCTTTTGAGGTGGTGAGGCCAGACAGCTTCAACACAGCCACCCTCAGCACACCCAGACAACAGCTATTTTCAGAAGATAACATTTTGTCTTGCTCTTTTCATAGATTCATTTACACTATCCACACAAATACCTATCTGCCATCATCTCAAGCCTCCAGAGGTGATACATTCTTAAAGAGCTGCTCCACTGTGTCTGGTATGTTCATGGGATGTGTCTGGGCCCAGGGTTCAGAAATTATTGTTCTGTTCTTGTGAATAAAAAAGCCTTTTTTTCTTTGTCCTCTCATGGCACAAACTTGCAATTAATAAGCAAGTTGCCTAAACACAGCCATGCATCTCAGTGGTTTGACTTGCACAGCTGAACTAACAGATACACCACACGTCTACATCTAACACAGAGCTAAACTCTCCAGCTCTATCTTTAAAAAACAGGGACAGCAACACATTCCTGCAGCCAGAAGAAATGGGGAGGGGGAAGTCTCCTCTGAGACTGATAACGTATTTGACAGTTATTTTATTTGAGCATTAAAAAAAACCCATCAGAGCTCCAATTTCAGGGAGCAGTAATGTTCTGTGTAACAATCACACTCATCCATATTGCATGTTAACATCTTTTAAATTGCATCTCACAGGCAGGATCCAAGCAGATATCTATCAGCTAAGGAGGAAGGCAGAACTTGCCAATGTCCATTACCCCATCTTTCAAATATTTATGGTGTGCACGAGGAATATGCATCCAACTACACTGTCCAGGGACCGGGCACACAGCCCCTTACCCTGTTAAAGTCGATGTGAGTGCTGCAGGAGCCTTCACTTTGGCTGGGAAGGTTTTCCATGAGAATCTATCCCTGCAGGACCCAAACCCACCCTAACCCCACCAACTGCACGTCTCTCCTCTGCCAGGCAAGATCTCCAACTCTGCCTCTCAACAAGCTCTGTTTCTCTCTGGGCCACTCCACTTTCTGTAGCATTTTTAGCACTGTGACGTGCTGTCTTATGTGCTGTAACACATTGTACTCCGCTCGCGTATCCCATTCCTTCTGCTGTATGAATTCTGCCACTGAAACAGTGCTATAAAAACTGTGCAGTGAATTTTGTACAAAGACCTCCCCCACTGCCTTCCCCACCTTGCCAGGCTAGCTCCATTTTTAGCAATCACTAGTCATCTCAGATGCACTGAATAAAAGATAGCGACCTGTCTTCAGTGAGCAATTCTGTCTGTTCCCAAGAGGTTGTTGAAGGTGGGATTCACTGTATTTCCTGCTGTAACTACAGCTCTCAAGGTCACATTCTTTCCAAGCTGTGCTGGTCAAGCTTTGCCAGCACAAAAGGATGTGCTCTTGCTGAACAGGCTAAGGAATTTCTTGATATATTACAGAAATAATCTCCATGCCTTTCCTGGTTTCCATCTCAAAAGACACAAATTTCTTACATCCTGAACTGATATTAACAACACATTTCATTAAATTTTTTTAAAAGGACTTGGATAAAAAGAGGCCTGAAGATAATCTGTTATAAAAGCGTCTAGAAGCCTCCTGGCTTTGGAAGTCATAAAAAGGAAACATTCAGGGAATAGCTGCAACGTGAATCTCCTGAATGAGGCATTCAGGAATCAAGTCTTTTGGTTATTCTTGAACGTTGATGGATAATTTCTGGTGAAGGGAAATGAATTTTCACATGGCCATGTGATCACAACCCAGGCCAGTACTTTCTCCTGCTTCCTGTTAATTATTGTTCCACAGCGAAGCAGAGAAGGGCAGGCAGCTCCCCAGCCTAAGTCCCAGTGTTGGCTCACACCAGCCCAGGGGGAGAACTGGTACCAGAGGCAGAAAGAAGCCAAGAGGTGTGAGATGCCTGTGCTGGTGGCACTTGTGCCAGGCTGTGTCCTGCCTCCTGCCCAGAGCACAACAGGGCAGAGCTCAGGCAGCACTGCCCTCGCCATGGAGAAGAGAGGTGAGATGAGTAACAACAAGATGCTTCCTTGCTGGACCTGCACACTCATCTCAGATAATACAAGAACAATCCTTCAAGTCTTTGTTAGTCACCACCTGCTGTGCTTTTCTGAGGTGAAAATCACTTGATCTCGCCAGAACTTAATCATCCCAGCAGTAGCCGGCAAGAACAAAAACAGTGTGAGTACCAGTCACTAGGCACTATGGCAGCTAGCAGGCTTTTGTTCCAGGTCCATTTTTATCTTTCTGCTCCATTTTCAGGAAGAAAAGCGTTTGGCAGGAACAAGTTACATGCAAGTCCAGAATCTACTGCTTTTTGAATGCTGTACATGGTCTCATGCAGCTGCAGCAAAACCCAGCCAAAACAAGATGTAGATCGTGCAAGAGCCAGGATGGAGCTGAGATTCTGCTGAATTCACAGTGTTGTTTTTGAGTTATTCCTATATTCGGAATTGTATCCTTGCAGCAATCCTGGTGTCCTGAGACTACCCCATAGGCACTTACTACAGTGGGCAACTGTTTTCTCAAACAAATCTTTAAGTATAGACACAGAAGAAAATATTCACTGCTGTAGAGATTTGTAACCAGTGCTAAGATTGTTCTGGATTAATTATGAATGGAAACATCTGTGTATGTGAAAGCACAACCAACATGGCTGCAGCAGATCTGTTCTCCAATGACAGGGGAAGGACAGACAACAAGGTTAGAGAGCACATCACTTCCACGCCCTGTTTGAGGGCAGACTGTAGCCATAAAGATCCCCCCAAAAAGGGAAAAAAAGGTGGCAGTGCTGCTTGAGATCTACAGAGATGGAAAAAGAGCAAGACCCTGAGGTGAAAGATCACTCCAAAATAGCAGGTAAGTCCTAGAAAGTGTAAGAAAAACGTAGTCTTAAGAGCCAGTCTGTTGTGAAGAACAACTCAGCAGACACAGCGAGGGCTTGACAGATGGTGTCCCATGTCCTCCCTGCAGCACACAACCCAGCCTGGCTCCAGCACCTGATCCATGAGGCTTGGTGCCTGCATGGGGTGGTGACAGCGTGAGGGAAGGAAACCTGCACACAGGAATGACTGCGAACAGTTTTGCTCAGAGTAAATACCTACTTCTCCTTCTCTGAAGTCTCACATTGAGTTATATTACATTAATTTCCTATACTAGCGCACAACCACTGTGCAACAGCAAACCTGGATAAGAAGGTTGGAGGACTTTTTGTCTGGCAAAAATTTACGTGAAGCAGTGTGTTGACGATGTTAGCATTTCCTGGCATGCTGTATGAGCTTTAATTCCAAGAGATGCATCATTTAGCCCAGCTAGCCTCCAGTATACTTCATCTTCAGGTAAAGGGTGTATTCAAAAGAAGGCCTAGCATACCCCAGAGGTATAACCCTGCATAATAAGCCTCTCCATGAAAAAAAATCTGAATTTTATGCACTGAGGTGTTCACATGAAAACAGCATTGCTCAAAACCATGCACTTGAGAATATTCTTTGACTGTGATACCTTGCACCAGCACAGAGGAGCTGTGGCAGCTGCCACCAGCTCCGTGCAACAAACATGAAAAAGCAATCAGTGAGCAACACTTTGTAAAAGCAGTTTGTATGGCTGAGGGCAGGTATTTAGGCCTGCAGCATGCAAAGTTTTACCAAATCTTTGATCACTTCAGCATGCCAACTTTGGAAGTTGTCCTTTTAGTCCTTAAATTGATACGGATTCTAAAAACACACGGAAGTTGAGAGGTGTGAACACACCAAAGGGATGCACAGGTGGAAAGAACTAGAACAGCACTGCCTTGCTGAAAACCAGGGGTTTGACAGGCACTGGTGAAAACTCTCTGACCTGGGAGTATCTGCACCAGTCACAAACCCAGCTTTTACGAGAAAGAAAATCAACTTGCTGCAGCTAACAGAGACATATGAATCTTAATTCTGCCTCCCTGGGAAGACAGCTACAGCAAACGAGAGAGGTCAAGAGAAATCTGATTTAGGAGTACACATTTCTGTTCCTCAAAGCTATTCCCCAAACAATTCCATTCTTTGCTGAAGGAAAAGAAAGCAGAGAAACTCCCCTCCCACCATGTTTCAAGAGAATTGAGCCCTCTTAGCTCTTTGTACTGTCAGCCCTATTTGCTTATCGCTTATGGCTCAGACAGATAGCTGCAATTCCCACTGGGTTCCCAGAAGAGATTAATTATCCCACCTAGGAACACAGCATCCAGGAACCACTTAATCACACTTTTCAGAGAAGAGAAGAAACTAGCCCATCCCTGGCCAGGGTGCTGGCAAGGATGTTCTGGCAGCGTTCGAGGTTGGAATACCAAACGTTAGGCTTGTTCTAATAAAGACACTTGGATTGCAAGACAGGCTTTTCCTTTTTCTGTGGAGCTGATAGCTACATGTCTCCTGCCTTCAGGGTGAGACAGCACTTGTAGGGCTGCAGTATTTTGTTGGCAGAAATACTCCCCCCTCCACGAAAGCCCAACAAAGCAGCTGGTGTATGCAGTGAGAGGACACAGACCATTCAGGGAATTACATCCCTTCCCAGGGGGGTAAGCTATGTAAATAGAAAAAAAAGAAAGAATTTTGCTCTGCAGGAAAGCAAATTCTTGCTCCTCATTGCCCAGGGACTGAACTTAATCACTAATCCTCTGCATCTAGTAGCGGAGGCAGAACTCCAAGCCACAGGACTGTGCTGGTGTAGCAGGAATATTTCCCTGGAGACAGCAGCTCACAGAAGAGATAAGGTACATCACAGCTTTTGAGTGACAAGATTGCTATCGCAGTCTGTGCCTCATTACTATTTTGAACCTTCAGCACAGATCTATGATGCCTTTCCAGGATTAGCCTACTTCTAAAGCTAAAGAAAGTCTCTCTTAATTTACAGCCTGTTACTTATTTAACACCAGAATCACATTAATTGAGAGTGCCTTTGCACTATCTCAGCATTTTAGCTGTACAGTGTACTTGGAATATCACACAGGACTAGAGAGAACATACAGAGTGATGCCAAGCGTGGTCCTTGGCTTAAGAGAACACCTTTTAGGCATAGGAACATTTTGGCCTCACACCTAGAAAGCACAAAATCGGATGGTATGTATTGCCTTCTTCTTTAAATACTGTGGGGTTTTTTGCTTCCAAAGATTCCCATGAACAGTCATCTTAGTAAAATTATTAAATTTCCATACATGGCTTCAAGTAATGGAAATACAAAAACCAGAATTGGAGACAAGTCAGGTTCCAAAGTTCTGGCCTAAAGACCCCCTGCTTTGCATTTTGGTATAAAGTCTAAATGCAAGCGTGCTGTAGCTTCTCTTGGGGTCAAAAATCTTTTCTGAAACACATTCCTTAAGGACACTGTAGCTCAGATGAAACAAAAGACAGTTTTTTACCAAAGTACACACAAGCTCCAAAATACATATTTTGATATCAGAATTTTGCTATGCCATCATGTATTTTATTACTTTCACCCTTCACAGCACCTTGAAACTTCTGCCTGCCCCAAACCAAAGGGCTATTTTGAAAGAGGGGAAATGGACAACTATTGTGCAACATTAAAAACTGCTGGCTTATAATTTACAAGCAGTAATGAGCCGCTGCTGTTGACCCTGAATTACTCATGCAAAGGCAAAGCAGTTAAAAGTAATGGGTATCTGCTTCAGCTCAGAGTAATGAGGACACCAAAGAAAGCATATAAACAGTCAAGTATGTGCCAGCTATGCAGACAGAGAGATCTGCTCTAATTGGACAGGCAGTACACCTGCAGCACAGGCCAGTCAGAAAAACACATTGTCCATCATGCTGGAGGAAAATTAATAGGTACAGGGACAGTGCATCCCACGAGTGATTAGCCAGCTGCCTTTTGATGACTTACTTTCCCTCTGATCCATAGCTGTTCATGCTGTCCTCGATGGACTCGTGGCTGGCTTGACGGACGGTCCTGCTGGGCATTTCCACAGCCAGCCCAGTTTCTGTGCTCCTCTGGATGGCTCCTTTCAGTCTCCGACCATCACCATCTAGGAACACAAGGGGAGAAAAGGCAGTCAGCCTCTGTTCCCAGGGCTTTCTGCACTCACAGAGGCAAGGAGAAGCAGAGAAGGTCTTCTGGAAGACCAGCCTGGCATCTGTCACACAACGTTTCCCTTACTCAGCCCTGCTTCATCAGCAGCTCCCGAGTCACCTCTGGAACACACTCACTGCTCCACCATGCCAGGCCCAGCAGATACTCAGAGCATGCACACCCTCCCTACCTGCTCCAACCATTGGTACCAATTAATTATCCACTGAGCAGGCAGCCACACCAGCTGGCTACACCCAGAGCTACGCAGTCAGGGAACACAGTAGCAGCAACCACGGGCACAGCTGAGGTCTACACCCTGATGCCTCCAAGCCTTTCCCAAACCCCATGCTGCCGCCTCAGGTTGTGTGGAGCAGCACAAACAGTGGCAGGTCTTGGCGGGCACTGAGTGAGCAGAGGGGAGGAAAAGGCCAGGCAGCACCAGAGGTGCTGTGGCAGCAGGAGCCCTCCCAGACCAGCCACAGGGGAACAGTTGGGCACAGCCAAAATGTTCCCTGGTGGCACCAGAAAGGCACCAGCAGTGAAAAACCCTGGAGAGGACTATTCCCCTTGGTAGACGCCCTCAGCCACAGCATAGAGGGAATTAAGTAGGTTCTGGTTCCTCCTGGGTGCAGTCTTCAGAGGCTCAGCCCTCTGAAATTAACAGCTGCTATTTTCATCCTCCATCTCAAGCAGTCTGTTTCTCAGAACAAACCGTGTTATGTAATGAATATGTAATGAATACCATTACTATTAATTGCTGTAGCTGGTGTTAGGAAGCTCCAGATTTCATCCCACATAGAGCACTCATCCTGAAACACATCTGCTGCAAGTTTTCCGAACAAAGCAAATTTATCTAAATCCTCTAAAGATGCCCAGTCATTACCCTGGATTCAGGCAACAAACCTTTGACCCATGTTGCTCTCAGAAACCTTCCAGCTTTTATGAGTACCACCTCCAGAGGAGAAATGACACAGCTGCTGACTCTGGAGAACTCAAGATCACCAAATATTAAAGAAAGCAAATCCTTCAAAGAATCACAGGATGGGTAAGGTTGGAAGGGACCACAGTGGTCATCTGATCCATCCTCCCTGCTGAAACAGGGTCATCCTAGAGCACACTGCACAGGATTGTGTCAAGACAGTTCTTTAGTATCTGCAGTGAGGGAGACTCCACAACTTTCTGGGCAACCTGTTCCAGTGCAACCACACAGTGAAGAAGTTCTTCCTCATATTCAGGTGGAATTTCTCATGAATCACTTTCTGAACTACTTCATAAACAGGAGGGTATCTGTAATAACCTGCCTAAAATACACTGTTATTTGTAGCAGGCTGCTTGACCTAAAATACTTTTCTTTAGATCTTAGGTGTCAAGAGGGACTTTGGAAAAAAAATTTGGTAGATATTAAAAACGCTTCCTATCCAATTTCTCCAATTATATCTACATGGAAATGCAAAGACAAAAATTCTCCTAAAAATACAGCTGTAAAGTACCTTTTCCTCTACTATCATGAGGTTTCCAACTGGGTAAACGTGCTGGCCCCAGGGCTCTGTACCAGCTGCTGTCCCCACATATGGTGCAGCCTGTGTACACGTCCCTATGAGCTAAGGGGATCAAATTTGCACGTTCTGAGTTAACATTAACTACAGTTTGTACTGTTTGTGTGCCTAGAGCAATGCATGAAGCACATTGCATAAATCAGGAAGTTACACAAATGTAAAACATATTTCTCATGTGCTTTCAAAATCCAAACCTTCAGGCAAGAATAACAATGTGGGCATCAACAAAAGCGAAGCTCTGTGAAATGGCCGTGCCTATTCTCCCAACCGGTGCAGAGCAGCTCCCTTTGATGCACCCTCTTTAGCCTTGTGCAGCTCACTGGAGCCTCTGATGGGGTCTGTAGGTGCCTCTGAGGGCACATCCCACAGCCATGCGGGCAGACTTGATGGTCTATTTCATTTGTCTCACATTCACCTCCACAAACAACCTCTGAGTCATCCACACGCACCAGTGCCCATCCCTCCTTCACGTGTGCACTCAGAGCACTCATCCTCCTGCCCTTTGAGGTTAGCCCTCACAAGAGCTCTGCTGGCAACCAGAGTCAAGGCATCAAATGACAGAAATGTAGGAAATAAATTAAAAATGCCCCATTGCCCAGCCATGAAACATCTGTTTAAAAAATATCTTTCCCCAGTCTAATGAGATGTGCCTGGAGACACTCAAAATTAAAAGACTATTCATCCACAGCAGGCAGCAAACGAGAGGCTTGGGACAGAGCAAGGGTTTGGAGCAACACAAGGTGCTTGCTCTATTCTATCAACCATGTGATTGAAAGCCAGGGAAATATAGCAGAAGGGCCCAAAGGCAAGGAAAGGGAGCACTGTGGGAACACCAGGGCATTGTAACAGAGATTCAGCTGGCACAGGGCAAGTTCAGCTGAAGAGAATCACAAGCACAGCTTTCCACTGCTGGGTGGGTCATTTTCTGGTAGTTCTGATTGCTTTTGTGGATTAAAAAAAAAAAAAAGGAAAAAAATACAAAGAAAAAAAAGACAAAAAATGAAAGGAAATAATGGCAAAAGTTTAATCAAGAATCTCTGTGAAACAAGACAATGGGAATAAAGGACAAAAATCCTTTGTTCCTCCCTCTTCTTCCAGACAGAGACGCACAGCAAGTCCTGCATCTTACAAATAATCTCTCATTACTCTGGAGAAAGGTTTCTCCAACCTTTCTCCCCCTACCGTCTCTTTTTGCTGAAAGTTTCCTTTGAACAGAAGGGGAATAATTTCTTTTGCCAAAAAGGCAAGCTGCCAAACCACAGCAGCCAGAGGCATGACTGACACAGGGAAGAGATCACCATAGGCACCAGAGATGCCATCAGAAAGGAGACACAGGTTCCTAAACTATCCATCTCCATCAGCTGGGAGAGGAGGACAGATGAGGGATAGCACATCTGGAAAGTAAATTAATATGGACGACACTGCACTTCTCATCTGTGAGCCAAAAATATTGCACAAGCAACAGTCACCTACCATTAACCTTCTCTGGTCAGTGTGGAGCATGGCATAGGGGCTGTACCTCCTCCCCTTCCTGAAATCTTTGTGCTTCGACACCTTTGCCAATCAGAAGGTAAATGATATGCATCTATGTGGGTGTTGCCTGG
The DNA here is from genome assembly GCA_013400495.1 of Nicator chloris. Taxonomy (NCBI): domain Eukaryota; kingdom Metazoa; phylum Chordata; class Aves; order Passeriformes; family Pycnonotidae; genus Nicator; species Nicator chloris. The sequence continues at coordinate 60,750 of WAAE01016891.1, forward strand.
CAAAATCATTTGTCTTAATTTGTCAGTGGTATCTAAAACAAGAGCAGTATCGACGTTTTCTGCAGCGTCACCAGATTTATTCCCTGCACCTCTTCCAATTAAGCAGCAAACAACAGAGGTTAAGCAGTCAGTTGAGCCTGCAGTGAAACACATCACTAAGAGAGGATTTTACTTTGAGATGACCTTGGGAAGAAGAAATTTTTTGGTCAAATATCCAGGATGAAGATACAGAGCACCTCATTGACGCCAACAACCAGGAGGGCCCAGCAGTCACTGCCAAGTTCTCATTGTTGACAGGTACTTTGATTTTGCTCTGTTCAGCCAAACAATTTATGCTTGGCTAAAGAATATCTTCTGAAGCACTATCCACTTTATCTGGAAGATATCGAGAGATGAAGCATCTGCTATTTGCCTGCACGGTTTATTTTATCACCTGACATTTAGAGATGTGGCTTAAGTTTGCCTGGTTTCAGCTTTCCCACATCAGGTTTTTTTAGTGCCCTTCTCCACCCCAGGAGCTGCTTTGTGTTCTCACTATAAAGACTGTTCTGCAGTGCAGATGAGTTATCTCTCAATCTTATTTTGACAAGTTAAACAGACTGAGATCTCTATGTCTCTCATGGGCTGGCATTTTTTTTCTCCTGGCCTTGAATCTTTTTCACAGATTCCCCAGGTTTTAAACGTCCTTTTGAGAACAGAACTCGAGTCCTCATTTAAGTGCAGAAACGCATAAAGAGGTAAAAATCAGCTTGTATTCTCATCTTCACTACTTCTGCTGGCATTTCCCAAGACCACAGTAAGCTCCTGGTCACATCACACCTTGCCTGGAGGCTGTGCAGTCCCTTGCCTGCCCTGCTGGTACGACCTTGCAGAACCTTATATTAAAAAATATGTAAGAAAACAAATTTTATTTGAAGAGAAAGCAAGCAAAACTCCAGACAGCTTTATACAGCTCTCCCACCCTCAATACCATTTATTCCCTTTGTAATGTCCACATTGCCTGTGAATTACTTGAGGTTTAAACTCATGCTTGCACCAAATAAAATGAAAATACTGAGCACCACCAGGCCTTCAAGAGCCTTCCTGCTTCTGAGGCTTTTCCTTGACAATTGGTTATTGATATGTCAAGCAAGTGTTTAATCCATTTATCACGATCACATTTTAGGGTCACGTTGTTCTAGGACAAAACCCTACCATACTTACCACATTTACCCAGATATCTGTGTCTTCTAAAACTCAGAGAAAAAAAATTTCTCACAAGACCCATTTTCCCTACATTCTTTTTGATTGATATTAATTATACGCCATAATTTTGTTCATTATTAATTAGATCTCATTACCCTGTTTCCCCTCATCTTTGAGTGATGTCAGATCAGCCAACCAAAAGTTCCTTCCAGACAGCCCAGCAACGAACAAAGAGGAGCAAGGTGACCATGCAGGTGCCCTGTGCAGAGCACAGCACCTTCTGGAGAGTTCCCTTAACTAAACTTTCAGCTGTGAACCACACCAAGAGGCAGGTCTTCTCAAGGATGGTGCCACTCCTGTGGAAGAGCTGCCACCAAGAACTGGATTTGCCTGAAATCATGGGGGTAAGAAAAGTAAGAGCAGCGCTGCTCCCTTCCCTCCCCAAGGAAAGAGTAACCACTTCTCACGTTCTCTTCTACATCACTCCCACGCGCAACTCTTCAGAGCTCTTCCTCTCTGCTGCTGACAGGGCTCTCCATGCTCAGAGGCCAGCAAGTCTTGAAAAATCTGTGTGAGTCCTGCAGTAGCTCATCACAAGGTCATGATTATATAATTATTACTCCTACACAGAATTACTCTACAATACATGTTTATTGATGACATTTCTGAGACACAGAGCTCTACACTGCTATCCCTACACTGTGTCCTCTCTTGTCACTTCCTTTTCCTCCACCCAGGTACTTGTTACCATCTTCCTCTTTTCCACTTTGTTTTCAATTTTCTCCTCCACTGCAGTTTGCTACCATCACAAAAAGAAACCAGCATGATGTATGTGTTACAGACCCTCCTGTACTTTAGAATTAATTGGTATTGATTTAGCCCTGAGATCAGGCATTGACTGAATTTCAACTTGGCTCCTGAATTACCCAACCGCTCCCAAGTGCAGAGCACACTGGCACCCAAAGCACACGGACACACAGCACCAACATGGGCCACCAAGACACCAAGAGTCTGGCAAAACAGTGTGAGCAGCTGCTATCCTTTCCCAGACTTCAGCTTGAAGTGCCAGGGGGAAAATCAGGAAGGGAAATCAGCTGGATGCTTACTTTCATTTGCTCCTGTTGCAAAGCTCTGGAAAATAGAACATTTCGTATTTTCCAAGAAAGTTAGTCCAAGCTTGAGCAAAGAGACTGCATTCCCACTGCTTTTGTTACCCAAGTGTAGCAGAATGGAACAATTCCCATCCAAACGTGCTGCAGGGCATCAGCCTGGGCAGACTCTGCTCTCTGGATTCACACCTGGGTTCCTCAGCACATGAATTGCCTGCTTTGCTCCAAAATACAAACCTGCACTTATGAAGCATGAAGAACTGCCAACTCCAGCATGGGAACGCTGAAACACCCATCTGGCAGAGTCAAGGAAGCCTTCAGAGCACGTTGTAGATCAGGTAGAAAGCAGAGACAGGACAGGACACAACTGCCTGCAGAGGAGATTTGCCTGGAGCTATCTCCTTTCAGTTCATGCTGAATCTGCCTGCTCTACCCTTGGCTCAAACATAGGCTCACAAGCCCTTTCATTTTCCACAGCCACTAACTTCACTCTTTGGTTTTGACCCTAAGAGTTTTTTCTATCTTTTGTCCCCATGAAGATCTGCCCCTGAGAAAAAATGAAGCAAGTCAATTTGGGGCTGAAAACGATGGGAAAACATCAAGCACCCATCTGGATAATATCACCTGCTGAGGTGAGGAAGGTCCCCAAGTCCAAGAACTGTTCTTTGGCATGTCTGTGGGCAAAAAGCAGCAGTGGGAGTCTCAGCTCAGCATATCAGACTGCTAAAGCACTGACCATTTCATCTCCTATCTATTTTCAGGTACTCTGAGAAAACAGTCAGCACATTAACTTCTCCATTTGAAACTTTGTCATTGCACTGTTGTTCCTGAAGCGTTTAAAAAATTTATTTTTTTCTGTTTAGTCAGATGCTGACTCCCTGTGACACGTACTAAGACCTGTGTGCTATGAATCAGTTCTCAGATGAATAAAAATTCCATTGTTCAGCTTCAAAGGAGAAAAAGACAAGTCTTCCCACAGCCTTGCATGAATACCCAACAGCTGTGACAGCCTGGCACACACTCAGCTGTGGGCTGTCAGGGTGGGCACCACAGGCTCCTTTACAGGGGTGTCTCTGCTCAGAGCAAGCCCTGATGTTCTCCTAAGGGGCTGCTTCTGCTGAGGAAAAAAAAAAAAATACTAGATTGTCACTTCAGAATGCAGTTTAATGAGATGAACTCAATCTCATCATGCCTGGCAAGCCCTGACATCCTGCCAAGCATTCCCTACATCAACATCCTAATGGAGTGTGAATTATGAGCACCTAAAGAGAGGCAGTTTGTACTGTGCTCCAGAACATGCCAGGCTATCATCACAGCCTGAGTAATCCACCAGAATGACAGAAAATGGCTGGGGATAAGCAGGGGCACTAATCAGGCTGTATGCTTCATTCCCCTTGTCCTAGTTTCAGACACCAACAAAATCACACCCTTTCTTTCCAAATTAAGAACAGAATCATTATGGGATGGAAAAAAAATTTCAACATGTTAATTCTTAATCTGTGATGGTTAGGTACATTCACAGGGTTAAGAAAGTTCAATCAACTCTTCTTGTGACAGCCAGAAAAATTGTAAAATTATCAACTATTTGCATTGCTGTTACAGCTACTGACTCCATCTGAATGCAGAGCAGGGGCAGGACACCCTGCCTGCATGGGAAACCTCTGGAGCCACCAACGAGACACCTCCAAATCCCCACTGCAGCATAGTCCCAGTACATCCCACTGCTGATCCACAAGGGTATTTTAGCAGGGAAAAGCCCTCTCTCATCCTACAGCTCTGACTGGCCTGTCCTCACCCACACCAACAGGCAGTGCTGACACCCATGCTCAGATGTGTGGATGTCAAACCAACTCCCCCTGAACCCAGAGGTTTCTGCTCTTCCCCCTCACCATTAGAAGAGGACCAAAAATCATCCACAGGGTTATTTCATAAACAGTCTCTGAGGCTGCCTTCCCTAGCTCCCCCACAACCCAGTCCAAACCCCAGCTCCTCAGACACTTAAAGCAGTGTTTCTTCCTCCATGCTGGCCTGAGCTGCAGTTTGGGTTAAATCCAACTGTGCCTGTATTTAAGCAAGTCTCCACCCCAGTAGATGTTATCATCTCTTGTAGCTTGGCTGGGGCATGGGTAGAGCATCAATTTTTCTTCCCTTCTTCATGAGCTCCATTTTCATAGTTTAAACATATTTTTTCTCCTCCTTTTGATGCTAAAACCAAATAGTTCCCCTGATGCTATTTTGAATTTTGACCTTTTTGATAATTCATCTATACGAAAAAATTTAATGGCCAAAATTTTCATTTAAAAGTGTCTAAAGAAAAAATTCTGCAACAAACATGTAGCCAGGAAAATCACTTGGAGACTTTTTTCCTTCCCTGTCAAAAGAGAGAAAGCCAACAGCCAAAAAGGTAAACACATATGTTCCACTGTCATTGACTTTCAAATGGCATTTTTGACTATCATAAAAAATGGTTTAGCTTTTCACTATAAAAAAGTTGCAGTGCCATAACATTAACAAAAATGTTTGGTTCTGTCAGAGTATTTCATGGGAACTGCTTTGCAGCTAGACCCAGCTCTTCAGAATTCTTTCCATGTCTCTATTTTGTTTGCAGCAGGAGGATCCAAATAGCTTCATCTGATGGCTGCTTTTGCATTTTTATTTTTATAAGAAAATGGAACACACTGCCCCCTTCTCTTCCCCCAATCTGCCAGGCTCTGCAGTGGAGTCTGATTAAATGAAATGTCCATAGCCATCCAGAAAATTCACTGCTGTAATATTTCTGCAGCAACCTAGCAATGAAACCTGAACACTGGCCTGTCTGTAGCCCAGGTCTCCAGGGAAAGACAAGCAGGAACTGCTGATGCTGCACCAGTTGTCTGGGACACGTCTGGGACAGACATCCCACATCCCAGGCCCTTCATCTGCTGCTTTTGTGCTTGGGCAAGGGGTGATGACTTAAAAATGTAATCTTACTGTGGTATTTATAGTGCAATAAATCACAGATATACACACACATTCTCACTGCATGGCAATTAGGGGATTCAATCTTTCCACTTCTTGGATTTGGGGTTTTAAGCCTCACCAAGAGTTAAACTCCTCTCTGACATCAGCCCACCTGGGAAGCCCTGGGGGTCTGCAGTCCAAGTATGTACCAAGTCAAGGAAAATTTAGCTGATGGGCTCAGAGAAGATGTAGATTTGGCACAGGCAATTAATTTAACTGATTTATTTAATCTACTACACTGTAGATTAGTCCAAGAAAGCTGAGGGAAGTGTCATACACAGAATCAACAACCAGTGGTGCTCTATTTGTTCTCAGTTCCAAACTCTTAGAACTTTGCCAGCTATCAAGATGTGGGTATCAGGAAAACATCAAAGTAGAAAGATGAGTGGCTGGTTAGTGTGCCAGCACCATCCCAGGGCTTGCTTCTTGTTAATTCACAAGGAGAATTAGAGGTTGAGCCAATTTGTGTCCCCCTGGTTGGAAGTCCTCCAGCTAACCAACATAAGTTGTAAAGGCCAGGTGAGGCTCTCTACTTAATTACAAGAGAGTTGAACCAGAGCACCCTAATGTCCTAATTCTGCCATCCATCTCACACTATTAATAACTGAGGATGTTGCTTAAGTCCAGCTTCTGAAATATGAATGAGCCTGAGCTGCAGAAAACCTCTTGATTTAGAAAAGGATCACAAAAATGAGGTGAATTCACAAAAATAAAGCTACTAGAAAGAGCCATTGTAGAGAAGGGTGGCATGAGATGAAAGAGGTGCCCTGCCTACACTCCACTAAGCCAAGAACCTTTGCATGAGGCTGCTGTGCCCTTCCTGAGCCTGCTGGACCTGCCTGCTCACCAACTGCCCCTCCTGGCAGAGCCCAGCATCTAGCTCTTCACTTGGTAACTTTTGGGAAACAAGCAGGGGCAAAGTAACTTCAGCAGTCTGTTGGCAAGCTGTGCTTTCCTGCTGCAGAAGAGGACTCAGGTCATGAGCCCCCTGAAGCCACCAAAACCTCCCAGAGGTGCTGACACACCTTTCTGTCCCACTGGACGCTCAGCTGCAGTGGTCTGCTTTCACCCACAAGGTGAGTTTTAAACTGAGATTAGCTATCAGGCCTTTTCTCCCAGGGGCACTAGTTTATGTGTCTCTCTCTACCCAGAGCCATCTTTTCCAGCATTTTTAGAGTCTGCACATCTCGGACTTCTCCCCCAGATTTGGCTGAAAGTAGAGAGTATCTGCTACATAGTAATGATGGGAAGAGAGTCAAGGCAGCAGCTTAAGCACTGAAGAAATAATTGCCTCCCTCACAATCATAGCTACTACACAGCAGGTAACGTTTAGTTTTGGTACAGGCAAAATTCAGAGGAAGCAGCTGACAAGGCCATATTTATTAATGAGATTTCTTCCCTTTTCTTCTGTCCTACTGACGCTCTTTTAGGAGCGAGCAGCTCTGTCAAGACCACGTGTGTGTGAGCACAGAGAGCAACAGTCTTGGCACCATGAATGAGTCATGCAACCCTTTGTTCACTTGTTATAAATACAATTAAAAACACAGCCCCATTTCCTTAACAGGCACAAAGCCACAACCCTGGAGCCATTCATAAACTAGAATCCTGGTGCAGAATCGCATTTAGAACAGCATTTGATTTGTGTTTAGCTTGGGTTATAATTACTTCATCATATTTTCCTTAAGGAAATGAATGATCAAATTCACAAGGAGTTGATTTTAATTATACACACTGCTTAATAACTTGTGTCCATTTGGAAGCAATTATTTGATCCGCTGTGGAAGCAGAGAGGGGGGAGCCGATGGTCTGGTTTCCAGAGAAGTTAAAACAATTTCAGGCACCGAGTTCCTAACTCCAGACAATCATCAGACTACCTGTGTCAGGCTTCACCAAAGGTGCTTTCATGGAATACCTGTAGCAGATGCTGGAGGAAGCCAGCCAGCATGCTCTCCCCCTCTAATTGCTTTGACTCACATGGAGACATCCCCTGACAAGTCCACGGCTACGGAGTGTCTGTTGTGCAAGCAAGTACCACAGCCCACCACAGGTGCACTGAAGGGAACCCTTTTCTTTCCAAATGGTACCAAGAACTGTACAAAACCCTGTTTATAGCACTCCTGTGGTGCTGAAGGGAGAGCTCAGAGAGTGACTGCACTTCCCCAAAGCCTGCACATGGATCTGCTGCACTCATACTGCTTCTCTCACATAGATCCCTTTCCAGGATCAAAGTTCTGGATCAAGTGCTGGGTTCTGCTTGGGCGGAGTGAAAGGAGAGCACCTTGCCCTTCATGATTGTGGTAATTTCACTGCAGATATCTCATGACAGCTGGAAGGGAAGGTCAGGCTTCAATGCCCAGAAACAGGACAGGAGCAATGGCTCCTCATGATGCTAAATCATTCACGGTGACTAAGAAATCAAAGTGAGTTTGTATCACTGCAAACAGCCCTGCCAATCATACATCATAAATATCTTCAACTGGGGACAAGTCAGGCCGTTACACATGGAAAACACCATCCAATACCAAAAACAGAGGCACTGGAATTTAACTAGCAGACACCTAAGAAAAAACATTCAAGCAAAATTTTCACAGCCCAAACCCTGAAGAGACACATGCAAGCTCTCATCCGAGTGACACACTCTCCCACAGACGAACATGGCAGACACATAACTGCCTCCTACATCTGCTTGCTGCATGCACAAAAGCAGCACTCAGATAGAAAAACATCCCAGATTACTTCAAGTCCTGTGGGAAATTCAGTTCACCGTTTGTCTATGCAGAGCATTGAGCTTTCAATAGAGGAGAAAAAGCCCTTTGGCCAGAGCTGGAAAATAAACATAACGTGTTCATCTCTGCTGAAAGATACTGCAGAATGTGGGAAACCAACCAAAATATCATGCCTGGCTGCAGATTACTGAGGATGGAAGAAGAAAGTCATCAGATTAATACAGATTAATTAATACAGTAGATTAATACACTTTAGGAACAACATCAAAATCTCGTTTTCTCAATTATCAGTAACTAGATGCAGTAAGAATCAGTCCTCTGCAAAGAAGAGGCACAGCAGTGTTCAATACTGTATTGAACAGAATTTGCATTAATCCCTCACAGTGAACAACAGCCACACACCAGCACAGCATCCGGAGAAGCAATGCCTGTTTGCAGCATGCTACCCTATGACAGGTACCTGGCAGAAAGTTCACCAAAATCCCAAGATCTGTGCCAAATATTTCTGAACTAGTTCTGTAGAAGGAGCAAGGAGGAACAAAATGCTTTAGAGTGCCCTGCTAATCTCGCTCTACTATGAGAGCAGAAAAGAGAACAGATGAAGAAGCAATTGTGATACAGCCAGCATCAGCCTTGCAGGCAACACTGACAGCTCAGCGAGATCAAACACACATTAAAGGGCAGTGGGTGAGCGAAAAAATAGTTTTAATGTAACCACAAAAAAAAAAGTTTGATGGGAATGTCTTCATAAAATGTGCAGGCAACGACGGCCCAACAGTAATGGAAGAAGGTCAGGGGAGGACACCGTGCTTATGAAGCACCTGCATCACTGTCACTTCCTGCCTTCTGATACCTGCAGGTAACTTTCATGTTTCTGTTCTCAGATTTAACAGCTGGGCTGACATAAGGAAGCCTTGGCATTTCTCAAGATGTAGCTGGCAAGGTCAGAGAAGTACAATCCCCTTCCATCACCGCCGGGGCTCCGAGCGCTCCGCTTCACTCCGCTGTACAGTAACTGTGCCAGCGACCTGTGCCAGCCACCCACCCCACCAGGCTCCACCCTTCACACTCATTTCAACAGGGAAACAAACACAAGGAGGTAGGACACACAATTTTGAAAGTGAACTTGAAGGTGAGACCCTCAGTCCCAACCCATTCACAGTCTCTGATCACAAGTCACAATCACAAATCGAGCTCAGGAGTGAAATAACATCCTTTCCTCCTCCTCCTCCTGCCTGCAGAGACAGGAGTTCAGGGCTCTGTTTCCTTGGCAACAAAAAAGAGCATCACAACAGCCTCCTCACTAGCAAATGACATAGGAAAACGTGTCATTTTTTTTCTCTCCAGTGTCTTTTATCACCAGGGAATAAGCCTGAACTCAGAACGCTCCATTCAGCAAGAATGGAAATAGATACCCATGACTGCTATTTAAAATGCAGTATCTTTGGAGCCTTTAAGCTTGTCCAGAGGTAGGTAGCAAGTAAGGGATTTTAATTTATTAAGTTAAGCAAAAAAAGAAAAAAGAACCCTAACCTTGACGAAGTTCACCTTTTAAGACAAACTGTAGAACTTGAAGAGTTTGGGGAAAAAAATGCAGCTCATAAATTTATGAGCCACATTTTAGATTCTGTTAATACTTTTGAAAAGCATTAGAAATGAAGATTACAAATTTAATAATGCAACACATGGGAGGAATTATCCTCCTCCCCATATAAAAAGGCAATTTGCTCTTGCCTATAAATTGACTTTCTATTACTGCCATTAAACCAGCATAATGTGCTATAATTAGGGTCTGCCCTGCCACAGCTCTGTGGCAACCCACAGCCAAGAATTCATCATGTCAGCTTTAGCAGACATCCTCATGAGGCGACAGGGACAGTGGCACTGCTGGGTATCTCCTCACTGCAGGACTTTGGGGTGCTCACGGACATTTATGAGGGTCAAAAAGAAATTCGATTAAATCAATGAGGAAAAAAATGTAGAGTAGAGAAAGAGTAGAGAAAGTCCCTAAGCCATGAGTCAGTGGAAGCTGGGCCAGCATCTTGAAGAAGCATCCTAAGAAACCTTGCCATCTCCCTGACTTTTTCCAGATACCTTGAAATACACAAAAATCTCTTACTCCTTCCCTTTTGCCACAACAGAGAAGCGAGATCACAGTCCTCAGCCTGCAGTAGTTTCCCTTCCATTTCCTAAGCTTCTTCCAGGTTCTCCTCCTCTATAGTTTGTGCAAACTGGGTGCCCTGCATGGTCTGTGCAAGCCCTGTCCCACCTGTAGAGCATCTGCTGCTCCCCTCTCGCTCAACATGCTTATGTGTAACTCCACCTGTGTCTGGACCATGAGGGAGGATTTTGCAATGCCCACATGAGAACCTACCGAGCAGCAAAAGCATTAAAATCTATATTCAGTGGTTTCCTCAAACAGGCAACTACATTTAAACAGCTCATCTGAAAGAGCATTAAAATTGTGCTGGCAGGTATTTACTGTCCCATTTCCCACAGCTCTTTCTCCATCTTTAAGTTACTGATGGGTTGTGACATATCAAAATAACAGAAATCTCAGCAACAGAAACCTCTTTGCCATTTCTCAGCACTAGCACCATTCTTCCCTTTCACCAGCCTTGTACCTAAACAGCTAGATGTTAATTCTGTCATCTGCCTGGTTTTTTTAACCATTTTCACTCATACTTTATGCAGCAGACAGCTGGAAGACTTGCTCACATCTCAGTTACTTCTGGAACAAATGTGAGCAGCTATCACCAGGGCAGCGAGTTGACAGCATCTGCTGATGGTTCTTGCCCTTTCATTGCTGATGAATTGTCCTGAGTTTTAAAAGAAAAGCAGCTGGTACTTGTTCAAGATTACCAAAGTATCAGTGGTCAGTGCATCCCCAGCAGGTGCTCTGTGCCTGAGGAAGCAGGTTGGCAGGCCAGGCCAGCACTGCTCCCTCAAGCACTACAGGCCAGCTTTGACAAGACATGCCCCTTGCTCCATGACAAGTCAGTTCTTAAGATTGCTGGATGACAGTCAGTCCACTCAAAACCTTCTCATTTACCCAAATGTTCATTCAAAGGAGCTTAATGGATTGGAATGAACACGAAGGGGACTTGTGATAATCAAAGTGCACCCATTTACAAGTCTGACATATGCACAGAAAGCACTTTGCAGTATCCACCAAAGCCTGGTTTAGTCTCCCTGCTGAAGCAATTTTTAGGTCAGAACATGTGCAGATGTTTGGAGGTCTGTGGTTTGTCCTTGGCCTGTTTTGGAGAAAGATGTAACATTTTGCTTCTGCTCCAACTGCACATTTTCATCAGAGAAACCACAAGGCCCCACAATTTGAAGTCACTAGTCAATTCTATTCCTCTGGATCTATGAATGACTAGTACATCCTTCTATCACATAAGCCATACTCCTGACTGAACTGTCCTTCTGTTGTATCCATTCTCCTTAGAAATTTCCCTTCATGAAGCATGACTTGGCCCTTCTGAACATCACACAATACTTGTCTTTCCCATGTATTTTTTGCTGCAGATACGTGACTTTTCACCATATTTTACTGTCATATGGAACAGCTTTCCCTTTCAATAGTCACAGCTGCTTAATGAATTCAAAGTGTGACATTTTGTTTTCCACGGTGAGGTGTGTGAGAAGTGTAAACCATGGCTGAGAGAAGAACTAGAAAACACAGAGGGCACTCTGTGTTCCTACCAGCCAGACACAGTGATCTTAACAGCACCCACTGCACCCTGCAAGACTCAGCTTTACTCAATTAATTGACAGACTTCACTAAACAAATCAAAATGTCAGCTTCATTAAGTATACAAGCTTCTACACACAATAGTTTCACAATCCCCAAAGAGATCCTCTCGTGCTAGATACTGGATGTGCTATCCCACCTGGACACTTGGATGCTTTGCTCAAACCACAGTTCCAGGATCCAAGGGGATTCAAAGCCTCAAAAGACTTTCCAGAGCACTGCACAATTCCCTCTGATGTCGCCCACACGGGAGGCTACAAATTGGCACCAGTGGTTGTCAACACTTTGTTTTGATCTTCTGGCAAACAAATCCACCCTCTGAAATGTTTGCAGGATGTCGAGATAAAAAGCAGCAATGAATAAAACCCAAAGAAGTTTGAAGGGTTTATTTTTACCAAGTAATCAATACCTTCTGGCAGCCTTCCTCCAGCTCTAATAATCCCATTGAGGACAGTGACCCTTGGCAGGTTTTGTACGCTGCTCTACAAACATTATCTAATTAACCATCACAATCCATTCCTAGAAAAAAGAAACATGATCTGAAGTTCTTCTACAATGAGAGAGAGAGAGAATGAGTGTTGAGAAGGGCTACCGATAACAAGGCTGGGAGTTCCAGCTCTTGCACATCCAATCCAACCACGCTGCCCCTCAGGGGCCAGCTCCAGGGAAATGGTGTGTTTTCCACACAATCTGTGCTTAGCACAACCCTTGGTTTCACCTAGGTTGCTGTGAGAAAGCACTACGACAAACAGTGTCCAAGCCAACTCATTAATAAATCAAATGACAATAAAGCAGTTGGAGGGAGATGAATTACTGAAACCAAAGCAACGTAGTGCTCAGAGACAAAACTAAACTCTGTAAGAAGCTGACACTGGGAGCTACTGAAACACTGGGAGCTACTGAACACAGAGCCTGTTTTTCCTCAGAACAGCTTTACTGACACTGCAAACTGCCAGTCCAGCCCACCTTACCACAGCTCAGAAGAGGATTCAGCATTTGAGGTGGGTGGTGATATCTTGATGTTGATCATCAATATTAAAGATGGAAGAGGAATCTCAGGTCATCAAGTCAACCATGAAAGCATCTCAGGGCATGCTCACCTAAACCAAGTCTAAGAAACAGGTCTAAATCCAGAGCCAGTGTGTGTGTCAATATAAATCCAGGTCTGGATTCTTTCGAACATTTTGCTATTACTTTGGGGCAGCCATTACAGAGTCACAATATTTAGTCAACCTTTTACTTCTACAGTGATTAATCATGCACCATTTAACTACTGGTTTGTCATTCACTCTCTTAATCCTTTTCAAATCCTTCTGCTTATTTTCACATCTTTTTTCAATCCCATTCTACGTGTCTTGTTAATTACACTCCTTAACTGTCATAGGCTGTTTCAACAGGCATGTTGAGCTAGACGTGGTTTGATCACTTGCTGTGTTATATGCCCAATGAATCGTTTGCTGCTGAGATATTTAAAATATAAACAGTGTTACTGGAAGATGACCAATTGTACTTAACTATCTGGACAGCCGCCTGCAACTCTAGGGAGGAAGGGTGAATGACCATTTAATGATGTGCTCTAAAGAAGATTTTCAACCTTGTAAAAAAGAACAATGAAAAAGGAAAAAAAGGCCCAGGGTTTCCATCTTCTCAAAATACAGAATTTTGCTTCCATGGCAGACAGTACTGTTTTCAAAGGACTGTTATTTGCAATTTTGCTGGGTCCTGAGCCAACCTTTCCTACCAGTCTCAGAAGACTCCATCTCCAGAAGTCAGCACACGACAGCCTAAGAGTCACAGGCCACCAAAAGTAAGGTCACATCCAAATGAGAGATGTCAAAACCTGATGACAGATGACTGAGACAGAGTAGGTATCACCTGAAAACTTAAAGAAAAGGGAATTATTTGTGGCTAAAAGGAAGAGAAGAGGTACTGTGATACATATGGGAAAGATGGAGCTGAGGGAAGTAGGTGGCCAACCATGATGATACAACTCTCAGAAATACCCAGAGCACTGGAAATGTCAGCCCAGCTTTACACATCCACACCTTCACTTTCCAATGACAAGCCTGACTACACAACTTGACACGGAGCAAATGTCACCCCGAACACATCCTCTCTTGAATCTCAGTCTTCATTTCACTTCTACAACCATGTCCTGACCTGTCATGCTGGGGATGCAAACCTTCAAACCGCATGTATGTAATGAAGAGACAAGTTTACAAAGAGTGTGGAAGAGTAACCAACTCATTCAGCCCAGAGGAGAGCTAACAGAGGCAGGAGAGGGCTTCTTATCTGTCTTCATTGTCAGCTACTCATTCAGTATCTTCAAAGACAGGAAGAATTGAACACCTCCTCGTCCACGCCCATCTCCTCAGACATGGCTATCAGCCCACACCGAGGAAAGCGTGCAAAGCTCAGAGGGGAGCGGAACTCCCTGCACTTGGAACACCTTGGAGAGTTCTGTCTAGGCATGGTTAGCCAAAATGTGCAGCTAAAACAGGTGAAGGAATAAATACCTTCCAAGACATCATCAACACCGTGCGGGAAGGTTGTACAGCTTCCACGTGCCAAGAAAAATGCCATGGACACCATAATCCCCAAATACACTCACACCATGCAACCCCATTAGATCAGCAGCTCCTAATTAATTCAGAGTGTGGATCAGTCCTCAAACACCTTTTGCTATCACCAAGACCTACTGAAAGTGATGAAGAGGAATCATTATGCATAACACCCTCAAGAACTTGCTGTAAACACATTTGGCAGCACAGGGAGGTTCCTTTATGGCATAATCCATTTTTATGTACACCTAATATTTTCAGGTTTTCAACTGATTGTCAAGAGTGTTTGTAGAGGCTGTTAATGAATCTCACTGCTAAAAGCAGTTACAATTCTGTAGCTATTAATACAACGTGACATCAGTTATATCAGCTTCCGAGTGAATCACAGTTTGCAATCTTGTAGGTGTTCGATAGCTGTTCTCACATCGAAATAGAACATTGTTAAATATACTCCAAGTCTGTCCTAGTTCCGCAGCTCTTTTCCCCCTTTCTGCACTGCAGCCTTAGTGGACTCAGCACCTGCAGGTCTGAAGAACTAAGCAGAGGAATGTCAAGAGGAAAAAACAGGCTGACTCTTAGACCACTCAGATCAGCAAGTTTTAGAATGTTCACTCTTGATTGCAATTTCCTCTCAAATCTGATGACTAGAAGAGGTTAAAAGAACAGGTCACCAAATCTTTTACGATGTCTAAACCCTCCAAGACGTACTTGTATCAAGATGTTGGTTTTTTTCCTCCTTGTAAACTGAAATAAAAGGCTGATAATCTTTCCTGACATAGTGGCTTAGCATTAAAGCAGGCAAAAACCAGTTTTCAAACCATTATCTGAGTATTAATTGAGTATCAGATGCCAAATGCTGCTTTAATCTGCATAACTGACATTCACAGAACACTCCTGTCTTGGTCAGCCTGTATATAAAAGCACATTCTTAACAAAACTGACTTAAGCTTGTGAAGTTTTTGATATTTTCCTCAGTGAAACATTTTCAGACCATCATGTTGTCCCTACTTCAGGATTTAACCCTCCCATCAACATTTTTCATGCAGGTAGTATCCTGTATGGGTAATCTCTTGAAACCCAGCCTTAGGGCTCCAGAGCAAAGATGTGTTAGAAAATATACAGCTTTCTAGATTTCAGGAAATTAAACAGAATTATGGCCTGAAATAAGACTTCCAGATTTTTACAGTCACTCTGTCCAAGAAGCTTGCTGCCTTTCTGCAGCAGACAGCTGCAGTGAACAGGCTGTGAAAACAGTCGAACTCACCACATAAAATGGACTGTGGATAATTTGCCTGGTGTAATTCCTAGAGCAACAAGCCAGATTTTGCCTCAACCGACCATGCAATATTTCATAGAGCGTTTTAGTAGGTAAGCCAGAAAGTACTGAGACAGAAATAGAAAAACATTGAAGTAGGGCCCACATGATGCCAGGTTTAAGGCACTTGGCTTGGATTGGGTCTTGGGAAAAACTGAGTTTAGGACATAGCAATGTCTCCTGTGCAGGAGCAGTACGAGTGTTTCTGCAGAGACTGAGCAGCCAGGTCACAGGAACAGACCTACTCCTGTTACTAGGCAGATGCCAGGAATTCAGTGGAAACAGATGAAAAACAAGTTTATAGAACGATTAACTTGGGACTCTGGCATGACTGAAAGCAGAGCACTGGGCAAGATGGGAGAGCTGAGAATTATTCTTGTGAAACAGTTCAGAAGTGGGTCTGGACAAACAGACATGATTGAAAAATCAAGTTGCACTCCTTCCCTTAGCCTCAACAGGTGCTTTCTCAAACCTCACATTTACCCTCTCAGACCCTTTAGACCACATGTGAAGATCACAAGTTCTGGGTTTTATCATATACCATCCCTTTATGCTGTAGCACCACTGGTGTGAAAAACAGCTTTGCTGTGTAGCCACATACCCTGAATTGCACAGCCACAGCCTGTACACACTGGGTAGGCAAATCCTTAGTTAAACATCTCTTTGCCCTTGCCATTTGCAGAATCTTCACATGAACAGTAACTAACCCCAGATCCTCCCTCTCCTGCTCTGACAAAATACCAAGCAGAAATGAGAAATGTGCACTGGTGGAAGGTCCACAAGCTGCCATACAGGAAACATCTCCACCTTTGTTATTTCTTGCCAAGCCTCTAGTTTATATTGAGAACAGCTTTCCCTATGTCAAGGGAAAAGAGCCAATAAACATGTGTGAAAAAACCCCATGATGCTAATTTTGGAATCCGTTACCTGGCGAAAATAGAGAAATATACAAAGACAAGGGGAAAATAAACCTTGGGGAATATTGAAAATCCTGGTGGGACACAGAGGCAGCAGCAAAATCTGAAATATTTTTAGGCAGGCCCAAAACACTGATCAAGACATGACGAAACCTCCAGGTAGCCATGGAGGAAACTCCACCCAAAGGTGTGAGGCAGCGATCCAAAACCAGCCGCACAGCCGGGGCAGCTGATGGCTCCTGCTGAGGAAGGAGAGGAGGGAGCAGGACCACTGCAGGCTGCACATGGACATCAGCAACAGGCTTTCCCTGGGCTGAAAGGACTGGTCCCAAAACAAGACCAGAGTGTCTCTCCAAACTGAGTGATGTCAGAGCTGCCTGACAGGAGTGTGGGTGCCTCTGATGCCAGGTAGGACACAGCTACTGCAGCGACCACCTGATGGAGGGAAAGCTGCTTCCTCAGTGCAGCAGAAAGCAAATCCAGGCACTTTTGAGCCCAATCCTGATCACGAGAGTGCTGCTATGCTAAAGGAAGGAATCATGACCTTACTTAAGACATCCAAAAGCCCAGCGAGAGCATCTCTTCCACCCTCACCCCATAACTGAAGAAATCCGTAGGATCCCGGAGCACAGCACTCCTCAAGGCCCCAGATGGAGCAGGAAAGCACATCGACGACAGCATGCGCTGACACCGCAGTACGGGAACGGGTGTCATGGGATGCTAACGTTGCCATGGAAATGTCCTCATACCACATAACATTTTGACACTGTCTGTTCTGCGAGCAGCAGCACTGATGTGGCAGCCTGCAAAGCCGGGAGGAAGCGGCTGTTCGAGTTTGGCCACGCTTGTTACTGCAGCCGGCAGCCAATTCAAACTGCCTGGGCATTGGAGTTTGACCAATCTGGCAGCTCCGCTTCCTAAAGTGCACGAGGAAGCTTTTAACAGAAACTGTTCCATAAATCACCCTGATTTAACTCGTGCTGTCTGCCAGGCTGAGCGCTGGCCTGCACGCCCGCTTTTGGCACTGCCTGCCCGGCTTTCCACACCAGCGTTTTCAATGTTCCCCCATCAACTTCCCTGAACGGCGAGGGTCCACTCCTCTGCTCCAGCTGGCTTTGCACAACCAGAGCAGCAGCCTCAGCCCCACACCAGCAGAGCTGTGTGGTGATTTTCTGAACTGCCAAAAGCAGACACAGCCCCAGATCCCGTTCACTTTCAACAAACACCAGAGACCAACACGCACACGCATTTTTGAAAAAGCCCAACTTTGCACATTTAATATTTAAAGCAAGCACTGACTCTTGTAGAAACTATGCTCATGGCAAAATGCTTGTTTTTATCTCAAGTTATATTAGATAATGTCATCTAAGCCTCTCCTCTTTACTTGCATTAAAACAAAAATCCTGTAACTGGAGGGGACGTACTATGGCCTCTGTGATCCACAAAGGCAGATGTGTGGGGACCAACCCACACAAAAATGCCTGGGTTTTTGGCAAACATACCAAATTCACCACTGAAACGCAACAGTGGGTTGTGACAGCAATTCCTGCAATTCCTTCTGGTTTGGGGGGATCTGGGGGAAAGCAGAATATTGACAAGCTTCAAAAGCTAGTCTGGAGCACTGTCTACCCTTATTGTGAATTTAATTCAAACACTTATAAAGGTGGAAGGGCTCTGCAGAAGTGGTGCAGAGCAGTTGCTCTAATCTCACAGGCTACTGGGTGAGGTCCATGGCAGGAGGTAGCAGGGCTTCAGCCAGAGGGACAGCAGCACAACCCGAACATAAGGGACAGGGAAAGTTACTGGGCCTGAGTTGCCATGATACTTTCAGGAATTAATCAACTACAGCAGCTGAAAGCCCAACAGGCATCAAAAAGGAAAAGCCTTCTCTTTTTTTCCTTCTGAAAATCTGATTAAAACACAAATATGGATATAAAGCAGCCACCTTAAAGTCTTGAGTGAAGGTTTCCCAACTTTTCGCTGGAGCTGTGATGACATGCATAAAATACAAGAAAGGAAAGGTAAATAGTAAAAATAATTGAAAAAAAACCCCACCCACCCACACAATCCTCCCAGGATGCTGAGAAGTGCTAAACAAGGAGCTGGATTTACAACAGGGGAAAAAAAAAAATCTTAATCTTCTTAGACATCTTGGCTGCAACACAATTAACATGTTTTCCATCCACGCGGCAGGATACATTCCCTGCTAACTGTAAATATGCATACTGCTGGTGGGCAGCTGGCAAAAGTCCTGCACCACTGGGAAACTGTCACCACTGGGAAACTGTCACCACTGGGAAACTGTCACCACTGGGAAACTGTCAGCCTCATCCGCATTGCCCAGGGAGCTGGGCGAGGGGCAGCCTGTCCCCACACTCCTGTCCCTTGGTGACACCACTGCTTCCCTGCTAAGGTGGGTCATTCTGCAAGTCTGAGCCCACCAAGAGCTGAGCTGCTGCTCCTCAGAGAATGGTCAGCTCCAGACACAACCATGTGTTCTTGGGCAGAGAGACTATAACCTGTTAAATCAGATGTCACCAATGTGAAGCACAGTAAGAACCACTATTATCCTCATTCCAGCTGCTAACTGTGAATGACACCCTGGCATTCCCTTGACCTGAGCATCATGGAATGAAGTGATGAGAAGGTGCCTGACAAAACAGGCCACTCTAGATCACTGAAAGCAAAGGTTTTCAAGGATGCTGCACTTCGTCCACGGATCTTCAGCTACAGAGCATCTCCCCTGGCTCCCAAAATCATCCATAAATACTGCTGTATTCCTGGAACCCAGGGGATAGAGCATCTTATCACAGACATTTACCCCACCTCCCAATCCCACAAATATCCCATGAGCACGGGTCTTGCTAAACAACAGATTTTGAATTCAGACCAATACCCATGGGATAAAATAGCTCAACCCTCCAAATCAACTCAAGGAAAATCACCAATAGCACAAGTAAAAACCAGT
Source organism: Nicator chloris (assembly GCA_013400495.1). Lineage (NCBI taxonomy): Eukaryota > Metazoa > Chordata > Aves > Passeriformes > Pycnonotidae > Nicator > Nicator chloris. The sequence continues at coordinate 80,288 of WAAE01016891.1, forward strand.
AATTTCAGAGCACTGAAAAAATTAACATACAAATGCCAGAAAGGGAACAAGTAGCCAACAGCACTCGTGCTGGGAATGATCTGGAAAATAGCATGGATTATACCCTGAGTGTTAGCCAGGAGCAAGAGTGTGTATTTACAGGAATACTGCTTAGAAAATGCGGGAAAACAGATATTCCTCACTGCAAGGGGCCAGACAGCAACCAGGGCATTGTCCACACTGCTGCTCCTGCACAATCCCAAATCCAGCAAGAAGGCCAACAGGACACTTAGAAAACGGCTTTGTGCAAAAAACCCCACCCCAAACAAACAAAAACAAAACACCCAATAAAAGCAAAACCATCCGTGAGGTTTCTTTGGTCCAAACAGCAGAAGGAGGGAGAGGGATGCCAGGCAGCAATGGCTGTCATTACAGTCATTTCCTGGCTTGGAATTACCAGCACAAGAAGGAACAGTTTTGCGATGTTGCTTTGAAGAGAGCAGTGATCAATTGCTTCCTATGTTGCTGGAAGCAATGCAATAGTAATCTACTATTTCCATTCAGATTTAAGCTAAATTTTAGGGTAAACGATCCTGATTAGGAATAGATTAGTTACTTGGGGAGCAGATACAAGTGACCCCTCTACCTCTGCATTTGCAAGAAAAAGGACACAAACAATAGCTTAAGTTCCTCTTAGTCATAAAACAGTTTTGAGAAAAATACAGCCATTTACCGCTGTACACGGTGTACTTTCCAAATTGTTGAGCAACTAGCAACTCAAACGTTTTAGACTGGTTTCTGCAAGGCTGTATGAGTGCTTCGTGTTTTGGACAAAGCTGATAAAACACCCTGATGGCATGAAGATGGAACATTATCCATCTCAGTGATTTAACTGTGGCTGGATTTGACTACGAGGTAGGGCTACAGAGCTTGCTGTACCCATGAGTGGTGAGGCTGTATCAGGGCTACTCAGCCTTTACAAGTGTGCTGTTTTGCAAAAGCAAAGCCAAAGATATAACTTAAATGCAGATTTCAAGGCAAGCATGGTTTGATGGAAAGCAGAGAGTGCCTAATTTGTGTGTAATCAGCAGATGACTTAAGCAAGGGCACAACCGACAGATCACTGTGCTGCAGAACCCCAATCGCTGTGGTCGCCATACAGGATAGCATCCTCCCAGGAAATAAAACCAAACCCCAAGGGAACATCCTTTGGATAGATGGGATATTCACAATGTGTTGAACACTTCTGCAGAGGAGCAGAAATCCTTGTTCAAATATGCTAATGGTGCTTCTCAACAGATGTCTGTGGGAGAGAGGAGGAGACGGCAGGGCTGAGAGTCTATAGTGAGTCAGGTACACTGCCCCACCAAAACCATCAATGACTTACAGACCATTTCCTAAATAAAACTGTTCACATTTCTGATCTAACTGAAGGCATTCAAATATAAGCAAATAGTGCTTCAGAAAACAATTGCACAGATAAATTATTCCTCAATAACTACTCCAATCAAGTTTAATTCTTCCCTACACAAAGCAGATCCACACATTCTGTCAAACAGAAATGTTGAAGCAAAGTAGTTACAGCATTTCACAACTTGTCCTGATGCAAGAATCTGACAGAGCAAAGATAATTTTCTTATGCCTGGAGAACAGGGTGCTTTTGAATTAATAAATGTTGCATTAGAATTAACTGCACATGAAATAGAAGCAGTAAGAAAACAGTGTTTCCTAGACAGAAAGCCTTCCAGGGACAGATTCGTCTACTCGGAAACCAGTTGACAGCAGAATAAGAGATGTGCTTTTCCTGTGACTGGCAGGGGTCACATATAACCCACCCTCTACAATTCCTGCACACACAACTGGGACTCAGCATCATCCTCTGAATACCTCTCATGGACATCAGGCCACCTTGGAGGGAAGGAGACACAACGCTGTGCTCTCCATGGCTGCAAGTGTGTGCTGCAAAAGCTGAGGGTGTAGCACAGAGCCACCATCATGGCCCATGATCTCATCCACATCCCTCTCCCCTGTAAATCCACAGGCAGACAACCACCGAGGAAACTTCTACGCAGCACTTTGTGGCACAGTGCTTGGGATCCCTGGGCTAGCAGCGACTGCTCTTCCTCGGCCCTTACATCAGCGTTTGTAACAATTCTGAACGCGGCACAGGCGGATGCTCCAGGCTGGGGCGTGCTGGAGGACTCTGCAGGACGCCCCACGGGAGACAGGAGTGGGAAGCAGCTGGCGGCCCAGGAGGGCAGCCTGGCACGCTGAGTGTTGACCGATGCCACGTCACTGTCCCCGTGGTCGCCCATCTGTCCCCCCAGCCCCATCTGCTGGGTTCTGCCACAGACCACGAGCGCCCTGGGACTGACGCTGACATTTTGCTTTGCCTTTCTACAGGCACAGCATGAACCTGGCCCACGACCATGGCTCTCACGTGTAGCCACAACACCAAGAGCAACACAAACAAGGCCAAGGTTTCAAATCCCATGCTCCTAGTGCTGACTCATTCTCAGGGCTCCTGCTCTGCTCCAGTCTCCCATGGCCACTAAAGACAAAACCTGTTGTCTGTAACTGCGCTCCTCTGATCACACGTGCAGCAGCAGCAGGGCCTGAGAGCAGAAAGCTGCCTCCAGTGCACAGGCAGGTAAGGGACAGCAAGGGTTGTTCAGCTCTAACTGACCAGGTGCACACACGGTGTAAGAATCAGTTGATGAATTTAGGATCTGGATTAACTCATAACCGGGTCTGGGATCACCAGCCTCTGCAGGTCTTATGCACAGCATCTTCTTTAAGGTTGCTGGGCCCTTTCATTCCTCTGATGGAAGACTGATTTGACAGAAGTTCGTCCAGAATTGTTCTCGTTTTTATTTCAACTTAATCCATTTATGAAGCAAACATGTTTACCTAGAGCTAGAATGCGCCCAGCAGGGAGAGAGGCATTTCTTACAAACACTAGGATAACCTACAGCCAAAGATATACTCCTTACTGTGCAAGAAGAGGGAAAAGCCCTGGATTTTGCTGCCTCCTGCACCAAGCAAGAGAGCTGGCACCCCTGCGATAATGCATGGCCAGGTGAGCTCTAGGGGCTATCTTTGCAGGGTTGCAGGGATAAAGTGTCCTTTCACTTCTAAAAGATTGATTAAAAAATAGCTAACATTCCAGATGGACTAATAATTTCCCATTTCCTGTAGGTCTGCCACATGAGCATGGTTACCTACCTTACAAACAACTAACAAAACTGGTTAGAGGCTTACGGAGCTCCAAAAATTAACTTTGGATGAAGCAAAACCAAATTAAACATGAAAAGGACTTAACGGACTTGGGCTATATTAAAAAAAAAAAGTAAAAATGGACTAGTTAAGTCTTGAATCATAATTTTCTTTTAAACCATATGTACCCCAATACAGTGCTGCAACTGAGAAATATCCATGGCAACGTGAAAACACACATAGGGGCTCTCTCTATTTAATAGTTTTGTAACACTTTAATGTTTGAAATTATAGAGAAGGTAAATGCTTAAAATGAGGAAGTTCAGTAGATAAAACCCAAAAAAAGAATATTCTAAACTAACCTAAATGTCCACAGCCCCTTCTTACACCCCAACAGTTTAAATGTTTTTTTATAAATCCATTAAATTAGTATTTCACATACTTTCTCATCAAAGCAATTGATCGTAACACAGTGCCTCTGCCAGTACTTTATAATGTGTGAAAGCAGGAGCCTGGGCTGGATTTTATCTCTAATTCAACTCTTTTCTGAATGAGCAGCTGACAAGAGGAAGGCTTACTGTCAGTATCTAGGAGACATTTTGACTTTGGAAACCATTTTCTTTCTGCCAGACACTTGGTCCAGCTGGCTGAGACATGATTTGATTCTCCTGTCTTGCAGCCAGGACAGGGGTCTGCCAAGCTGGACAGTCCCTGTGCTGAGGTCCTGACCAGGGAGGGGACACTTCCAAGTCCCTCACAGCTGCTCTGTACCTTCTCCTGCTTCCTGACCAGAGCAGCCCTGCTCTTCACACTTGTGCATGCAAGGAACCGTGTGTAGATGCTCAAGCTGGATTTGGGTTCCAGGGTAGCTGCATCTGCAGTGTGATCCACAGCTACGGTTCCACAAATGCAAACTTGCAGCCCTGTCAGGGCGTGCTTCAGATGCCTTCTGCCAGCACAAGCAGGTGTCCTTCCCAAGAAAACCAGGATGTAGGATGAAAGGAGCTGGTGCACTACAGTGTCTCACCCACCTGGGCCACTGCACAGCCAGAGCACACACCCAGACCCAAGAAGTGCAGCTGGGTCCTGCAGTTTAGGCACAAGAAAGGAAACCCCATCCCTTCCAGTGATTTTTCGCATTTCCCTACCTGTCCTGTGTAGTTCTTGTCCTCTGTAGTACTCGGGACTCTTGTCTGGAAGCTCTCACTCCTCAGAGGTGAGCACTGCCTCTGACTTCCCAACTCCCAGTGGGGTTCACCCCTGCTGCATCAACTGTCCCAGCTACTCAAACCACCTCCTCTCTCCTGCTCAAAGCTTGCTTGTTCTGCATGGGCAGCTCTAAGTCTGTTGTTGTTACCCTCTACAAAACCCTTACTTTCTGTTCTAGCCAGGCTTCTTTCTGCTTTAGCCAGGTTTCCAAACTTCACACTCCACGTGGAGCAAGATGGTTCTCCTCCACACCATTAACCTTAAGGATGACCTTCATCCTGAACTGGGGAGGGCTGTGCTAAGGCCACTGTCAGTCAAAGGGGGATTTCACACACCCCATCCCCTCAGTTTTAATTATGAGCTGCACCCAGGTGCACCACAAGCTGCCTACAAGGCAGGTGCCCACAGTCATCCTGGATCCTGTTATTAAACTTGCCACTTGGCAGTTCAGTCCTCAGCAGTTTGGTTCCTTCTGACATGTTCCCACAGGAATATCAGCATTCCAAACAGCTGATTCCAGCCAAGACCAAGCGTATGGCAGATCCTCAGAACAGCTAAGATTTGCGTTCACAAGATTTGTGTTAGAAACAGGCATTCTAGAAATGTGCCCACAAAGAGTGCATGACTGACTTTTACCTCTTTTTACTCTACTACTCTGTAACTGAAATGTAGGATAGACATTTGCATAAGTTAAATCAACAATTATTCTGACAATAACTGCAGTTTAAAAATCCTCAAACTTGACTGACATTGCTGGGGACCTCGGTGGAGCAAAGACAGTGGCACTCAGCCAGCAGGGAGGCCAGCAACATTACCATGCTGAGATCAAAAGAGTTATTAACCCCGAGTCCTTGAACTACTGAGTGCATTTTGGCTATTTCAAAGCCCCATTGCAACTTCCTGGCGAAAAAAGCTCCGTGTTTGCTCAGAGCATGTTCTTTGTAGACGCAGCTGAGGAATGAAAAGGGTATTAGAACACTGAAGTCCACATCTGCCTCTTTGGAGAGACACACGGATGTGACATCTGAAACTCCATCGCACTCATGGAAGCACTCAAGTGTGATCCTGTCTCTTGCTCCAAGCCCTGTTGCTTTCCTGCCTCCACTGGCTGCCTGCTTCTGCACACTAAGAGATCATCTGCCCCCAGTTCACTGCCCAGAACTCTGTCCAGACACACTGCAGGTGTACCAGGCAATGGAATTGTGGAAGAGGAGAAGAGTCTTCTCACCTTATGTCCACAAGGCAGACAGCAAAGAAGAACAAAAGAGCCATGGCAGAAAAGGAAATAGCATATAAGTAAAAGTATATTCTGTATTTTTCAAAAGCAGAGTCATTATTTCCAGACTAAAAGGGTGAAATACTAGAAGCCAGAGGTATTGTTACCACCGTCCAAATGTGGCCACGGCTCGCAGCACATCTGTAAATTTCCTTTTAGGCTCCTTTGATATAACCCACCCATAGTAACTGAAATGAAACACTTCAAGAATTTTTGTTGTTTGTAGATTTAAGCAATCATTAGGCTGTTTTCCTCTTTCAGAGGAAAACATCAAATTTCCTTTAAGCTTGGCCATTTATCAGCTCTTCTCCTTTTTCCGTAGGATGGCTATTCTCTTAAAGATGTGGTTCTTAGCTTCAGACAAAATGGATGATGTGTCTGTTTGAAATAGGATTGTTTACTTTGTCAATGCCCCTGGGATCAATTTCATTTTTTTTCTGCCACCTCCTACAGAGAACATCTTGCCAAGTGCAGTATTCATCTCCCTGAATGAGCTATTGAGATCTATTTTTTTGACAGAAATCATGCTGCAACCCAAACTGGTCAGAATCTCTCACAATTTCAGAAGTGTGCACGGGTATGAAAAATACAGAATCTTATCTGTCACAATTGCAGCATTTCTCTTATAATTTCTCTTTCATGTCATCTATTTGCTCGAGAAAATTATACACTTGTAATTTTAACACCAGAAGTAGAAAGCAGCACACGTTCTTCCTGGCTGGTTGCTCATACGTGTCTGAACACACACTCACAGGCACGAAACACAGGAGCAACACTGCAACATCCCCATCGTGCTGAATCCACCCTGAGCAGCTTCACTAACGAGACAACTCACACAGGCAAGATCTGCTCATAAGCTGCTGGGAATGAGGTCTTAATTGTAGATTTATTTAATTCAGAGACAAGTACCTGTGTTGTATTAGAGCAGCTTATTAACATTCATGCATGAACATTCACTAAGTGTGAATAAATACAATTCAGCGCAAAAGCGCTTTTTTAAAGTGCTGGGAGCAGAAGCATTCACCTAAACTATCACCTTGCTCAGAGCAGGAGGGGTTGGACACTGGGGAATGAGATGCTGTCCCAGGCATTGTGTTGAGTTCTCATACTTGAGCATGTCTCACTATCAATCATTCCTGAAGCAACAGCGCTGAGTCTTCCCAAAGCTCCCATTATTGTCTCGTACACTCCTCAGCATTCAAACCAAATCTGAAGTGCAAACAAATCATCAGCAAAATTTTTAGACAAAAATCTGAAAAACTACATCTGTTGGAGGAAACAATCCTCTGCCTGCCACCCCTGCATGATGCTGATGACAAGTCTAGGTTAATCACTCAGATGATGAATTGATTCTTACGTCAACTCCTTTAAAAACAACATCGTTACAGGTGTAGCAGCTGGCGGGCTGATGTATTCCTGCTGGCATCTGCACATCTTGAGATGAGCCACTAGACAAAGGAGCACGCCGGCATTTTGAGGGATGCAACCATGACAGTCAGTGTTAAAATATGCCTCAGTTACCAACTTTCATTATTTGCCACTCACAAGACTCACTTACAGGTTCAGTCTCTGGTACAGTGTGCACTGGGAAAAACACCTCAATTACCAGGGAGCCACCGGGAATGGACAGAGTGCACTCCGACCGCTCTCCATCCCCACCCACGCAGCGGCTGTGCTGCCCTCTACTCTCAGCACCTTCTCCAGCACCCACCATCCTTCCTCTCCCGTTCAACCCAACGCCAGTCCTACTTTTCCCTACCAGTGCCCCTCTTTTTAAAGCTTGGTCTCATTTTATGACTACAGCCAACTGTCTGAGGCCAGGAAGGTCTTTCTGATGCCGGCAAAAAATCACTGCATCCATTCTGAAAGGCTTTTGTTTGTTATTTACTCTGCCCTCGTTTAAACTGAATCCCTTTATTCCCCTCTCCAAAAGCAGCATGGTGTACGGCGGTAACAACCCCCAGGAGCAATCAGCCCGAGAGTTGATGGTGTATAAATCAGAGCGGACACACCATCCGGCAGAACGGACGCCTTCTCCCTGAGCGCTGCCCTTCATTCACACAGAGGAGAATGGAGCGTGAGCCGCTCCATTTGCAAATAACCCGTGTTTCCTATCGATTAGCAGCCGGAGCGTGTTTCACCGCTGGAACACATTCCCAGTTTTAACCTCCCCAGGCACACTCATCCCTTCGGCACCAGTCCCCAGCACCCCTCGCACACCCGCCGGGATGAACCCCCGGCCCCCCAAGACCGCGGCGGGTCGGGGATAGCGCTGACACGCTGCACACCCACCCTCGCCTGCCCACATCGCCCACGGCGGGCGGACACACACCCTGCCAACCACCGCCCCCCGAATGCTCCCCACCCCGGCCCCCGTACCCGCGTCCTCCTCGTCGAAGCTGTTCATGCAGGGGAAGTAGATGGCCAGGGCCTCGAAGGAGGCGGAGAGGCTGAGGCGGCTCTGCGACCGCTCCATGAAGAGCCCGGCTCCGGGGGCGCCGCCGGGGGTCTCGCCCGCGGCCGCGGGCGGCTTGGCGAGCTTGGCCGCCCCATTCTTCACTCGGAGCACGGCCCGCGGCGTCTTGGCGGCGGCGGGGCCGCGCTGAGGCGGNCCGCCCGGGCCGGCCCTGCCCCGAGCACGGCCCCGCTGAGCCCCCGGTGTGTTCTCGCCTTCCCCGCGCCGGAAAAGATCCTTCGCGTCCCGAGCACAGAGAGAACGCAGGTGTAGGTTTGCTTGTGAATTGATCTGAGAAAGTGGAATAGACAGAGGAAGGGAGGCAGGAGGAAGAGCGTGGTGCTGGCTTTGATGTCACTGAGTGAAACGGTAGGAAACAACCTTGAAGCTTGCAGGAGTAGAACCTTGAAGCTTTCTTCCGAAAGAGAGGGGATATAAGTGACGCTGGTGTGAATGGAGGAGCAGCCTGGCTCCCAGCCTTCTGCCATTCTGTACCTCTCTTTAGACACAAAAAATCCCTCCCCAACATATAAAAGCCACTATTTGGATGTATACAAGCTCCCAGGCAGAAAGCACATAAGCCGGGAGGTTTTCCTTGGCGTGTTACATGAAATAGGAAGGCTGGTGCCTGTTGTGGCTCAGCATTAAGCCCATTCTGCAGCACACCATGGGATAGAAGCTGCTGTGCTCTGTGAAATGAGCCAATTTTAGATCCTTCCCCAAGTCTCATTTTTTTAATGGAGAATTAGTGGCTCAAGACTGCCAGCTGTCCACAGGTGCTGCCTATGGCAGAGACATCACAGCATCTCCCATTGCTGCTTTGGGGAAGGAAAGGCAGTATAGCCTTATTTACTCAGTGAAAAAAAAATCCTGGGATGGTATTAGACAGAGTGTTTTCCACTAGTGATGTGGTCTGCACAGAAAGGTTGCTGTTCCCTCAGGAAACAAAAAAAGATGTTTCTCATGCTTAGTCTGTCCCCCTGTCCCTGACTAAATGTCATCCCACTGAAATGACAGGCCTGCTTACACTAATCAAAAATGCACATTAAGAGTCCAATATCTTCCTTAGGAAAAGTGTGGCTAAAACTACTACATGTTGACTGTTGCACAACAACTGCCTGTATTCTCCATTCTCACACAGTTAATAAATCAATCTATTAAAAGTCTTCTATCTACTGAAAATCCTACCAGAGCTATATTGTGGCTGCCAGTGCCAAGAAGCAGCAGGAGCAGGGCTGCTCGCAGGGAAGGGGGGCCAGGAGCAGCCTCTGCACAGGGCAGGGACAACCCTATGGCCAGGGACCGTCCCCTGCCATGAGGTAGAGCAGGAGGGGATGGCAGTAGCTCCTATCAACACACCAGCTCCAAAGTCATCCATGCAAAGCCAAACATCAGCTCAGGAACAGGTCTGAGACAGTCTGACCTACAGCCCAGGCTTGGAGGTTAAATGGAGCTCCTGACAGAGAGGGTAAATGTGAGGCCCAAATGAAGGTTTTGGGGGCAATTAAGGCCAATTAGTGCACTCTCAGCCCTGACATCCCAGTTCTTCATTACTGGGGATGCATCCAGAATGGCAGAGGTCATATGAATATCAGATGCCAAGACGAGTTTACAGGACTTCCTAAAAGAAAATATGTTATTTAATTCAAAAACTTATCAAAACTTGCTTTGGAGTTAGTGAGTTTTATGAATTCCTTCATCAAAGCTAGGCCAGGCAGGCAGCAGAGCAGAAGGAACAGAATGAACTTATTACACACAATGATATCTCCAGGTCTGAGTTTTGAAAAGCAGGGGAATCAGTGAGGAATGTATTACCATATGTTTAAGAAGAGATTTCAATAGCACCAATCAAGGCATTAACAGCAGCTACAGGCACAAATTTAGGTGCATTAAAACTGTTAAGACAGCTCCTGTCTACCAGTCCTGCCAGCACATTTGATCAGAGGAGCAAGAGGCATCTGTGAATCAAAACTTGCTTCCAGGTTGCCAGGCACAGAAGTTACCTAAAAGTGCTGACAACAGCTTTATTTTCATTTAAAGACTGCAATAAAAAATTTAAATGGGGAATAGAAGTTTAATCTCAGCTTTATGCTGTGACCATCTAAGTTGCTCGCTTCACTATATCTTGAAAGCACAGTGATGGCAGACACAGGCCTGTGGTTTGGAGACCAAACCTCTGTTCCAACACTGTTTTCTTCACCAGCATACTGGGACTGAAGACCCTTCTGCTTTTAGTGCTTTGAGACCTCCTTTTGAGGTGCTGAAGAGGACCATCATCATCCCCACCCACCTCTGTGCACCTTTTCCCATGCTCATCCACCTGCCAGCTTCCTCCAGGGACACAGTCTGAAGCCCTTGCACCTGCACAACCCAGCACCACTTGGTCACATTCTCTAAATGCTCCTTTTGTGCATTTTTTCCTGTGCTGTCTTCCACCTCCCTCTTTACTATGTCTGTGGGACCAGCCATGCTCAAGTCCTTCCCTGCTCCTGTCTGCCATGGAGTGGCTTGGGCTGAGTGCCCTAAACATCATCCCTTAGCTTTAGTGTCATCTGCCTCTCGTTTGACTGCTACATTTTGCTCCTCAGGGCAGGGCAAATTTGTGTCTTGCGGGGCTCTTTGATTATTGGTTGGGCCAAAATATCCTAAACCAAAGCCATCTGCCTTAAAGTGAGACAAAATGCATTGACAGCTGGAAGTTGGATGGACAGTTAAAGGCGTAATGCCCTCCGGATGCCTGGAGGAAACTGTTTGTTTTGGCTGCCTGCTTAAGGGAAATAGGGATTTGCAAAGAAGCTGGAAATTGTTAATCTGTAAGAGTTCTTCTTCATTGATCGACATGGACAGAAAGATCCTTGGGAGGGACGTGCAGGAGTGAGGATAAACAGGGAGGAAGATTCCTGTGATGTTGTAAATAAGCTGAGAGTGCAATCGAGAACAAATAAACTCAAAGATTTACTACCTCCAGAACAGCACGTCTGTGGCTGCCCTAGTGGAAGTGGTTAATTGATTGTTTCCCTAGAAGCAGGCTCTGATTGAACCATGGAAAGCTCTGATAGATTTTTCCTGCTGGCTCTTTCTCTTCCCACTAGTCACATAGCTTATATTTTTGGCTTTATTCTTAGGTGTTTGGGCCAGCCTAGAAAGTTCATTTTTATACTGGAGCAAGAGGATATGCTGCCCTCTCCCTCTTGTACTCCCTATGGTTCCGTGTATGCCTGTTTGGAAATAAAACCAAAGTCTCTGATTTGTGTATGTTTGCTGTTTCTGCTCTCTCTGCCCACTGCTTGCTCAAAAAATAGTCCACATGCTGGGAGCTCAAATGCAGTGGAGAAACAAGCCCTGCTAGTGAAAACACATCTCATGCATAAATCTGCTCAGAGTAAATACAGCATTCCTAAGGGTGAGGAGGGTTGGGCTCCTCCCTGTCTCATGCTACCCCTTCCCTGCCCTGAGCAAAGCTGATGCTGGAGCCCGGCAGCTCATGGTTGGCAGCACACGATGTTCTCCAGCACCCAAAAACAAATGCAGACTTGACCATCCCTGCTCTTCAGGGCTCTGATTGATTCCACTTAGAAGTTCCTCTTGGCCTTTCTGGACAGGCTGGAGGGCAGGAGGTGAGATGTGCTGGACATGGATGCACAGAACCAGGGACTAAACACTGGAGAAGGGCCTGTGGTCCCATGGCATGGCACCAGTCCAGGGTGGTGCTCAGAGGGACTGGCTCACGTGCCCAACACACCAAGTACCACAGCTTCACTGGGCTTGGTTTTGTACACTTACATAACAATACACATTTTAACTTATTTGTTCTTTCCCGCTATTTGTGTAGAGGGAATACTGCAGGCTGACGCCTCAAAGAGCCAGGCACAGTATAAATACAGAGTGAAAGCTTTTCTCTTCCCCAAGTGCTCGCTCTCCAAGTAGCCAAGACAAAGAACAGAAGGCAGTATAATTTTTTTTTTAATACAAGTTCAGGGTACAAAGCACGTGAGTTTTGGTTGGCTTGCCCAACAATGTATAAGCAAAGTCTCTGTTGGAGCTAGGAACTGACTGTAGATTTCCTGCCATAATCTCAAAACTACCTCCTGCTTTTCACTAATAGAAAAAATGCTCTAACCTTAGCAAAATTAAATTATAAGCCAGACAGGTTTCTACAACATCCTTTGCTGGCTGGGATTCAGGCAAGCCAGGAGTGCTCTGGTTTGTGCACAGCTGAACCACACAATGCCCTAAAGAGCAAGCCAGGCTGCCACCTGTGTGAAACCTTTCACAATGCTCGGCACTTACTTAAACCTGACACTCCACCTAAAAGCAGAGATCCTGTTGTTTCAGTCACATCTCTCTCACGCCCTCTCTAGCTATCAAAACCAAGCCCACAAGGGTGCTAAATGACTAGTGAGACAGAGCCCAGAGGATGAGTAATGAGAGGCTGAGCCGTCAGCCTTGGGTCCCTTGCTAGCCCTGCTTCTTCTCACATTCGTCTAGCCAAGGTTTTCCTGAGTTAAGAGAACTCAAGGCTTCACAGCATGTGCTGTACTCTGTTTTTACTGTGGGTATCTCCTAAAACTGCATGGGTTCAGCCCATTCAGTGGCTTCCAACCCCTGGGAGCAGGAGTTTGGATGAGGTGGACACTTCCATGGAGTATAACCCAGCAGACCATCTTCTGCTTCACTGTGTCCTTCTCAGTGCTGGGGTTTGGGTCAAGCTTTTTTTGGTTCAGCCAGCCAGGATGAGTAAAAAGATATTAAATCAGGCTGATTCTCTTCTGATGATTAAAATACAGACCCAGACTGATGAAGTGCAGGGTAGTGGTGATTTGCAGCCGCGTTGTCTGTTGCAATATTCACTCACATGTGAAAGGGAAGAGGAAGCACCTGCATGTAGAAAGTGCTGTTAAGAGCAAGTACTTGCTTACCCACTTCCCTGATTTATAATAAACAAACCATCTCCCCAAGGGCTGTGCTATTCCCCAGCTCTCCAGGCTGGGAAATGGCTAGGCACAGTGAGGAAAAGCTTGAGATCTGGGAAAAAGAGAATGGAAGATCAAAAGCAAGAAGGAGGCCAAAAATGCAGAAGTGTGGGAGGCACAAGAGGAGAAAGAAAGGACTGGGGAGTTTAACCAGTCCAAAAAAGTTTTGCAGCCAGAGGCAAGTTCAAGAGAGTTGAAGAAATGGACTTGGGTACATCCAAGAGACACTAAGTAGGAGCTCATGTACACGAACAACCCATCTAGTTCCTCCAGAAAGAGAGAAGCCTGTCTGGAAACTCCATCAATAGTCATGAGCACCAGTGTTTTAAAGCACCTGGCTGACTGGCCACACATGAGAGAGGGGTGCAGCTCGGGCAGGTGGGTGCCTCTCCTGCGTGGCTGTAAAAACACAGAGGCTGCTTTGGAAACCTGAACCACGGGGTTTTCATTCTGTGAAGCATCTGACAGAGCAGACATTTTGTGGCAAGTATCCCAAGGGTTTGGGAGAGGAGTTTGGCAGATTGTGGCAGAATGAAAGGATGGAATTCTGCAGACAGACCACTTCCTTCGGTCCTTTCGTTCGTATCCACTCGTGGTGTTGGCATTGTCACAACAGAGGCAATGCTGGGAATGACAGGTGGAATTGAGTGCATTTGAATTTTAATCAGCAATTATTGTAAAACACGATAATGCTTCAACTGGTGGGTAATTTAGCTCCAATTTCAAAAGTATAGTCTCATCCACTCTAAATGTCCAATCTCTTTCCTCCAAGCAAACCAGCACATAGAAATGTATGATAACCAAGCAAAGTAATGATGGCTGGAGAATTAAGATGGCTCAGAACTACCCAGCCAAATTACATATTAATAGTATGGCAGCCATCCCAGGCCAGGCTTAGAGAGAGTCAGGCTTGCTTCTCTCACTGACACTCCAAGGGCTGTGTCTCTATTTGATTCCCCTGTGCACTCACACAGGCACAGAGGAAAGGAGAGGAAATATTTAAATACTGTTGTAGCAACAATATTCAGTGCCAAGACTGGGAAGTTCTGCTACCGGTGCCACTACAGCATTTCTTGTAAGGAATACAAAAAATAGAATCATGGAATCATAACATCACAGTTATTCCATCTTTCTGGTATTTGGGGTTTGTGAATTTAGCTTTTTAGCTAAGGATGCATTTGTGAGCTACCCCCACACCTGGCATTCAGAAGTCCTCAGTGGTGAACACCTCCCAGCCACTCTGGGAACCATTCCATAGCAGGGATCAGCCCATGCCCTGGACAGTCCCTCCAGCACTAAACCAGCTCAGACCCCCAGTGGGAGAAACCCAGCAAATGAGGGCACATGAGCTCTTTGCCCAGTGTGCTGCTGGGGCTCAGGCTATCTGGGAGCTGGTTTTGTTTGGGTTTTGTGAGGTTACAGATTAATTTGGGTTGGGAGGCACCCTGGAGACCATCTCGCTCTACCCCTCTGCTGTGGGCAGGGACACCTTCCACTTGACCAGGTTGTTCAGGGCCCCATCCAGTCTGGCCTTGGACACTTCCAGGGGTGAGGCAGACACAAGCTTCTTTGGGGAACCTGTGCCAGGGCCTCACCACTCTCACAGGTAAGACTTTCATCCTAATATCTAATCTAATCCTGCCCTCTGGCTGTTTGAAGCCATTTCTCCTTGTCCTGTCAATCCATGCCAATCCTTGTCCAAAGCCCCTCTCCAGCTCTCTGTAGCCCCTTTAGGCACTGGAAGGGGCTTAGGGGCTCCCCAGAGCCTTCTCTCCTCCAGGCTGAGTAGTCCCAATTCTCCCAGCCTGTCTCCAGAGCAAAGGGGCTCCAGCCCTTGGAGCATCTTTGGGACCTTCTCTGGTGTCACTCCAGCAGTTCCATGTTCTTATGTTGTGGTCCCCAGAGCTGGATGGAGCCTTGCAAGTGGGGTCTCACCAGAGCAGAGCAGAGGGAGAGAACCACCCTCAACCTGCTGGTTTTGCTGCAATCTCTGCCATAAACACCCCTTGGAGCAGAGACCTCTCAGCAGCCCAATGAACGGCAATTTAATTTAGTTTTAGTGTTAGGATTTGGGTCCTTCAGTTGCCAGAACATATAATCATGTGGACAAGATGTTCCTCGCTGCCACCTGCCTCATCTCAGCATCTCTGCTGCCTGCAGAAGAGTCCCATCAGGGCCATGGATGCTGCTGAAGTCAGTGACTCTTGGACTGCAGCCCCTTTGCATGCAGTTCTCAGCCTGGGAGGCAACTGGTTTGTGAAATCTCTTATAAATGAGTCTGCTGAGTCTCTAATAAGAAGAGGACAGAAAAAATGCTCTGTGAGGCTTCCTACAGATGGGCTTTAGTACCTGTAAAAGTTGTAGCAAATGGATTTGCTCCAGGATTGGATGGACATTGGCAGATTTATAGAATGAGGTGATGCAGCTGCAGCACAACTGGAACTTATGGAGACAAATCCCTGCAAGCACTTGAGGGAACTTCAGATGTGTTTCCACCTTGTGCCTGCGCCTGGGCTGGGGGTGGTCTCAGCCTAAAGGGTTTTTGTGCCCCACAGTGCTGGGCAAGGCACTGGAAGCCAAAGGAGAAGGGGGAAAATGCCTTTTCTTCACCTCAAATGCTAACAACAGTTTGGTGAAATGTGTTTCCATGTTTCTGGCTCTGCCACAGAAGCTGCTTTAACCCTTTCTCTTGTTTTGCCTTGCCTTTTCCCTCCCTCCTTCCTCCAGGCTGCAATAACTCTGTCCCCAAATGAAAGGAAGATTCACTTGTCTGCAGTTAGCAGAGGGGCTAAATTTGTTATACATTATGCACATTCTTCACGATGCAGCATTTTTTGCTGAACTTGAGAGGAACAATGTTACATAAGAAGCCCCTAACAGATTGTCTATAGAACACTATACAAGACAAATAGTTCAAAGCTGTGACTCAAACTGTGGAACTACAAACTGAAAGCAAGGCCAATGCTGATCAACCAAGTGATAACACGTGTTTGATCATAATACCCTAAAACATTGCATCTGCTTGAAAATAAACAGAGATCTCAATGACCTGTTGTAGTTATCACCAGCAAGCTCACATTTAGCTTCACAACTCTGTTCTGTCTTCTGACAGTCCCAAAATCAAAAAAAAAGAGTGCTCTACCTTTCAAAATGCCTTATCTATATATGCCATCAACAGACTGCTCCTTCAAGTGTTGTAAATCCTCTCTTAAATCTCTAAGTATAGAAAACTATAGAAGGAAATGTAGGGGATTCTGTACTGGGCAGAATGTGTATCTTCTGAAAGTTTAAAATTAAAGCAGCACACGATAAAATTCACTCCAAGCATGTCTTGGAAATATATTTTTACATTGATTGTTTTAGTACTCTCAGAGTTATTTTATTTCTTATCATCTGCCTATAAAGATACATTGGTAGTACCAGTGAAAATCCAGATAATGTTTTCATGTTTTTACTGACACTATATTTCACCCCAAGTACTGGAATATATCACTCCATTTCTTATCTCACCCATCTTGTTTTTATTCCCCTTTTCACATTTAATTTCAACTCTTTTTTACATTTGCAGTCTCCTCAAATCATTCTCCTTTTTTTTCAGTCTCTTGGAGGGCATGGTTGCCAGCATTCCTGATGCAGTTCAGGCTGCGTTTCACACTTCTCACAAGGAAAATCTTTCAAGTTCATTCAGATTGCTTCCAATCTTCAAAATATTAGTTCTACTCATTCAAATACTTAGCAAAAGTACTGTAAAACAGTTTACCATGTTTTGCTTTTGCTGCCAAAAGGACTCCCTCACTTTAGAGTTCAGCTATTGCAGTGTTTATCATCATTGCCTGAAAATCTGCCCTTTTTTAACTTCAATTCTTAGCATTAATGGCTTGATGTCCCCCATTTTACAAAGATATTGTGCTGAGTTGCCTTGACTCCAGTGGAAAACATCTTCAGTTTGCCTCTGACAAAATGGAGTTGCAGCAGTGATTCAGGACTGCTGAAAAACTGCTTCAATAAAACAGGACACTTGTCATATGAGAGCAAATATGGTTTGAACACGTCTTAGAGGTCAATAAATCTGCTGCTGGCTGGCTGTAGAGATAACTACCTTGTCTTACAAGGCCTGAGACTGCTTTTCGTTTATATCAGTGAAATTGTGGGGGATGTAGAAATATGGGCAGGACGGGTTCACTGCTCATAATGCATCAGCACAGATTGTTCCAGTTCCTGGTTGGATCCCTGATGGACTGGGGGGACAGCACAATCCCTTCCCTGGAGGTCCAGGTTTAGTTTTGAAGTTTTTTTAATTTTGTAAACACCTTATTATTTTCTTTCTCCCCTGTCTCTCTAAAATTCACATCACTAAAAGAGATGGGGATTTTGTTTATCCAGCAGCACCTGCCCAAGGTCTTAATGGGCTGATGACACACTCCTCAGCATTTGCTCCAGCTCACTGGGGGGGTCCAGTGGCTTGAATCCACTTTCATTTTCCTTGAACAAAGGGCCAAATTCAACCTGTGTGTGTCAGTTCTTGCAGAGATGTACCCTGGATGTGTAACCCCAGGAGATGTCCTGTTTCCCAGGGCCATTGGGACTATGCTCTGTTCCCCTGCAGCATCCCAGCTCCACTGACTGCTCCACTTTCACCTTGAGCACAGATGTGCTCTTTCTCCAGCAGATGCATTGCTGCCCTGGGCAAATCACTTATTGGAGCAGATGCTGATTTTTGTTTTTCAAGGCAAAATGCACGCAATGTGGAGCCCTGGGCAGACAGGAGCAAGTGCTCCCCCCGGACACACTTTCCCCACCTCCAGCTGATGGCTCTGCAGGCATCTGCCCAACCTCCCTGTGCCAGGGGCTCTACTTCCTAACAAGGCTGCTTTGCATAGTGCCAGCAAGTGTTAGAGGGGCCCACACACCCAAATATTTGAAGAAAATGTGAAATACTGACAGAGGAAGAGATGAGATGTTTGGGTAACTGAAAACCAGGGTTAAGCCAGAGCCCTGAATTCCGTGCCCATTCTCCCGTAATGGATTTTGCAGCAGAAACTTGTGCAGCCTGTGAGCTGTAACCCTGCTCTGAGAGGTTTGCTCCCATCACCTGGCTGCTGGGGGGTCTGCAGGGTGCTGCAGCACCTGCTCTGTTGTCCCCACCTTGCTGGCACAGGACTCAGTGTGGGAACACTCCTGTCCCCAGGTATCTGCTGTGGGTGTTTCGTGCATTGATGCAATGGAAGAACCCAGCCAGCTCTTCCTCAGGCAGGAAACAGAGGCAGGAGCTGTCTGAACACCTCTAGGACATCTGCTCTTGTCACACCTTCAGTCCTCTTTGTCTCTCATCAGTGCATAGTTTTATTCTGGAGGTTTATCCTTGATGAGAGGAGGAGAAGCTCCTCACCAATAGTAGGTTTTCTCTGACTTTGCCTGGTTTTCCCAGGTTTTAGCCCTGGGCCACATCCCTGCTCTTCCCTGTCCCCTCCATGAACACCCAGGGAGCCAGAGGAGAGCAGTGCTGTACCAGCACCTGTGGGATGCCCAAGGGGCACTGCTCCTCTTGGCTGCCAGTTACAGAAAAATCTGGGAACTGGATCCATCTCCAAGAGACACTGATTTTTTAATTTGCTTTCTGCTTCATTCAGCTATTTTGTGAAACAATCTCAGCAGTGAAAAGCCTTTTCAGAATAGGACAGGAAGGTTTTCTTTCTTCTGAAAAGGCCAAAACAAGATATTTTGATTCTGCCAGATTTTTTGTTTGTTTGTTTCATTCCAAAACAAAATTCCAGTGGAGCGCAGTAAATTCTGTGAAGTACTTTGATTTTGCTGGTTCTGTGTACGCTGGCTTAAATCTTTTTCCGGCTATCTCCGGTTGGGAGAAGCGGGAGGGGAGGCAGAGCAGATGTCACACCACGCGCTGCAGAACTGCAGATCTGGCACCCATCCGGCAAACAGCCTCAGGAAGAGTGGGAACATGGTGTGGGTGCAGCTGGGGCCCGGGAAGGGACAGCCAAGGAAGAGGGAGAGTCATGGAAACCTGTCTGGTGACAGGGCCACGGATGGCCCAGCTCCGGCACCAGCCCCTGCTGCTGATTCCCAAGTGACCTTGAACAAATGTCTGTGGCCCTGTGACCTGTGAGGAGGCAATAACAGAGTGACCCCTTGGACCACTGTGTCTACTAAAGATTGAGGCTTTTTAGAGTTGTGACACCTTTTAATTGAATCATTGAACCACACGGATGGCAAAAGACCTATAAAATCATTGAGCCCACCTTTAAGCCAGCCCTGCCCAGACCACCACTAGCCCATGTTCTCAAGACATGCCACATCTACACGTCTTTCAAATCCCCTCAGAGGTGGTCACTCAACATAACTTCTGTGTTGTTATTTTGAACACAGCCCTCATCTAGACTGGGCTCTTTGCTCTGTGCAAAGCAAGCAGGAGCAGTAATTGCCTGGACCTGTGAGTTTTTGTTAAGACAGGCAGTGTCATAAGAATTTAAATGCAGATCCCAGCATCCTGCCGACACAAAAAGAAATCCAGGCTTTGCAAAGTCAAAGAGAAGCAGTTTTGTCCTCCTGGGAGCTACAAAATAGGTTGGGATGCCAAAAATAACCTGTTACTAGTTATAGATGCTCCAGCTCTTTTACCGAGACATGAAAACTTGAGGTGGGTTTAATAGAAGACACTTGTTTAGTGTCACTGTGACCTTCTGCAGATTTGGCACCCCAGCTTTAACCAAATTAAAGGCTAATCCATCCTGTCACTTCATGGCTTTATTCTTGCACGACGCTTCCTCAGTGAGATTCAATCCTTTTCGCAATGGCGTCGTTTCCTCTCTGAATTTATTTGCATGAAATCCTGGTTCCCGAGTAGTTGGTCCAAGTAATCAGGAAATAGAGAGGAATTCAGGCTGCAGTTCTCAGGAACACACAAATGAAATGGGGGCTCTCACAGGTGGTTTTGGGACTGCAGGTTGCTGCTCCCCTCAGTTTAGGGTTGGAGACACAGCTGGCTTTGGATGTTTAACAGTTTCACACCTGCATTTACAGAGCAGCAAGCTATGCCACATTTCAGAGAGAAAACATTTGGCCCTTCTAAGGGAGTTATGGCCCAAGGATTTTTCTAAGGGAATTAATCTAAAATGCAAATCAAGCTGGCAAATTCCTGCTCTAGAGACCATTCTGTTGGACACAGGGAAAACAGAGGAAATCATCTGAGCTGGGCCACAGAGCTGCCCTTAGTGCTGGGGTGTGGGGTGCTGGAGTGACACAGGCAGTGCCCACACAGCATCCTTCTCCTCCCCATCTTTCTCATCCCAGCTATTCCATATTTCAGGTGCTCCTTTCCATTCTCAGGAGTGCCAGGTGCTGCTCTGTGTTCTGTGGAAACCATGAACTGGACAAGAGGCAGAATTTTATCTGGAAATGGAGATGGCTTAGAGGGCTCAGGGCTGGGAATGATCACATCTCTGCTCCTTCTGCCCTCGCTGCTGCAACGCCCAAGCAGAGGGGAGAGGAGAGGCAGCAAAGGGGGTCACTGGAACAGAGATAAACAAAGGATAATCTTTCAGACAACAATTCATCATTTAAAGCTAAAGCAGAGAAACAATTTTCCAGCTAGCACAGCATTAAACAGATGGGCTAAACCACTTCAGCAGCAAGCAGGTGTCTCAGGGCTCTGAAAACCCATCCATCCAAGGCCATAGGCTGATTATCCTGGGTGACTCGGGTGTTTCCAAGACAAAAAGGCCAAATCCCTTCCTGTAGCCAATGCTTTGACTGATTTATTTATCTGCACAGTGTGCCAGTGATGTCTCTGGAGGATGCTGCAATGGTACAGCCCCTGCCTGAGGAACAGATGCTCCTGGAGAATCATTTCCATTTGCAAGACCTCACATCAAGAGAGCAAACATGAGCCATTCGTGCTGCCTTCTCCCCAGCCTCCCCCTCTGTCCCAGCTCTGTCCTGCTCTTGCCATGGCCAGAGCTACTGTATTTTTTCAGTGCCAAAGCATGCAGAAACAGGTTTAGTCTCCATCTGGTTTGCCTGGTTTGTTCAGGTAGAGCCTTGGCTTTATCCAGGTCATGTGGGAGGTGGCACAGAACCAGGCAAGGAGAGTGGGAAGGCCCAGGGTTAGTGTTACACTCTGGCACTTGGCATATTCATGAATTTTCTGAAGCCAGAGAGGGGCAGAGGAGCACTCGAGTAGGCAAAACCCTGGGTGAGGTTTGGAAGAGTGGGAGGGGTGTGGGAAGTGCAAGGCAGGCCCTGTTCTGGCACAGTGCTGCTGTGAGATCCCAGCTCCCCTGCCCAGTCCCTTTCCAGGTGCAGCCTGAGCCGAGCCTGTCCCAGCACATGGAGGTCAGGGCTCAGGGAGAAGGAGGTGGCACTGGGCATTGCCCTGCCTGTGCCAGGATGTCTTCATCTCGGGGCTCCAACAGCTCTGGAACCATGTGGCATCCAGGGAGCATCTCCCCTTTCCTCTTCCACCTGGGAGCTCCACAGGCAGCAGGTCGATGCTTGTCTGCTCCAAAATCGAGCCAAGGAGGGAAAGGAGGAGGAGGAGAGCTCAGAGCTACCCAGAGGCAGCTGATGCTGCTGTTGCCATTGGCAAGTGGTGCCCTCCTGTACCTCGACACCTCTCTGTGCAGCCTTGACTTCAGACGCCTCTGACAACTTTGCTGTCAGTCAAAAGCCTTTGCACAAACAGGCACTGACAGCTTGCACTGCAGCCACCAATCCTGGCTGGCTCCTTTCCTCTCTTTTCTTATCTAAGCACACAGATTTAAATTTTAAATTGCTGTTCCCTTGCTGGCCTCTTGAGCAAATGAACCTTCCCCTGGTCCCTACAGCTGTGTCCTCTCCCCTGCCTGCTCCCCACCCACTGTCACAGCCCTCGGACCAGCCCTGACCCTGGGAGCTTCCCTGCAGCAAGCAAGAGCCTCAAGCCTTGCATTTACCATGAAGCTCTCAGGAGTCAGGAGTGTGGGCAATGGTGACTGGAACAAAATCCTGCCTCTCCTGGGGCTGGTCATGTTTATCAGGTAGTTGAGACCCTGCAACGGCTCATTTTCCCCCTTCTCCTTCCATTTATCTTTCTTTCCTTTTCTTCTTTCCCTCCTTGCAGGAGGAATCAGGGCTGGCTCTGCTTTGGAGATCCTGGGTCCTCCAGCCTGAGGCTCTGAGGGCAGACAGAGATCGCTGGGGTTTGGGGCTTGTGCAGGGAGGCAGTCAGCCAGTACCTTTTTCTCCTTTATCCTGAGCTGTGCTGGATCCCAGGAAGTGTAATATTTGCTCAAACATGTTGGTAAATCCCCCCTGTGCTACAGGAGGTCACCTTCCCTAATCTATGATGTCCAATTGCGTAACTGAGGTACTGAACAAATAGCTTAAATTTAATCTGTGTTTGCTTCCACCTCAGGCATGGCAAATCAATTCCTGGGCAAGCACAGTTTCAGCACAGGGCTGGGAATACACACTGGTCATGGTAACCTCAAGAAGAGCAGAAAAAATTAGTGAAATAAACCAAGTAAGGTTTTCCTGCCTGTTGCAGCACCTCTGCCTGTCAAACATCACTCCAAGGCTGGTATTTCGATGCTTTCAGCAGGGATCAAGACTTGCTGTATCCAGGTGAGGTCCTGGGACAACGGCAGGAGGCATTGCTCTGGATCTCAGCAGAAGGGTGCAGTTTTGAGGAGCTTTGTGTCAGTGTTGTGATGCACCAGTGCTCATCTTCCCTGAAACCCTCCCGCCCCATCCAGCACCAATGGGAGGGTGGCAGATGAAAGACAGCAGAAAAAAAGCAGAGAACAAGGGGCAGCAGGACTGCAGCAGGGCTTGGAAGAGGTTCTGTTCACAACGTGGGTGATGTGAGGCAGAGAGGGATTTGGTTCTCTTGTTTCTCTCCACGCTCATTTTTCTTTGGATCATTAATGACCTTTTCATTCAACAGCAGAGATATTAATAGGATGCTTCAATTCCAAATGTCCCCATCTCCCCTCTCCGCTCCCCCTCTCTTCACACTTTCTGGCATGCTAACAGTTTCCTTCACATTAATTAAAACAAATAACAAGCTTATACATCTCATCAGGGTAATTCAGAAACTAAACACAGCAGCCATTGGCTGCCCCAGGCACTGTGGATGGAGCAAACCCAGTTTTTCCCCCGCTGCCGTGGCTTCTTCTCCTCCCTCTTGGAACAAGGATGTGCTTTAAATGTCCATCCTCAGCCAGACACCACGGTGGGTAGGAAATGTTGTGCCTCTAAGCACCCACTGGCTCCTGCCTGCTCTGCTGCCCTGCCCTGAGCTGATCTGGTTGGTGTCAACCCCATGTCACAAGCTGTCACTCCCTTCTGCATGGCAAAGATGTCCCAGGTGCTCTGAACCCTGGTAAGCACTGTCCCACGCCCTGCAGCAGCTCAGGGCTGGGCTGCCCCAGCTCTGCAGCCACTTTTTGCCTCTGGATCCATTTCCCAGGCTGAGGGATGGACAAACTGTCCTTGGCACGCTGAGGTTTGGATCTGGCCCTTAAATGCAGCCTCCTGCTGAGTCCCTCTGCATGCAGGGATACAGCCCAGCCCCTCCCGTGGCAAACACAGCACAGGTCCACTGCTGCTTACAGCTTATTTCAGGCACCAAAATTCACAAGCAAACTCATGTTTTCTACTCCCTTAGCAGAAAGTCTTTGAGTGGGATCCCATCAGACAGTGAGGAGGGGGCACAGAGATGGCTGGGGCCTCACACCACTCCTGAGAATGGGAAATAATTCTGCACATGGATCCCAGGCAGCTGGGGTTTGCATGGACATGTGTGTGGCAGGAAGATCCCCCCATGGCTCCAAGCCTGGCACTGCCAGGAGGCGACAAGCATGGGTTTCCAAGGGAAAGACAGAAGAAATTGAGTGAAAAAGAGCGCATACTCCTTTTTCCAGGGCTGAAAAACAGCACCAAATCTCTGTCCCTGGAGATAGCCAGGGAGACAAGACTGCTGCCCACCCCACAGAGCATCCTTTGTACATGAAAAGCCTTTGCTTCAAATCTCCTAATTTACCCTGGGTTTTTCTCTGTAATAGTATTCATAGTGGGAGCCATCTGGACTAGGTACTTTATTAGCTTAGAATAATTCAGCAGCTTTGTTAATCTCATCCCATTTTGCAGGGTTCATTCCAGTTTGCTCGTGGTGCATCCCGGGACAGGGCAGTGCTGCTGCCCTGGCTCTCCCATCACCCATGCTGCCAGTGTGGAGCAGCCACCTCAGTGCAGGTGCTGTCTCTCCAAACACAGGCTCACAGATCTCTTTAATGTCTCTGAATCTCTCAGCAGGCAGTTGGAGGCTTCTAAATCCTCTGGGGTTTCCCACTGGTAACTGGGGACTGCAGTGAGTCCCTGCTGCTCCTGACAAAGCCCCCTCGGCCCCTGGCGGGGGCAGGACTTGGCAGTCCCCAAGGGCCCCCACTTCTGTGCCACATCCCACATTGAGGGCCCTCCCCAGCCCCCCAGGAGCCCAGCAAGCCAGGCTGCTCCTCAGCCACAAGAGCCACTTGCTGCCCCCAATGCTGGCCTTGTTACAAAGCCATAATTGAGCTCCTATCAGCCTAAATGATCAAATTGCCCTCTATTGAGAGAAATCAATTTGCCAGAAGATTTTCTTCTGCTCTGCCTGTAGCACTGTACCACAAAGTGGTCATCAAACTGGTGCTGGGCTTCCTGAGCATGTACAGAGGGACAACTCTCATGGACATCATGTTCCTCCCCTTTCCCTTTCCCTTTCCCTTTCCCTTTCCCTTTCCCTTTCCCTTTCCCTTTCCCTTTCCCTTTCCCTTTCCCTTTCCCTTTCCCTTTCCCTTTCCCTTTCCCTTTCCCTTTCCCTTTCCCTTTCCCTTTCCCTTTCCCTTTCCCCTCTCCTCTCCTCTCCTCTCCTCTCCTCTGAGAAATATCAGGAACCACGTGAATGAGATCATCTGCTCCAAAATTACTCACAGTGAATTAATCACCCAGAACGGCAGCAACCGCAGTGGGAGTGAGCCAGGGTCACTGGAAGGAGCTGGTGGCTCAGGGAGGAGGAAGCAGCCCTGCATCAGGGATGGTGCTGCTCGGGCAAAGGTGCTGGAGGGAAGCGCCCTTGTCTTCCTTTCCTGCCAGCTCCCTCCACAGAGCCAGTGCTTCACACCACCAGGGTTAGCTTCAGGCTGATAGAAGAGTGCAGCCACACAAAAGCAGCAAATTATTTTCCTCTGTCACCGTAAATTACAAGTGCTCATCCTGCTGAGAGAACAGGGCTTGTCCCCAGTATGAAGCCAGCCCTGAACCTGATGAATATTTCCCTGCCCTTCACCTTTCTGCTGCCAGCAGAAAAGCAGGCGTGGGCAGGGAGGATGGTGCTGCCCTGGGAGGATGCTGCAGGCCAGCCCTGCCGGCCCAGGCATTGCAGCCAGCATTTGCCCAGCTGTTGGACAGAAAGGGCCTTAGCCTGGATCAGCCTGTAATGGCAGGTGACCACAGCCACGGTGACAAGAACACTTTCATGGCAGTGTTACCACTCTACTCCTCAAATAATGTTTAAAACCCACGTTCATGTACCTGTGATGCTTTCAGAGGTGCAGCTCCCTGGTACCCACCTCAGGTACCCTGGGGCACGATGCTGCCCCACTTTGCCTCATCCTCTCCAAAAGAAAAGTGCAAAGGTGAAAAGGTCCTTGGGACCTGGCACAAGCTGGAATTGCCCAGACTGAGCCAATTGAGGACGTGGTGTGAATCCCTGCAGGAGTAAAGCAGCTGAGCTGGGCTGGAAAGAGCAAAGCAGCAAGCGGAGCTGGGAAGAGCGAGCCGTTGGGGAGCAGCGGGTGAGCAGGCAGCACGGCAGCAGGAGGTGACAGGGAGCACACCGTCCCTCCTTCTGCCGTGCCAGCTGTGACTGTGACTGTGACTGTGCCTGGCCCCGGCAGGCTCTCGGCAGCCTGCACGGGAGCCCTGCCTGTGGGGAGGTGGCACGGATCCCGTGCAGACACAGCAGAGAGGTGTTTCTGGTGCCATGGATCTGACCTGCAAGCACCTCAGTGTGTGCTTAGTATTTTGCTGCCTGTCTCAGACTGCTCCTTCCTTCTCCCAGCTCCCGGCCACCGTGGTTCATTTAATGACATGTGATCTATACCCATGTTCACCTGGCATGGACCTGCATTCCCTGTAGGTAAAATGATGTTTGCACGCTCAGGTGTGGCAACAGGAGGGAGTTATTTCCCACAGAGGGCCTTAAAGACCTTTGCATTCGTCACCCCACTTGCAGAGGTGCAGAGACAGGAGAAGGTTTGTTCAGTATCACCTGGCAAGAAGAGCACTTGCTGCTGGGTGATGGCACCAAGGGAGCTGCAGGGAGCTGCTGCACAGGGACCTCAGGGCCAGCACTGCCTGCACCAAGGCAGAGACACTCAGTTTTTCTTTCCCAGGTATTTTTGCAGGCAGTGCTGCTTTGACAACATGACCTTACCCATCACACAGCTGGAGAGGGATGCCACCCTGCAGCTGAGGACAGCCAGCTCCATTCAGCTCTGAGCTCAGCTCCCAGTCCCGGAGTTGGCTGCAGGCTGAATAAAGCCACTTTGAATCAGAGACATCAATGGGGAAAAGCACTTGTCCCAGCTCCTGCCCTCTGCTACAGCAATGATGCTCACTCAAAACCAAGCATTTGTCTTGCACAGATGCATCCACTGCACACCAGGACATGATGCCTGTGTGTT
This sequence comes from Nicator chloris, assembly GCA_013400495.1. Classification (NCBI taxonomy): domain Eukaryota; kingdom Metazoa; phylum Chordata; class Aves; order Passeriformes; family Pycnonotidae; genus Nicator; species Nicator chloris. The sequence goes on from WAAE01016891.1 coordinate 107,117, forward strand.
TGGATTAATTTGCCAGGTGGAAGATGTAAATTTGTGGATACAGTCACAGACCTGAGCCCCCAGCAGCCCCTGAGCCCCTAGCCCTCCACCACCAGCCACACCATGTGTCCAGCCAGGGCTGTGGCCATCCAGGCACAGACAGAGCCCTGTACAGCACATTAATCCCACCCAGCATCCCCCCAGAGGAGCTGGGCTGTGTTGCCTGGAGCTCTGAGATAATCAGGAGGTTCCCCAAGTGAATGTTTCTGTGGTGTGTCAATGCTGGGGTCGATTCAAAACAGGGATGTTCAGACATGTGCTTCCCAGCAGGAGGGTGCATGCAGAACAGGAGGGTTCCCAGCGAGGGGTGTGCGTATGTGCTCAGGGCTTCCTTGGGGTTTTAGGAATACTAGGGAAATTAGATTTTTTTTTTGGACCTCTTTTTGCTTTCTGGAAAATTGCACGCCTTAATGAAATGCCTGTGTGTGGGCTCTAAGTCGTCAGCAGCCCAGATAAAGTCCAAATCCATTTTGTTCATGTTTTGCCTGTTTCAGAGAATCCAAACTGTTTCGGGGGGATTTATGCCCATCAGAAAATCAAGCTCCTGTCCCAAAACAGCCATAAGAAGGTACAGCTGAAAGTATAAAGGTTTAATAAAAACCTGTGGAGTAATTTGACTCTTAATCCCAAACACAATCTCTCCCCTCAAATAACTGCAGTCCCTGCAAGATTAAATTCTCCTTACGTATTGTTTTTAAGTCTGATACCTCCTATTGAGCTTAGCTGGGTTTTAAGTTCTTAAATCATGGCTCTGTAATTGCACATCTTATTCAGTTTGTCATGCAAAGAGTTCCCAAGGAAGATTTTGTAAAGATTTCTCCCTATCTGGCAGTAGGGTGTGACACGTGCCTGCATTTTGAAGCTGCACCGTTCAGGGAATGCAAGAGGTCGATGCTTTTGAAAAGCAAGAGGAGGCTGTGGCTTATGTTATCCTGTGTTCTCATTTTACCTCTGAGCAGCAGGTCCCAGGAAAATCAGGACAACTGCAAACTGTTCTTGAACTGGGTGCTTCACAAGTGATGGGGAGCGTGTTCCTGAGGCAGAAAGGGCTTGGGGAAAGGCAGGACTAGTCACCCCCTTTGCCCTGAGCTTCCCTTTCTTCCAGTAATTAGCAAAATCCCAATTCACAATGGATAACTGAATAGAAGTTTTAAGCGTGGGCTACAGTGAGAAACAGCAGTGATAAAAAGAGGCCTGAAACTCAGGAGACCTGGAGCAGCACCAGACCCTCCCAGATGACCTCCAGCAAGTCCTTTGATCCTTACATCCCCCTGGAAACACTGATGAGGTGATGTCCCTCTCCACTGCTCTCATCAGCCTGGACTGCAGCCCCTGGGGGTGATGTGTGATGGTCCACATCCAGCTGGAGCTGTGGAGCCAAGGACACAGAGCTTGTAGCACGGGATGCCCACATCTCCTTCCTTTTTTTTTGTTTCCTCAGGCCAGGAATGCGCAGTTCTCCCTTCCCAGGGCTTAGAAAATATCCCTCAGCTTTACTGCAGTTTGCCTGGACAAAAGCAGGAGCCTGCAAAGGACTGGCTGTGTTGGCTCTGTCCATGCAGAAGTCTCCAAAATAGCTGCTTCACCTGCTCCCCTGGGGCTCGCTGGAGAAATGCTCTGGAAACGGTGCCACTGCAACATGCAGGTCCTGTCTGCATCTCGCTCACTCAGCAAAACGTCACAACCTGGTTATATTTAAGTCCTCAGCTTGAAAATCATTGTTGTAGCCTCCCCTGCGATCTGCCTGGGCAGTGTCGTAATTAATGGTGCCCTTGCTCAGAGTACAAGTGGAACATGTGATGGCTCAGCGAGCTATAAATCACGACAGAGTTTCCATCTGGTCCAGCATCTATTTATACCTCACCAGCCCCAATTAACTTTGAAACTTGGGGCTGGTGATTAAGGAGAAAAATGGTTCTTGAAAAGTGTGATGGGATATGTGGCGATGTGGATGGGAAGGAAGAGGTGGAGGCTGACGCTTCTCCACAGAGGGAACCGCATAGCCCAGTGCTCCAAAGGCCACTGAAATGCAGCTCCTGAGACCAGGCTGGCCCTTGAATCAGTTCAACAGCAGCTGTGAGATCCCACGGGGCATGCAGAAGTTCAGGGCTGATAGTAAGTCCTGGATCCTAACACACATTCCCTAGAGGCAGCCAGTTTTCTGCCTCCCCCAGGCACTGCCAGCCATGGCTCTGGTCCTACATCTCAGCCAAAGCCATTGGCTCCACTGAGGCAAGGCTGTAGATCCAGTCCAGCAGCACCAGAAGAATGAGCCACAGGAGGTGGGACCAAGCTCTGTGAGGTGAGAGTCTCCTCCCTGGTCCATTTCACCACCAAACGCAACAGGTCATTCCCAGTATCGAGCCTGGGGAAGTGAAGCACAGCATGAGACAGCAGAGTCCTGAGAAAACTGCACATCATCATTCTGTGTGCACCCAGATTCCTTCAAACAGGGGCACAAAACTGAGCCAGGAGGGCTTGGCCCAATTTGAGAGAGCTCCTCAGCAAAGACTCTGGCACTGCCTCCCTCAGAAAGCGTAGAGGGTTTCATCCTGGTTTGTAGCCTGGCAGAGCCACTTCCCTGGTGCACACATCAGCTGGCAGCTCTTGAGTTAGAGAGCACGGCCTGAGCTGGTGCTTGACAGCCCTGAAATGCCAGGAGTTCACCCTGAATTCAGCAGGTTTCATCCAGCTCTGAGGAAGGTCACAGAGGTGAAGCTGAAACCATGGACTGGTCTCTGCAAGCACCACAGGCCTGTGACAGGGGTTTCCTACCATCAGCTGAAGGCTGTGACTCCCTGCTCTGTCCCCAAAGTGTTTTGTGATGCATTGCTCCAACCCATCTACATCTTCCTCACCAGATTCTGGGACTGCTTTGGGCTGGAATGTTTATGTGCCATTCCAGCAGCATGCAGGTGTGGAGGCACCCTGGGTCTGGCACAGGGTATAACACGCCCAGTGCACAGAGTCCCATGGAGCTGCTGTGGGCTCTGTGTCAGGGGCTATGGCTGGGACACAGCAGTGAGGGATGGTACAAGGGGGACCTGGGCCAGAGCATCCCCTGGGCAGATCCCCAGCTCTGCAGGGCAATGGAGTGGCTGGGAAGGGTGCAGCAGGCACACACATCTCTCTCTCCATCCTTGCTGGATCAAAGCCCCAGCAACAAGCACAGTGCAGAGATGCTGCCTTCCTAAAGAGAGTAAAAGTCTGTGTCTGGTTCTCTGTACCCACCTCCCCCATCCATCACTCCCTCACGTTTTTAATCTTTTGCTCTTGCAGCACCATGGCTCCTGGAGCCCTGGCCAGCTCCCAGCTCAGGTAATTACACGCTGTCTTCCAGTATTTGAACAGGATATTTGTTCTCCTTGGTTTCCTGTCCTACACGGCTGTGCAGGGCTGCAGGCAGCCTGTCACCCTGAGCGAGTGTATTTCCCTGGCAAAGGCACTCATCCCAGTGTGTCCAGCTCCAGCACTAAGTGGGCATTTTGTAAACAGGGGATTATGTAGATGCCCTCCCCAGGGAGTCCAGATGGGCTCTAGGTCATCCTGGGCTGGACACAGTGAGCTGAGCACAGGTGTGGAGCTGTGGCACTTTCCATATTCCCACTTCAGGAGGACAACATTCAGCCTGGATCTGAAAACTCCCAGACACCGAGCTCCCTCTTTGGAAGGCTGTTTGTGGCTCACTCCATGTCACCTCTTCTTGTTTGGTATAAACTTTCCTTTCTATTTACGTCGATCATGTGCAGATGCAATCTTCAGCAGGTACAGCTAATACCTGGCAGGAGGGTCAGAGAAACAGAGTTAATGTACATCTGCCCCACTTTAAAATCCCACCAGGTGATCATGACCAGAGCAGTAGCATGGAGCTCTCTGCCAGCACTCTGGGAGCTCTGCTGAGCCAGGGATCCACCACCTGCCTCTGGGCTTGTTCCCACCACATTCCCAGGTGCAGGTGGATCACTGTGTTGGAGCTTTCTCCGTGGCAGTAGGAACAAGCTCTAGGGAAAAAAAAAAGTCCTACTTTCTAGCAAATCAGATCTATTCCTGTGCTTTATTGGACTCCTTGTAACAGAATCTCTAAGAAAGTTGGCTACAAATTACCTTTTTTTTTGCAGAGTTTCTAGAGCGCGGAAGTCTCGTTAACTAAAGACTGCAGGGAAAAAGGAAAGTTCTTAGAGGAAAAAGTGGAGCAGAGTTCTGTTCTGTTTCCTGAGGGTGGAGGGAAAATGCCTTGGATGGTGGAGCTCAACACTACTCTCTAAGAAACAACTTTGTCCGTGCTAGCTGTCCACTGCACAGCCTGCTAAACTCACCCTGCCCGTGGGCAGGAAGGAATTGATTTTCCTGGCCAAGATGGACTTGACGTTCCACCCTTTTGATGAGGAGTCCTGGGGCTCAATCCCTTCAGCTCTGTGAAGCAGTGCAGCAGGTTATCAGCCCCATGCAGCTGCTCTGGAGTCCCAGTCTGCAGAAGGCCAGGCAAGGGGCAATCCTAAGCTGCCAGCTCTTTCTGTCCAGCCTCTCCTGACTGTGTCACAGATCTGGGCTTTGCAGGAGTCCTCACGATGCTGTTGGGCTGCAGCTGATTACCATAAACCCCTGGAGAACAGAAGCTGCACTGAAAGACACATTTTCCTTCTTGCGAAGGAACGCACTAGTAAGCAGTTCAGAAGACTGGCATTTTTTTCTTTGCAAAGTTTCTGGATTTGAGCTGGGCAGACAGGTGCCAGGCAGCCTGGGAACCAAGAAAGATGCCTGGCACAGGTTTGCTCCATGTGCAGCAGTGATAACACAGAGCAGCTTCTCTCCACCGCCGGTCTCAGCTTCCCAAGTGAAGGGAGTGCTCCAAGATGATGATTAGGCTGGGCCTGCTATTTTCTCACTCAGTTCCCACGAGGCTTCCTCACTCTGGTGCTCACAGAGTCTACTGGCTTATAGCTTTCCTATGCTCAGGGCTGCTTGGAGATATTATAATCCCAAGGGCTGAGCCCTGGGGCAGGCAGAGCAGATGGCTGTCTGCAGCAGCAAGAAAATTAAAAGAGGAAAGGGAGAGGGTAGAGGACAGTAAAATTTGTGACAGCCTAGTGCTCATCAAAATTAGTTTCCACTTAAAATGGCAAATTCTTCTAGTTCAGGGGGAGTTCTGCCAGTAAAGAAGGCAAAGGACCACATGTGGGAGACAGGCCCTCTAGGAAGCTAACACCAGTTCCAGGCTACCTTGTGCACCCATGGCAGGGACCAGTGTGCATCCCACAGCCATGCTGTGGATGGAAGGCAGACTCAGCCCTGCCACATCTCATGGGGAAACCGGGGGTGTCTGAGCTGCAGAAGAGAAATGAGGCTGGCAGAGGAATCAGCAGTTTGATGGACCCTGTGCTGCCTGGGGGGTTGGCCTCCAAATCTACTCAAACAAACCAAGGCGCAAGGGGCGGCACATGCAGGTGTTCCACTACCCCAACACAGCATAGAGGCAGCCTGTCACTGTGAGCTGTCTCCTCTCTCTCTCTTTTGGGAAGTTTCTTCAGACTTTTGTGAGGAAGCCACAGACGAGGAAGTCGTTTTGCCCCACGGACATGGTGGTTGTGTGAACTGGGCAGACTGAGCCGCCTTTGGCTTCAGCCATGGGAAACACTGGTGGCCAGGACACTGTGCAGTGCCCCCACCTCACTTCAGAGCCTGCACTCAGCACGCCTGCGTGGGATGGCGTTTGGTACCAGCCTCCTCTCCCAGAGCTAATTTGCAGCCTTGTTTTGCAGAGCAGCTACACATGGAGGCTGTGCTCGGGGACGGCTGGTGGCAGATGGTGTGTGTGTGGTGGCGAAGCAGTGCCACGTCACAAGCTCTCAGAGACATTTGGCCGGGCTTCCTGACAGCCACGTCCCACCACCCAGGAGTTCAGCTTCCTGGCAAAGCCACTCCTCCACTTCTGAGGAGCGCTCCTGTCCTTGTCACCAGGCCAAGCTGACACCAAACGCTTTCCCTTTGCTTCCTTGCAGGTGAGAGGCTCCCTGGTTGCCTCCTGCCCAGGGCCTGAGAGATCTGCCACACAGGGAGTGATGGTCCCTGCCAGTCTGAAACACCCCCACCTGTTGTATCACATCCTAAACTGCACTCTGTGTTCCCTCTGGTGAGGAATATCTTATTCCCATGCTTTTGGATAAAACCCAGCACAAACAAACCATAACTGATGGTAGATATGACAAATAATGATGATCATGGGAATAGTGGCATCACTGCTGCTCCAGGGTTTCTTCTGATCTCTTCCTTTATACAGATATATGTGAAGAGAAGAGCACAGAGGCTTGGCCATAGAAAGAAAAGTGGACAGATAAAGAGGCATTGAAGGGATGTATTACAAAGGACCATAACACCAGTCCTCTGCCAACCAGAAGAGTGTAACAGCCTGGGCAGTCTGAGCTCACCTGCTCAGGAGCCCACTCTGTGCTTTGTCTTGCTGCCTGCTGGTCACAAGCTCTGTGCAGCTGCACTGTGGACTTGTCACCACTGAGCTTTTGGGGTGCAGTTCCCAGGACATTGTCCTGATCCCTTACAGTTATTGCCTGGGTTAATGCCATTAACCACAGGGCCATGCGTGCCACAGCAGGTCCCTAGGCACTGCGACAGGGTTGTCACATCCTGCATAGATTGAGACTTGGCTGCCATCCTGCCCATCATGGGGCTCCCCCAGGCCCAAAGTGCAAAATGACAGCTTTGTCTGATGAATGTGATGTGATAATGCTGTAACAGGTCTTGATTATGGCTCTGATGGTCACAGACAGACTTCAGAAGAGCAAGGCTGCAGCCTCTCCTGCTCCCTCCCTGCCTGCCTTTAGATGGCATTAACCATCAGCTCAAGCCCGTGCCTGGCAGTCCTGGTGACTGACAGCTCTTTCACCAGCAGTGCTGCATCCTGAGAAAAGGATTTATCCCTCTTGCCTGCAGCTTTGGCTGCAGAAATGAACTCTCTGAGCACTCCCATTAGACTGAAGGAGAGGATCATCTGAGACATGGGCCTGTGTGCAGCACAGGACCAGAACAGCCAGAGAAGTAGATGGCAGGATTTGATTGAGTCCAGGATGTGGTCGCCTGACAGGGGCGTATATTTGCCTCTATTCTTACTCAAAGGTCATTAAATAAAGAATTCATGAGACCCCACACTGCTATAAATGTTGCTGAGCTCATTTCCCACACTGGGCAGTGATTTATCTCACAGCCTTTATAAAATGACTAAGCTAAAAATGTCACCCAGTGTCACTGAGTTGTAAGTAAGGTAGAAGGAACAGGAGACTGACACGAAAGATTTTCCTAGCAAGGGAAGCATTAATAAATGGTTTCTTTCTGATGTTCTCATTAGTTCTCTCTCATTCATCCTCAGGACCTGCCAAGCACAAATGACACCATCATTCTGCACCAGAATGGAGAGCAGATGCCCCCAAGCAACCTTTCTGCATCCAAAACCCCATTTCTATCTCACCCTGCTTAGTAGTTGGTGTATCAAGGGGAAGCAAGCAAGATATCAGAGTACCTCAAGAACCTTTTACTGTCACATCCAGCCTTGACTTCTGAATTTTTTTACGCTCTGGCAGGAATGGTTTGGAGGAGGCAAGTGGCAGCACCACAGTTCTCTGACACAATCCTTTCTCCCTCCTCATCCAGCAGTGCAGGGGGTCACTTACAAAAAAAAATATTATGTCTTGGATTCATTTCCCTTCCTTTCTGCCTGTGAAGAGGTTGTAGACTCGTTTACTTTCTTTGAATCTAATCAAGAATATCTTTTTTTCCTTGAATCTTTACTCCCAGGAATGAATGCCAAAGAATTAGTCCTGTTGCTTAGTTGTGACTGATCATGAATCACATTAAATTGCTTCTGTTCCTTTATTGGACATGCTGGCTGGATCCTGGTATGTGTTATTAAATTACTGCTCTGACAGAGAAGAAGTAGCAACTGAGTGGCAGGTGAATGCTATAGCAAAGAGGCAGATTTGGGAGTGTTGCAGGACCACAGTTTCTGTTTTTCCTGATAATTAGGAAAAATCTTGTGTAGGAGATTACTTCCAGCAGGAAGTAGAGCAGTGGGCTTTGAGGATTTGTCCCCAGGGTTTCTGAGCACCCCAAAATTTCAACCATGTGTGAGGGGTCTATTCAGAGCAGTGCCAGGGTATGCTGTGCATGTCAGACAAAGTTATTCTGATTGGGCTGTATCAGATGGATCGAGCATCAGAGCAACACGGAGAAGAGAAATACGAGAGCCTTAACACAACACTCCAGTGCTGCAGAAGGCTTCATACCAGCAGAGATATGGCTGGACTTCATAAAGATTGTTCAGAGAGAAGAATTAGCCAAGAACTGGAGGTGAAGGGATGTGAAACACAGGCTGAAGGAGGCCTTGTGGCCATCAGGATGTCAGAAAGGTGAATGTTTCTAAACCACTTCTGTGTGGAAGAAGCACAAGCCATGCCTGAGCCATTTTCTGCTTTTTTCCTCTGAGTGAGCTGTTCACAGCTTTCTCCTAGGTCAAATGCAGAATCACAACACTTGTGAATATTATAGCAAAGCAATTAAACGAAGGGAGAAAACAGTGGGCGCAGAACAGTACATGTGTGTATAGAAACTTGCATCATTGCAACTTGCTGAGCAAAGATGTTAAACCACAAATGAGGAACAGGAAAAGAAAAGCAACTTGACATTGTATCTTTATGTGCATGTGCAGATCCCACAGTTACACCAGCTTGACAAGATCAGAAATATTTGCCTTCTGCTCTTCCATATTGCTGTTCTGAGGAGTTTATTAGCACTAAGTGCCAGCTTTCCCATCCCTCTTTGCTTTCCTGTTGTGGTAGTAGTGTTGCTGCACCCCTGTTTAAGGTAGCAATAAATGAAGCAAGAGCAGCTTTGGGATGTGGAAACTCTTCCTCAGATCCATGTGCTCAGATCCTTTATTTCCTCACACCATCAGAGGTACAAGCCCTAAAGAAGCACATACATGTACTGATTCCAGACAAATCCCTTAGTCTGTTAAATTATACTTTGTCTCCTGCACCGCCAAGTTTGCCCTCCCTCTGTCTGCAGCTGATGGGTGCAGTTTGAGTGCAGCTCTGGGACATCTAGTGGCTGGTAGCACTTGTAGTTAAGGGCTTACAGGAGTTTTGTGGTGCTTCCTCCAAGAAATCTGTCAGAAAACCAGTTTAAACCAAAAAGATGCACTCTGCCGCTATTCTTGGGGCTATAATGACTTCATCCCTTGATATATTCATGTTTGCAAAGTGGTTAGGTGTGCATTTGTGATGACTTTGTTATTCCTTTGCATCTCTTTCTCACCCAGCCTGGGGAGACACCTTCAGCTATTCTCATTTCATCGTTTCTTTACCACTTTTTTGTTTATTACGGGCTTTCCATGTTCCAAGCAGCTGGCATTAGCATAGGTAATTGGATAATATTTTGGCAATAGAAGATGTTCCCATGTACTGCCCTGGCCTTTGGCTGATCTGTAAGTATTTGATAAATGAATCAGGCCTGAAATAAAGATGACTTGCAAAAACCAGATAGATCTTGAATAGAATAGGGAAGTGTCAACTGGGATTTTCAAGAAAGCCTCAGTCTGCTATGGGCCCCAGTCCTTATTCCTTCAGAATTCAACTTAGGCTGGAACCTAAATGAGTCAAAGAAGCAGCAGGAGGCTTAGTGTGTTTTGATGAGCCTGGATAGTCTCCAAGGAGTTCTAGTATCCTGACCAGAGCTCTAGTCACAGTCAATGGCTTTCTGGGGATTTGAGAAAAAAATTCAGCTATGTCTTCTGTTCAGTCTTCAATGCAGTCTGTACCTTTCCATCCCTGATGATAGCCATTAACCCTGGACCAAGCAGAGAGTGTATCTCAGCCCAGGGGATTGCCAGGCTACCAGGAAAAAGGATGCAGTGCTGAAAAGAGCTTTGTAACTGTGCAATCTTTTCTGATTCATGTTTGTGTCTGCACTGCTCTGAAAAGGTGACCTGAGGCACTACTGCAAGTGCAGCAAATGGCCCAGGGCAGGCCCCCTGCTATTTCCCTTGTGCCAAAGCCTTTATCAGCCATTTGGGAATCTCCTGCAGTGAATGCAGGCCTGCAACATCAAACTCATTTTGTTATAAACCCCTGGGTGTCAGGTACTCAAGAGTACACTCTGTCGTGGGTTAGATACTGAGTCAGCTATACAATTATTAAGAGAAGGGTCAATTTTCCATGAATCTTTTCCAGGAGTCCTGCTGAGGAAACTCAGGTGGCCCAGTATCAGCCTTCAGATGGTTTTCTTGCTCTGTTCCTGGAAAGTAGGAGAACAACGCTCATTTTGTCAAGGTGTTCATTAAAACATGGGTGTTAAAAGTGATTCATTTGGAAAGTTTCTCCTGGAGTCAAGGGACAGTTTAAACAGCTTCTTAAAAAAAAACCAAATTAATCTGCAAAATGCTGACTTGCTCAGGAACCCAAATTCTGGCCATCTTAATTGCCTCCCATCGCTCACATCAAGGTCAGCAGGAAGGAACTTTTTGTTTATGCTGTTGTTGACTTCTGCCTGGGATAAAAATATGTTCTGTGCTTGGAAATCATTGTGATTTCCAAACACTTGTCACTGGGTAAGTCTCAAAGCTAAAGTGAATCTTGGTTTTGGATTCTCTTTTTTGTTATGCCAGATCAGACTGTCTTACAGTTCAGCAGGGAAATGACATTTTGTTTTGTAAATACTCACAGACAGAACTTGAGGTTTCCCTTAAAGGCTTTAAGCTTTGTGAAAAAGTAGATCAAATCTAGTGACATATTGAATCTGGTTACTGGAATTTCAGGAAGAGCAGTGTGATGAAATGTCCTTACTTCGCCCTTGGGAGAAATGATACCTTCATTATAACCAAACAGCTTTTTCATATGGAAATAGCAGGTGGCAGGAGTAGAAACAGACTTTCATTCTCAGAGAAACAGACGGAACAATTCCAGTAAAAGTGGAATAGCAGAGCTAAGTTAAAATGGTTGGCAGTTTTATTCTGCAAAAATATTCTACTTTTGCCATGAGAAGATGTGTCACTCCTTCCCCTCTCTGTTTTGCAGCCCCCTCAGTACAGCTCAAATACAAGTGTATACTGTAAGGACCAGAGTTTAAATATAATTTAGGAAGAAATCTAGTTCAGTTCATTTGGGAAAACTCTCCGAATCTATCCCAGAGCTGCACACAAACTTCCGGGGAGAAAAAGCAATTAAGAGCACTGAATGCACAAAATAATCCTTAGAGCCAGTGTCAGACAAAACTGAACTCAGAGCTCTCAGGGCTGTGATTTATTAATCCTTTTATCTGCCCTATGCCATTCTCTGAGTTATTTTCCAGCTCTGACTGCTGGCAAGCGTTTCCTTGGAAGCTGTGGACTGTTAAACTATTAACGGTCTAGTGGTAGGTGCTTATTAAGAAAAAGACACCTTGAACCACAAGCCAGAATAAAGAACAGATATCCAGCTGGAGTTGTGCTACTTCAGAATTCTCACCCTGACTCGTCTGAGAAAAAGCAAGTTTTTGAGAGTCAATTGCACAGGGAGGTGGATGAACAGTCATCTCCTCCTCTGCAATTGATTCATTGCACTCTGGAATTTGAGATTTGGGGCAGAAATGGAAGGAAGGAAATCGCTGTCCTATTTAGGAACAGATAAAACTCCACCCTGTGCTGTAAATTCTTTTTTAAAAGTCAGGGTTTTCACAGGATGAAGGTTAAATATTTAATGCATTTATACTAATTATAAAGAAACACTTTGGAGCTCCAGGCAGCTTGTATAGTTCTTTAAACTTCAGATTTTTATCCCTTTGGATAGTTCCTGTTTGAAAGGAGAAAAGCAAATACCAAAAACCCAGGCCAGACTTTGAAGTATGGCCTTAAACAGATACATATTGCTGGGAAAGAAGCTGCCTTTCCCCAGAGACATCCAGAGAAAACGTCATGCCAGGCTCCCCTATGCATTATACCAAAGAAGGAGCTCCACCACTCTGTGTATTAAGGAGAGTTTTCTCCCAATTTGCCATAAGGGGCCTGGACTTGTCCAAGTTGATCTCACCAAATCCCAAAGGGACCCACCCCTCTGCCAAGTGGAGGTTTCTTGTCTGGCTATAAAAAATTCCAGCTGACCTACACATGCTGAGGAGTGAAATATTATCAAAACTTTAGCAGACCTAACTATCCTTACCACAGGGAGGGTTATTTCTTCCATAGCTGCTTTTCTAGCAGAAATCCCACTTCAAAGGCACCTGGAAGATAGCTGGTTGTGAGGAAGCTGGAGATCTGTGGGACCCAGGCAGCCAAGTCTTGGAAGAGACACTGGCTTGGAAGTTCTGCACAGCAGACTGGTATTAAATACCAAGAGAGAAAAGAATGAGAAATCAGGAAATGGAATAATATTGGTATTTCCTAAAGATCAGAGTATCCTGTGAAAATGAACACATGCCATGCAATTTCAAAACATCAAGACATTTGCCTTTCTTTAGAGCTTGTCAGAAACAGCTAATAAATAAAGTTCAGGGTTTGGGAAGTCACCTCTTCAAACCCCTCTCACATGCTGCTTTGAAATTGAATTTCCTTAGGGTCACTGAGTTGGCAGCTTTGAAGGGTTTGCTATGTGTTCCTTGGCTTGAATTTTTCTTAGGCATTACCTGGCATCAGAAGCACATGATGACTCTCCAGGTCCCAGCAGCTACAAAATTTACAGCAATATATTCCATTCCATTTCTGCTTGATTTTTTGCACTGCCACTTTTTATGAGCAGAACATAAATTACCTGAGTTTAATTCATGACCCAGAGTTCAGTGCATTTCCCCAGAAATAGCATTCTCTGTTTGGGGCACTACTGCCAAAATTGCATTCCTGGAGCTGAATTCCTATCACATCCAAGACATTTGTTCCAACCATATTTCCCATCATACTATTTTATACTATTTAGGTCATTTATATTTTCATGCTCCCACAGTTACTTCTTGTAAGTTGCTTTGCAATTATGCTCTTAACTGTGTTCTCTAAAGTCACCTTCAGACCTTTAAACACCTTCAAATTAAAACAGCCATTTGACTTTGGTCCAAATCACATTTAATAGAGGAGCTGCACTAAACCACTTGCATTCCTTGGACAGAAGGAAGGACTGAATGATGCCCAAACAAAGTATTATTTAGTCTAGCATTTAGTTGGCAGGGACCATGAGGAAAACCTGCTGCTCTTTGCTTTAAATGTTGCTTCAATTAAACTTATTAATAGTTCTATCCTATGCAAGATGTTTATGCCTGAGTCCAGTTGAGTTGTAATTTTAGTTCTAACTAACCTAATTCTAGTTTTAACTTCATTATAGTAGTCTGTAATGTCACAAGCAGCTTATGCACAAAAAAAAAAAAATACAAGATGGAAAAGAAATTTTCCTGGGGAAGTGGTGGAGTCACCATCCCTGGATATGCTTAAAAAAAGACTGGATGTGGCACTTGGTGCCATAGTCTAGTTCAGGTGCTAGGGCATGGGTTGGACTCAATGATCTTGGAGGTCTCTTCCAACCTAGGAATTCTGTGAAATGCAGAAGTTTTTCCCTTGGAGCTTTTCTTATTTCCTATTGCAGAAATATTAATCTAAAAAATACTGTTTTGCTCTTTTGTGCTCCTTGTCTCTTCTTTACAAGTCTCCTTCTTAGGGCCACCATGTGCAATTCCAAGTACGCCACAGCCAGCATTGACAAATGATGGAATTCTTAATATACTGATGAGACTTCTGGTGGATATCCCAGCTGTCAGCTCCAGCAGCTGCAGCAGGTCAGTTGTGTCAGCTGCCATGAACCACCACAGCAGTGCCATTTGGGATCCATCACCTAATCCACTATTTAGTGATCTGTGAGATCCAGCTTTAGAACAATTGAAACATCCAGGCTGTAGACTCTCATACACAGAGCACAGAGCAGAAGATTGGGAAGATGAGTACCAGAACAATCAAGAAATAAAATATACTTAATAGGTGGCAATTACATTCTGTGAGTGTCTTTCCTCCAGCACGGAAATGAAACACCCTCGTTTTTCATTCAGAGTCAGGCTGCAGGGAGGCATCAACTGCAGAGACAGCGATCACGCAGTGCCATCAACTGTTTGCTTCTGGTACCCACAGCAGCTGAGACCTACTACTTTCAACACAAACGACCAAAAAAAAAAAAAAAACCCAAACCCAAATAAAAACAAAAACCCACAAAAATTGAGCGACTCGTCAGGATGGCATTTCTGAACAAAGGTTTATGCGCTTATTTTAGTACCGATCTCAGGTTCATTTTTCCTGCACTGGAAGCCGCACACCTGAGGGCAGGTATGGGCGGCCGAGAGCAGAGACTGAAGCAGCTCGAGCTCTTGTGCCATCTGCTGGGAACAGCTTCTTGTGACATTGCTGCTCGCATGGGAAGCAGAGCCAGCCCTCCCTGTTTGGCACCTGACATCTTTGTCAAAGAACTTGCTCCACTTCTTTTACTTGCTATTGCTGTTCAGTACTAACTTAGTGTAAGAGAAGTGTTTTGGAGACTGAAATCCTCTCTCTGTAGTGAAGCAGTTGCAAAAGACAGGAACAAACTTGTCCTTGCCATCCCAGCTACCTGCAGAGCCTTCTTTGAAGGGTGAAGCCTGTGGTGTATCCAGGCAAGGGCTCGGTCTCACAGTCCTTGTAAAGAACCACTGCTCCGGCGAAGGGACTCCGCCTCGGCCATGAGCTGTCTCCTCTTTCAGAGCAAATCCCGTGATTTCGTCTCTTCTGGATTTACTCTCTATGAGGCTGCAGCTCAGTGTGAGCACTCAGTGGAGCTGCTCTGTGCTCTGCAGGGTGGTGCAGGGTTAACGCTGACCAGCTGCTGAAGCCAAATTCCATTTATACCTCACACTTATCTACCTGAAACGTGGCTCTTTGGGAAAACACACAGCAGGACATTTTCTGCTGGAGAGCCAGGCAGACTGGTCTCTCTGTTGTGATTGTTTACTCACGGATCCAGCCTGTCCCTGAGGTAAAGGCTGTTCTTGCACAGAGTTTTGTATCTCCTGTCTCAGACCCTTTGAGCCGACATGCACTTCCTCCTCTGAAAGGTGACACACTGAACCACTTGCTGCTGGTGCAACCTTTTTCAGAGTTGATATTTGGTGTTGGTTCCAGCCTTTACCACCCCTGGAGGAACTGCAGGATGCCCTGCTTATCTCTCGCACCCACCCGACCAGGCACAGGACTGGGAAGGCCCCAGGGTAGGAAGAGCTCAGAGGAATGACCTGTATCATTAACACAGCTATGTCTCAGTGGCCACTGGCCCAGCAGGGACCCAGCTGTAGGAGCTCTGTGAAAGCAGAGGGTGATACCTCACCTCTGTGACTACACTGTATGGAATTGTCCTACCTGGATATTGTGGTGGAGATCGCATGGTCCAAAACCACCGTTTGAGAAGGATTGTGAGCACTTCAGTGGTGCTGATGAGAATTTTATGTGGACAAATTGGAGGAGCTGTATGAAGGCAGCTCAGTGCACCTCACTGGAAGTAAGAGGCATGAGCTGTGACAACACAGGCAGCAAGGGGAGAAGGGTGAGGGAGGCACAGTGGGAGTCTAAATGAACAGGTGTCGACAGCACACCTCTGCAAACTGAGTGTGATGCACAGATATGCAGGCAAGGAGTGTAAGGAGTGTCAAAACCAAGTAATTCTGCCATGAATCAGCACCCCAAGGCCACAGCAAGAACACTGGGAATGGCCCAAATAGAAACTGAGAAGATGGGGACTATGGAGAAGATCAGGGAAAAGACAAGTTTTGCCTAGAAAAGAAAAAAAGAGTGATGACAGCAACTGATGGAGCTGAATTGGTGTTTGCAGCTTAAGATAACTTGTGGGTGCCAAGTCATTTTCCTTCTGACTTTCCAAAGTAATTAACCTTTGGACTGAGACTAAGCAGGAAATTAATGAAGTCCTTCCATCACCAAAAAGGAATCTGACAGGGACTTTGATGGGCCCAGGACTGTATCTGAAAGTAGAAGAAAAAATTGGACTCTGGGATGCTGTAATTGAACTGAGCCCAAATAATAGCACTTTGACAAGTGATGCTGCCATAAATTTGAGATCTGGGTGCAGTGCAATTGAGTTGTGTGTCCTGTCACTTCTTATCCAGAAGGATTATACAGATTACAAAACGGAACTCTTTTGCTTGGATTCCTTTTTGGAGACCAAGCTAGACTTTTCCTCATGCCCCAAAAATGTTCTCTTTTGCCATTTCCCTAGAAAATGTAGTTTATTAGTCGCATAAAACTTATCTAGCCAGTAAGGATCTTGATTTTTCAGTGAAAACATGCAATTGAAGTTGTAGGGAAGAGCTGCTACTAAAACAGCATTTAAAGGTGATTTTGCAACGCAAAGCATTTGTGAAATTTTATTTCTGTGAGAGTGCACAGAATAACCCCACTGCCTGTTTTCCACAAGTATGTCCCTTGTATGTCCCTTTGGAATGATCTGCCCAGGGAGGTGGTGGAGTCACTGTCCCTGAAGGTGTTTAAGACGGGCTGCAGCACTTAGTGCCATGCTCTAACTGGCATGGAGGTGTTCAGTCATAGGTCGGACTCGACGATTTTAGAGGTCTTTTCCAACCTAATCAATTCTGTGATTCTGTGACCCCCGCCGTGAGGTCCACCCAAAGAATAGCAGTGAGAAATGGCAAGAAAACCAGAAACTGTATCTATTGTTGCCGGAGAAACTGCTGCACTTCCAGGCCGCAGCACCCCCTCCCCTGGACTCCCACCCCAGCGCTTCCTGCGGCACCAGGGAGCTCCGCGGAGACAAAGAGCGCTCAGCGCGGCGGGTGCCGAGGTGTGAGCGTGCCACGGGCCGTGTCTCGGGGGTTCTCCCCGCTCGGGGTGAGCTCGCACGGCGGGCGGGCACCGGCAGACCCGGGCCGTGCTCAGCCCCGCTCAGCCCCGGGGCCGGGCCGGGCCGGGCCGGGCCGGGCGGGATGAGCCCCGTTGCCATGGCGACCGTCCCGCTGGGGCGGTGCGCGGGGCGGTGGCGCCCCCTGGCGCCGGAAGGGGCGTGTCGCGCGGCGGAAGCGGGGCCGAGCGCCGCAGGGGGTGTGCGCGTGTCCGTGCGAGCGGCCGCCGCTCCCGTCGCCTCCGCCCGTGGGATCCGCGCGCGCCGCCAGGTGAGGGGCCGCGGCCGCCATCGGGGTGGGCATCGGCGTGGGGGATCGGCGTCGCGACCCGCGGGGGCAGCCCGCCCAGGCCTGCCCCCGCCCGCCCGGCCCGCTCCGCTCCACCCCGTGCGGGGAGCCGCAGGCCGCGGCGGGCGCGCCGTGCGGGGGTCCCCGCGGGAGGGTCCCCGATTCCGCCTCCCCGGTCCTGTGTCCCCCTGCCCGGGTAGCGGTGTGACCCTCGGGCGGGGGCCTCTGGCGGGCCCGGGCGGGCGGCGCCGCCCCTCCCCGAGCGCCCGGCGCTGCCCCGCCCCGGTGAGTCACTCGGTGCCCGGGGCGCGGCCGCGCTCACCTGGGCCCGCCCGGCGGGAAGGGCTGCGCGCCCGGGGCCCGGAGCGAGCCGGGACCGGCACTGCCCAGAGCTCGCCCACACCGCGGCACGGTTGGGCCGGCCTCGGGCTTCCCAAGGCCGGGAGCTCCGTGCCCAGCCCGGGAGAGCGCAGCTGCCGTGGCCGTGCGCTGGCTGTGAGCCGGCCCACGTAGGGCCGAAGGTGGTCGTGGCGGTGTATGCGCGCTTTAGAAGGGAACAAAATGCGTTTATTATCATTTTCCAATTTTTATCATTCGTGTCCATTTGGGAATAGAGATGCCTTTAGGGAGGACTGCACAGGGAAAGGTTGTTTCAAATCGGTCCCAGCTTACAAAAAAGCTGGACAGTAACCCAGATCTAACGGCCATGGGTTTTGTTTGAGATATGTATAACCAGGTGTTAATTGGGATGTTGAAATGACAGTGGCACACAATCACTGTATTGGCATAAATGCATTTCACACAAAGATCACAATATAAATCGGTTGCTTTCAGACAGATTCCTTATTAATAGTTAAAATATCCTTTCCAGTGATAGGAAAACAAAAAACACATCATGCAGCACTGTAAAAACTAAATTCCCATGGAAAAATATCAGAGACTTTGGCAATGTTTTTACTGTTTTGTATCCTCAGTGGCTGTTGGAATATTTGTGTCTTCACGTGTTCACTAACACAGGACGCCTCAGTCAGAAATTACAATACTTTTATATGAAAAGATATGAGCTTACTTTTATTTTAAAACAATAATGAGATATAATCTGGTCTAGAAAACAAAAAAACATGAGTGCCTTTTTCTCCCTTCATATTAAAGGACTGCAAAAATATCCTCTGTATCATATTTTGTTTATTAAATTGGTACCAATAAAGTGATAGACTCGTTGCACAGATGGGCCTGGTGCGGTTTTCTCAACCTCATTATGTCAGTACCGCATGTTCTGATCTCTGCTATTTTGATGTTGAGGCTTTTTATTTTTTCCTGAGCAGGCCTATGCCAGTATGCAGCTTTTTGTGATGCATGTGAATGAACTTGGATGAGGAGGAGCTCAGTAAATAATTATTTGGTTAATGAGGTAAAGCTCCTACTCTGATCCGTGTGGTATCCTAATACCAGGCATTACAGTAGTGTGTCTGCTATATGGCCACACTTCTTGCCCCTCCCTGTAATATAAATACTGACAGTTTATTATTAACAAAAGTGATTTACCTGTGATATGAATAGATTAGTTTGGCGTGAACTTTATGCCTAGGGGAAGATTTTTTGGGTTAACTCACTATTTCCACCTGGATTCTAGCCAAAACCAATTCTGCTGGTTGGAACAAAAAGGTGTTGCCATGTGGGGATGTTGTGCTGTGGAAATGCCTGTGTGTCTCCACCTGCAGCTGTCCTGAGCAAAGGGCCATAGGCAGGGAGCACAGCTCTGCTTTTCAGCCTGGCATTAGGAAGAACAAGGCTGCTGTCACTAAATTTAAGATGTCCATACAATATCAGTGTTGCCACATGCTGTTGGTAGTGGTCATAGGCATGTTGTAATTCTCTATGGAATTACACAGAGACTGAGAACCTTTGAGTGTCGTTTTATTCAATTTTACGAAGCAACAAGTAATGATGGCAGCAGATGGCCAGAGCAGGGTGAGGCATGGCTTTATAGAATGTTAATTTTATCTCAACATTTGCATAGAGATTTGAGCCGAAGGCCAGGGTAAATGCAGAGGAGGCTGAAGTTATGTGCTGCACAAGGTCAGCAAGAATATCACAACTGTGAAGTCATTTTCCTTTTTCCCTCATTATGCTTGCAGGATATTTTACTGAAGTTGCTATACCCAAACTAAAAACAGGAAGATTTTGCTGTTCAGATCTTACCAGAGCCATTCATTTTCTAATCAGTTATTTAACAATCCGTGTTAGCCTTTGAGGGAACTAGAGAAACACAGCTAATAAAATCAAATGCCTAATACTCCAGGAAACCGAGGACAGTTCCTTGCACTCAATTGAAAGAGTTACACTCCATTTCCTGTAAAAAAAAAATTGGAAGAAATGTCCAGTTGACAGGGAATGTCATCCTGATTATGCAGATACTCTTGTCAGCATGTGTGTAAGTGAATGGTGGAGAATGATTTTCTATTTATTTTAGAAATAATGTCTCCAAAGCTCTTACTCTCTGTAGTTATCAAATTCTAATTTGAAATCCCACTCACCTCACTCGAATGTTTAATTTTGGAATGAATTGCCTATCCAGAAATCAAATAATGTATGTTCACATATTGTTGGAATATTGAACTGCAAATTCTGTACCAGTCTGCTGCTTTTCCTGTTAGAATTTGAGTGGACTTACAGAGTTTGTGACTGGGAAGTATGATTGCCTCCCGTTTCACAAAATCTAGTTTTGTATTCCTTTCTCAGAGTGAAATATGCAAGTCTGTTAACCTGCAGATCTGCTCAACGCATTAGGGACCAGTATGTCAAACCAATAACTACACTGCTTTCTCACCAGTTCTTTTCTACAAAGTGGAAATGTTTGTCTGATAGATTCTCATGCTTGCTGTAGAGAGAAAAACAGTGCACAAAAATCAATGACTTAATTAGCATCAGAAGAACGGGTCATCAAGAGCAGCAGACTTCAGACCAATGTAAGCTTATTAGTATTGTCCTGTCAGTTCGATATGTTATATAAGCCAGATTATTTTCAGTGTCATTTTTCATTTGATTTCTACAGACTTTAAGCACAGTTAGTTCTGATCCGTTTTGGCTTTGTCCTAAAGAGCCCATAGGAACAGGAAACGATAAAGGTTACAGAGCAGATGGAGTAAGTGCTGAGGAGTAAGCTGTAGTTCTCAAAATCCTGCAGTCTTCTGAAGAACAGTAGCTGCATGTTTTACCCCTCAGCTGTTAATGGGATGTAAACATCCAGTTCTGTGTGTCCATCCATTCTTGAAAGATCTATGAGTGTACTGACTCCAGGTGCTTTTCCCAGGCTGGTCACACCATCCCTTTCTCACTGCATTTTCCACTGAAAGATGGAAGTAGCTACAATCTAATGAGTTCTGCAGGTTCTGGCCTTTACTACCTTTGATGCTTTGGGATTTGTTTCAGTCTTGTCCACACAGGTGTAAAGCTTTTCTGAAGTGGGAGTAAGCACTTGTGACTTACAGTGCCTGCGTACATGCTCTTCTGCATTTGTAAGAGAGATTGAAAGACCTCTAGGCTGTATGGGAGATAGAGGGGAAAAAATAGCAAAAAAATTACATTTTGAGTGTGGGACCTCAGATGATAGAAATTTCTAGCAGCTGGTGCTATTGTCTGTGACTGCTGGGCATTGCTTGGTATTCCTTATTGTGAACAATGTCCAGCCACTTCTTGGAGGGCTACTGAGTGGTGTTGGACAGATTCTTAAGAAGACAGTCTTAAGAATTTGAACTGTGTTAATGCATCTAATATCAGAACCTTCTGCTTAGAACAGGCAACTTTCAGGACTCCTCCATGGCTGTGGTCTGCACGTCTCTGGTCCTTTTTCCATCTTCCCTCTTTTCCCTTTGCCACCATGGCATGGCTTTATCAGTGCTAGAATAGATCATTCCTGTCAGCCTCCTGTTCATCACCTCTGTGTGTTTTGCTCCTAGCTGCAGGTAACCTTTGGTAGATGGCTTCTGTGTGTGGCCTAGGTGTATTTTTAGCTCTAGGCTTTGCTTGTTTCAGACTGTGGCACAGTGGTCCATTGTTAAGAGTGTGGCTTTCATCTCCTCTCTGGGAGGGACCAGTTATAACTGATAGTTGCTTCTTTGCCTTTTCAAACATCACTCCTTTCCTTGTATCTTTTTTCCTTCTGGCAAACACTTCCCTCTTTTGGAGCTCAAGCCAGCATAGCTCTGCAAAGCTCTCTCCAAGCTTCTAACAAGGTAAGCAATGGAGAATCAAATGAGGATTTTAAGTGTTCCTTTATGCAGCACCCTGGGAAGGAAGAAATGGTAGGCTTACTGTCATTGGCAGATATTTTGGTGTGGGCAATGATTTTCTTACTGCATTTAAGTTCTGTTAAATCCATGTTACTGAATAATACTTGTGTTTCATAGCAAGCCTACTAATAGTGCAGATATTAACACAAATTAACTAAACTCAAGCCCCTATACACTGAATTCTTATGTCAAAACTAAGCCAGTGAAGCTCCCAGGAGCACCATCTTTAGTGATGAGTTTCAGTTTCATATATGCATAAATGACTTTAATGTGCATAAATTAGTTACATTGCTGAGGAAAGTTGCTTGATGAGAAGCAACATTCTAATCTTTGTGCTGGTATTTTCCTTTGTATAATTGATATGTTAAACTGGTTTCTGGATCTCTTTTATCCGTTAGGCCTTTGTGCCCCCGTGTTTTCCTTCATGTGCAGTTCCCTTTGTGATTTCCTTCATGTGTCCTTATATGAACCCATTGACTGCTGTGAACTGTCTTGCATCTAAATATAAATATGTCAGTGAGCTTGATAAAACAAACTCTGCACCCTTTCAAAACTAAACTCCAAATTGTTTGTAAATGGAATTCTGCGCAGATGACTTGTCTACAGATTAGACCACTATTGGCAAAGTGCAGATCAAAGATAAAACTAACTGACCTTTCAATGGCAAAATGTAAACTCAGTTGGAGCTACTTGCCTCTGCACTTCAACAAGCAGGCTGCTTCCACATAACAATCACATTCCATGAGAAGAAGAGAAGATGTTTGCAGTAGAAATACGTCTAGAAGCTGTGCAGACAATGAAGAAACTAAAAGTGCTCTGAAACTGTTTAGTTTCAATGTCCTGTTCTTTAAAATGGCTCTTGTAATGTAAAAAGGATTCTTCAGGTGTACTTTGCTCATGTTCAGATTTTAGTGAGTGGGTAGAGAAGTACCACTTACAAATTACTTCCTGCCTTAAGCACATGGTCTGCAATTAGTGGTGAGTTAAGGGAATGATTTACAAGGTTTGATAGACTTAACAGGGAAAAGTGGGATGGATTGTCAGGGGAAATGGTCTGATGGTTTCCTTGGGCTTGTTCTGCATTGGTGCTATGATAGCCTTCCAAGTAGGGAGAAATGCACATCACAAATCCCACTTAACCTTCTCCATCATCGGGAGCTATCTGTTTGATAAGCCTGTGGAAACCAATTATAATATCCCCAGGGTAAAAGCTTACTGGGGAAGAGAGAACCAAATGAATCATGCCTTACCACAAGTTGTCACACTGCTGCCCACAGTCACCCTGTCTTGTTGAGGGCTTTGATCTGAAGTGTGCGTGGCACCTTCCAGTAGGTCCCAGAATCCACTGGTTTAAACAGAGCACTTGAAACAGAGCTTAACCGCAACCCAACTTTACTTACCAGTCTGCAAAAGATCCCTTTCCAGGAGGCTGGTTTTAGAATTCCGTGTCCTTACTCTGAGTACAAAGATGGGTGCATTAGGATCTACAAAGGATCAAACACAAGCAGGAGAGAGTGTAACTTGCAAACACAGAGCAGGTACATTTGATTGCTGGGTTTACTTCAGGAAATTTTATGTAAAATAACAATGTTTGACTTGATATCTGGGGTGATTCAATTTTTTTTTTGCTAAAGTGGAATATCTTCAGCTGGAGGGACAGAATGTGCTCATCTCAAAATAATTTTGTAGTTAGGACTTGTCCCCGGCAGTGGTGAGCAGTGTATGAAACTGCTCATACACACAATGGGAATTTGGGTCTGCATCTCATTGTCCTGGTTGAGGATATGGTACAGGGGGCTGGTTTTCCTCTGTAATAGTGTGGTAGGTGATCCTTGGAGTAAAGTACAAGCTGAGCAGTATGTGCAAGATGTTCTCCATCAGAAGCCTGTCAGACTGGAATCTTCAAAGGTGAGAGCCAGGGAAAAGGCTGCAGCAATCTCTTTCAGCGTGTTGGTTCTTTCTAATAGGACTGTAGGTGCTTCTGTAATGAACAGAAGTCTGGAAATACAAATGTAAAACTTACTGTTCTTGTTTGGTCTTTGTTGTTCTTTTAGAAGTAGTTTTTAGGCTGTTCAGTCTCAGCCTGACAACTTACCTAGACAGTGAGAGCCCTGATTAGGATTTAGGAGTAGGAGAGGATAATTTTTGCTCAGTACTGATGAGAATAACAGTTCTGGATGTGTCCAAAAGTGAACCTGCACACCTGGAGAAATTGTAAAGATTAGTTTGGGTTGTCTGTAAGTTTGTGAAGTATTGAGGGCCATTTTGATAAAGGCAAAGAAACTTCTTTACTTTCTCCTGTGAGCCTGGCCCGAGGAGGTTTCTTCATTCTCCCCAGCATAAGCTCTTCAGTGACCCTGTGGCCATGTGATGTGTTTTCACAGCTTTGGTTGCTAAACTGCATTATCAGGAATGATAAACAAGTTGTTTCCGTATAAGCGATTTGTTTTGTAGCAGTGACCATTGTGTGGGCCACGTCCCATTCAGATTTTATAAATGTCAATGTTATTTAAAAGGTCTTGAAAACCTGAGACTGCAGCCACCCTCGCTGTGTAGAATTGTCCATTATGTGTATGTTGATGCTTATGTAAAAAAACCTACATTATTTTCTGGCAGAACATTATAAATGTACTTTCCATAGTTGCCAACAACTGCAGCTTTCCTGGGTATGGTTTATGTAAACCCACAGAAACATCTCTAACTTGCCAAAAATCTTCAGTGTCAGAAGGAGCTGTCCAGTGCTTCAGTGCTCCTAAGAAGTAGCTCTTGTACTGCAGTGGAGGGAAACAAACCAACCTGAAAAAGCCCCAGCAACCTGGTGGTTTTTTGGTTAACATCTCCCCAGTTGAGCTGAGGCTGGTAAAGGAAAGAGGAGAGATTCACTTAGGGCTGTGCTTAATGCCAATATGACTTTTGCTGCATTTTGAAAAACGATGCTTTCATATCTTCAGGATTGTCATTAGTCATTTACACATGGAAATGATACATATTTGCCAAAAGGTCAAATACATTTTTAAAAAGAAACCCTTTGTATTACTTTATTACAGTTGATTGATTTCCTTCTTATTACTGACTGTAAGATCTGCTTCACCCTTCACCATGAACTTCCCCAGTGCAGACCATCGAGACATTTTTCTCTATTTTTGTTCCTCGCTAATTGCAGGACAGCCATGGATAAGAGTGAGTTGGTACAGAAAGCCAAACTGGCTGAGCAGGCCGAGCGCTACGATGACATGGCTGCAGCTATGAAGGCTGTCACTGAGCAGGGACATGAACTGTCCAATGAAGAAAGGAATCTCCTCTCCGTGGCCTACAAGAACGTGGCGGTGCCCGTCGCTCGTCCTGGCGTGTGATTTCCAGCATCGAACAGAAAACAGAGAGAAATGAGAAGAAACAGCAGATGGGAAAAGAATATCGTGAGAAAATTGAGGCTGAATTGCAGGATATCTGCAATGATGTTCTGGTAATAATCCAACAGCAAAAATAACAGTAGTTAGTACTGCAGCATTCTTCAGAGAGGCTTAAGGAATTTTAGTAGTGCTGTAGACACTGCAGCACCTTAGCAGGGGAATAATTTTGCATAGCTACATACTTGGGTCCAATTCTAGCTCCTCAGTCATTTAACTTGCTTCTTAGGGAATTCGTTATAAAACAGTATTTTTTTTTTAGCAGCAAAAAGCAAACACGGCCATGTTGAAGACCCCTGGCTGCTAGCTGGAAGGGGCTTCACCATGAAAACAAATTTAGATCTGGGGCACTGACATGAGTCCTACTAAATGGCCTGCTGTTCATGTTCTTTAATTAATGAGTGCTGATCTCCTGAGTCTTGTTTAGTACTTTTTTTTTTTTATGGAGAAGGTGTGTAGTTCTTCTCCCAGACTGATTTTGCTCTTTCTTTCACTCAGACAAGAGGGATTCCTTTTATTGTTGTTTCATTTGCCTAAGATCAGTCAGGAGCAGATGCTGTCAGTGCAGTCAATCTTTGCATCTCTTTCTGAGTGCATATGTGCTGCCTGTGCCACTGTCAAACTTTTCAGCTGAAGTTGGAGAAATCAGTTTCTTGTGGACAATTTCACAGCTCTGCATAGAATTCAAATTTGTGTTAGCAAAAGTGACCAGATGTGCTAATTTCCATCTGCTGCTTTTCCTTAGTTTGGTCATGGATGTGGGTTTGCATCAGCAGGCTTAAGCCCTGATAGCCTTCAGATCCTGCAGGAGAGAGTTGTGGGTAGGATCAACATAGCAGGTTTTCAGCTCTCCACAGATTAGGCTAAAGTAGTTTATCTTTTTTTTTTCCCAGACTTTAGACAACAGTAGGCAAAGTGATTAACACATGAGTCTGCGTAAGTTATGACAGAAGTCATTGTTACTGTTTGAACAATTCATGCACACCATTGTAACAAAGGCTCTGTTTCAGATGTTATTTTTCTGACTCAGGAAACATCACTTTTTTTAAAATATTTCTCAGGAACTCCTGGATAAATACCTTATTGTCAATGCCACGCAGCCAGAAAGCAAGGTCTTCTATTTGAAAATGAAAGGTGACTACTACAGATACCTCTCAGAGGTGGCATCTGGGGACAATAAGCAAAGTAAGTAGAAATGAAATCTCTGCAGACCAAACAGAATCAAGTGTATTGAGTGTATATCAACTTGTATTCTTTTCCCCAAGGGCACATATTTATTTCTTTTCACTACTGCTCTGTAGTTATGAAGATAGGTGCAGTGTAAGTCACTTTTGGAGAAAGACTTCTCTGAAATTAATGGAAGTGATTGACAGGTGTTCATCAGTGCAGTCAAACTCTGCTTGCAGCCCCTAACCACAGCAGCTAGTGTTCAAGCATATGTGGCTGTGTAAAATAATTTTCCTGGAGAATGTAGGTTTCTTTCTCATGGAAAATGCTTACTCTGTTTGATCTCATGTTAAACTATGAATTCAGCTCACATCTTCACTGTTTGCAAACTCTCTGCATACAAATATGGGATATTGGGTTCTTGGGTTCTTAAGTAATGAATTCTGAAATGGGAAAGCAGTGCTGAACTGTCTGAATTCCTGTGAGTGTCTGATGCAGTCCATGTATTGCAAACTTAGCTTGGTGTCAGTATGGTGCTTATTGTTACTCATTAGCCAGGAAGGGACTGTTGGCTTTGCCCTGAAACCCCAACCTGAAATACAAAGTTCATGACCTAACTGCAGCAGTTTAGTTACCTCTTCTTCCCCATATGCTTTTGTCTGGATTTATTATTGATAACTATGACTTCTTCAGCTGGGCTGGAAATGAATGTTTAAGACCAGAACACTTAAGCACAGTTTGTGTCCATTCAGATTGCATGTAATTTTGTTGAATAAATTTTATTTTAAGTTTCTATTAAAAATATATATTTCAGCATTAATTGTTCAGCAAGTGGGGGGTTTTGCATGTAAAAACATTGAAAGAAGTGTCTGTGCATAGGTAATTGTATGAATTTCTGGTGGCACAGTAGTCTAGGCTGAGAATATAATTACTTCCCCTGTGAAGTAGAGAGATGCACTGTGTATTTATGTGGTTGTAATTGCTTCTTGCAGCAACGGTAGCAAACTCCCAGCAAGCTTATCAGGAGGCATTTGAAATTAGCAAGAAAGAGATGCAGCCAACACACCCCATTCGACTTGGTTTGGCTCTAAATTTCTCTGTCTTCTACTATGAGATCCTAAATTCTCCTGAAAAAGCCTGTAATCTGGCAAAGACGGTAAGCAGACTCTTCATATCACCAATTTTTGTGGAGGCTGAGGAGGTAATTACATGGTTACAGTAACACTTTGTAGATGATTATGCTTTTTCATATCAAATTCCTTAAAAATGCTGTCATAAAATGGTTGTCGTTGTGTATTTTCAGGTAAGTTGATTTGCTGGACTAGCTTAGCTTTGGGTAAGGCTAATTTGCTACTGCAGCTGTTCCAGTGACAGGGAAGACAAATTGCCTCTGTTTAATGTCCACTTAATTCTCTTAGAATGTGTTTGTGTCAAAATTGAAAACACTTGAATTAATTTAGCACTTCTAAAGTGAAATATTTATTTAAATTGGAGCACTTAGCCAGTACATGAAGTGTTGTCCGTGTGCCCATCTTTGTAGCCCTAAATGTCCTTGTTATCCATATGCATGTGTGCCCCTCTCTCCAGAGACCAAAAAGAGCTTTTGTAATGGGTTGTGGCAAACAAATAGCCAGTCATTTTTTCCTTAGCCTTATCCCTAAAATAGAATTAGTCTTATAAATGGAGCTTTTTGTCTGTGCAAATTATCTGGTAGTAACTTGAATAACATGGCATTAGGTGAATCTTTGTGTTCTTAATATGCACTTCAGTAAGACTTTGTAACAAAAATGGATGCTGTGCTGTCAAATGCTGCTGCTGTTCCTGCTTTTTGTAGTTAAAATGCTTACGTCTATTTGAAACCTGAATGAGGAAATAGCACTTATGGCTCTCAGACTCACAGTATTGATTTTCATGTGTAACGGATGGGAAGAATGGCTTTGTTAATCTCTTGTGGAACATACCTGATTTCCTCTGCTGTTTTGAAAGGAAATTGAAAACCTTCCTCCCCACTGTCGAAAAATCTTGTTCTATTTTTTTGTCTACTTACTCATGTACAATATATGTATGTACTCATTCCAGTAATGGTGCCTTTGTCTTTCACTGCTTATTTAGACCAGCGAGACCTTCCTTTTTAATTAAAGTCTCTTTTTTTAAGTGTTGTCTTAAACCTGACTTCAAGCTATGTGAACCACTTTTCAGCATGACACATAGAGTGCTCTTGCCTCTTCACTACTTGGTGTTGGCATTTAGTAAAGTTTTTCTGGGCTTTTGTCTGGACACCCCTGAAGACTTCTGTTTTCCCCTGAGTGTCTAGGATCTGGTGCTGGCTTTGTTTTACATTTCTTCTGGTGGTGGAAAAGAAAAATACTGGAAGCCCTTTTTACAGAATGTGGATAGTAATGTGGCAGATTTGTAATCTCTGTATAAGCAGAAGTGACTCCAGAAAGCAGAGTGTGAAAGGGCTGTGTTTATGTTTTTAGGCATTTGATGAAGCGATAGCAGAGCTGGACACGCTGAATGAAGAGTCTTACAAAGACAGCACCCTGATCATGCAGCTGCTTAGGGACAACCTCACTGTGAGTACCATGGGGCAAACCACTGCACTCTAGGCTGCTGCACTCTGAAGTGAGACTCAGCATCTGAAAGCTGATGCGGTTCTGTGCCATTAAAAGCTTTTTCTGAGGCGTTAACTGCATGTGTTAACTGCAATGCTTTTTGTAACCAGACCAGTTAGACTTGCTTGTTCAAACTAGGAATCACTTGTTAACTGCTGTAACAAACTCAGATTCCTTTTGTAACTCTGAGTGGAGTTTGTTCTCAACAGTTTTATGTGGAACTTACCAGCTTGTGCTAGCTTCTTGCTTATCTTTTATTCATGTTCTACTTTATTATTCTTCATCTTTACTATTAAGTTCAGTTCTGCATTGCTCTTAGCTGAGAAAATTGCACAGCTACTACTAATTACACTGTCTTCCCTTTCCTGACAATTGTAATTGACTGTGCTTCCAGCATAAACACGTGTTTGTATTTCCTTACAGCTATGGACGTCGGAAAACCAGGGAGATGAAGGGGATGCTGGGGAGGGAGAGAACTAATGGCTGTCACGCTTCACTATGTGTTCAATGTCACCCTGTATCCTACACATAATCCCTTTGTGCGACAAGCAAAAAGAATAGTACATTGACTTTCACAACCTCAACGTAGCAAAAACTGTCTGTGGGGTAAAACCGGTTGGTTGGTGTTTTGTGTACCTAGAGCGGAGGTCGGTTATTCCAATGGCATTCCGAACTTTCCTATTCCGAACATTTACAGTTCCGATTACCGTGTTTATATTTTTAACTGAACACTGTGATAATAATAATAATAATAAAGGGTTTTGTGATTGCAATTGACTTTACAAAACTCTTATTGGTAGAAAAGTAGACATCAATTATGTAACTCTGGCGAGCTTAATTTGGCACCAAAATAGTCGAAGTACAATTCTGTTGTAAAGTTGTACAGAAAGTTATAGAGATTCTATTGTTACACTGGGGCATGGAAGGAAAGCAATCCAATGTATGGCATTCCAGTTAGGGACACTGCTATGAGGTAGTTGAACAGGCACACTCTGTAGACATTTGTAACTGAGTCTGAGGCACTGCTTTCAGTCAAAAGCTCACTTTGTCAATCCTGTCTTTCTGGGGATGGGGTTTGTTTTGGGGAGGAGGGAAACGGGGGAGTTAGCAGCTTGATTTCCAAACTCTTTACACTGGCAGATAACTGGGATTTGACTTCTCAAAGTGCTTTCATGCTCATACCACATGCATGACTAAGCCCCTTCCCACAGCAATAACTTTTACCTAGTTACAACTTAGATATTCTTCAGTAGTAAAAACTCTTGGTTCGCTGCCATGGACTTGCAATAGGAAAAGATTCAATTTTTTGAATGGCCTTATTAGTTTGGATGATACCATGAAGTGATCTGCCACTTTTGCATTACTTTACTCTTAGGTGAATCAAAATCTCCATGGTATTCCCATTCTCAATTTATCCTGAAAACTTCTTAAGTAATCCACTGAACCATCTTTAAGTTCACTTTGTAGAAATTTTTCTCCCACTGGACTCTGCTCATCCTTGACCCTTTCACCTGTTTAAACTCCATTAAAGCAGTTTTGGACTCCCACATATGCATCATCCTTTCTTTGGCTCCTGGTGATGTCAGGATGGTGGATGAGACCTGCACCTCACCAAGGACAGGTTTCTTCCTTGGGTGTTTGAGAGCTGCCAGTGCTGTTGCATTCTCCAGCTCTTGTCTGCCATTCTTTGATAGTACCAGGAAACTGGCTCAAATACTGGCTCAAATATTCAGGATTTCCCATCTTGTACTGGAATGCAGACCTACACATCTGTAATGCTTGTAATATTTGAGCTCCAAATGTCCTCACCTTGTCATGTGTCAAACATGTCCCATTAAACAAAACCGAGTAAGAGTTGCGTGAATAATGCAGTGGAAAAGATTAGGAATAGTCACCTATCAGTCCCGTGGTATCATCCCCTGCCTTCACATTCCACTTAGGTATAGGATCCATCTGTTTGTCCATCTGTCTGCTGAAGAGAATTTCATGCACTGATTTTAAAACTCCCCTCTACTAGCTGAACAAATTGTGCAGTTAATACTTGGCGCTTGATAAATGCAGTCGTGAATGTGGAACCGAGCCTGTCTGTATATCTGGTAGCTCTTTTCGCTTTGTTTTTACTGACCAGTATTCTGCCTAAAGTTTGCTTCTGTGACGGTTATATTGCCTAGCACACACGTGGTTGTGAGAATAGTATAGCAAAAAGAAATACCTGGTTATTGATGTACTAGATTTGTGTATGTCTTTTAAACAGTTCTAGTTTCACCTTACACAAAATAATCAGGAAAGTGTAAAAGAATTCAAAAGTGAGTAATAAAAAAAAAATTTTATCATTTGGTTGTCTGTTTTCTTTGCTGTAGTAGTGCCAAAACCTGTGGTAGTAAAATCACCACTTGTATTCAGTTTTCAGTTTGTGGATTGTGAGAGTTGATTCATGGTTTACAAATACTGAGTTACTCATTCCTTTGCCGAGAGACTTTCCCACACACACTCCCAGATTTATAAGAGAAAACAGTTTCTCTTCTTTTTCATCGAGGGCATACTTGTAATATATTGTAATTGCAGGCCTTAAATGCAACTCTCAATAACCATTTAACTTGCCATGAGTCATTGCATATTGTAGGGTTGAATGCACTGTAAATGAGAAAAGTCTGTTGGTTAGAATCTTGGGAATCTTTTGAATACCCACTCTGAACACAGGGCTGGCCTCACCTCTGCACACCTAGCTCTGCTTGTCTCACACTGTGCTGTGCTAAAGGAACACCAAGAGTGCAAAGTAGTGGAGGTGCACTGGACAAAATAGTGGAGGTGCACCCCACTTGAAGGGGTGGATGGCAGATGCCAGGCTGCCTAAAAGCTTCAAAGAAGCTTGGTCCTGCTCCCAGAGTGGGGCAACACAGAAGTGTGCATAGTGGAAATGTCACTTGGCTGCTCTTGATTGACCAATGAGGGCATTAGGCCAAAATCTAACCAGCTGTTGCTTGACTGCTGCTCTGCCCCGTGCCATGGCTTTACATGGTGGTCCCTCTATGTCTGTAATTATTGCTACTTTGTCATTTTCTTCAGCCTTTAGGGACATACCTAAGTGTATGCACATACCGTACGTCTTAAATTATTTTATAGTGTGCAGTCTGACTCATGCTGATGACATTGTCAGCTCTGAGAAGAAAAATCCCTGTGTCTGCTAGCTGCTCCTGTTCAGAGGCCACCTCCTGTCCTAGTCCTTTCACATAACATCTCTCATCCTTGCTGTCTCTTTTGGGGAAATCATGAGCTGAGGATGCTGGTCTGCAGCAGTGATGAGTTGAGGGGGTGTCTCAATTTTTTATTTAATTCTGTCTTTCTGGGAAAGGGCAGTCCAGCTGGCCCAGCTGCAGTAGAGTCCAGTAGAGTCCAGGTGCACTCTACAAGTTTGACTCATCTAACTCATGCTGCAGCAGCTTCTCATTCTCAGCACTGATGCTCATCTGACCTTTGGGTGAGGAACCTTAGTATGGGAAACCACCAGAAGGCTTTTTTGAACGTGAGGGTTCTGATTGCCCCGCAGCTGACCCTGCCGAGGCTGCAGCATGGGGTGGAGCCGGATGCTGGGGGACCTGCTTCGGAATTGCACTGCCTGCGGCTCGAGGTTTCTGTGTGATTTCATCCACCGTTTCAGCAGCACAGTCACGTCCAGAACAGCTGGGGTGCGATCTCAGTGGATGAAAGTGAGCTTACAGCACTCCTGGGCCATACAGACAAGAGGTGATGATGGCAGAGGCCATATTCCCTGGGGCTCTGTAGGGTCCTGAGGGAGATTGCTGCGGAGTTCGGAAATGTATGAGCACGCGGTGATGAGGGGTTTGTAACTGATCAGAGTACGGCTCCTGCCTGTATTCCTTAACTTCAGGGAATTACGTACCAGAAGGTGCATGTGATTTCCTAAAAGCGCGTGGGTGGGACACGCAGCGCAATTCCCCTGCCCCTCGTTTGGGAAGGCACGGGATGCGCAAGAGCTGCGATTCGTAAAGATGAGGAGATGTATCTGCTGAAGCCCTGAGCCCCTCAGCTCCGCGGGGCCGCGACTGCCCGGCCGGACGCTGCCCTGCCCTGTCCGCAGGGGTGTCTGCTCCGCACGGGGCGGGGCAGGGCCGCACCTGGCCGGGGTGGGGCGGTGGGCGGGGGTCCCGCCCGCCCCCGGGGCCACCGCGGAAGAGGCGGGCGGTGCCGGCAGCCGCAGTGGAGCGGTGCTGCCACGGCGGGCGCTCGGTGTGAGTGCGGGGCCGGCTCCCAGCTCCGGCTGCCGGGGCTGTTTCTCTGGGGCGGGGGTGGCCGGGGGTCCCCGCCGGCGGGCGGGCTCGGGCAGGGTGAGCAGCGCTCCTCCGCAGCCCCGTCCCGTGTCCGGCGGTGTGCGCTGCCCTCGGCTCCCCGGCGGGGCTGTGCCGCCTCTGCCCGGCCGCGCTCCCCTCGCCGCTCCGGCCGCCTCCTCCCCGTTTGAGCTCCCTTCCCTCCCTGCCCCGCTGGCTGTAAGGGGCGGTGGGGCTGCTCTGTTACCCTGTGTTTGTTTGGGGGGGCCCTGGGAGGCGCCTGTGGGCGTGCGAGGAGCGCGGCTGTGTCACGGAGCCCGTGCGCGGCTCTGCCCTGGGCTGCCCGCCGTGGGGACCTGCCTTTGGCCGGGGGATTGCTCGGTGCACCTCTCCTATACATGTGTGTTCATTTTGGATATCTATAGGTACCTAAACAAGTGCCTCAGGACTTTTGAGCTTTCAGGTAAGAGCCCCAAGGATGGATTTATAAGCTTTTGGGGCAGGACCTACGTTTCTGTGTTCCTAGACAGTACCCGAGGGTCTCAGGCAGTGACTGTTGTCTTCACATAGAACTTTACACTCAACTGAAACCAGGCAGAGACTGAGCATCGATTTGCCTGCTCTGGGAACAGTAGCCAACAAGCTGAGAAACTGGGAAAAGGTGGCTAAAACCCTATGTCTGCCTTGGTAGAGATGTTGTTTGCAGGGAGTGGGGTGGGCTGCAGTTCTCCTCCCTGGGCATCAGTACAAACCCCCACTCCGTGGGTCTGCTCTGGCTGGAGGGAGCCATTAAGAAGTTAAAATGGAAGTCTCTGGTGGAGAAGGGCTGTTTACCTTCTGAGAAATTAAACTCCATTTTATTTCTCTTGGGGTTTGAGTGTTTTAAGGAGAAAATCTCTGTGTCTGTGGTGTGTCCCTCTTGACCCTTCCAGAGTATGTAAGGGCTGTGAGGTGCAGATCACCCCAGCTCAACTTTTGCACCAAAGTTTTTCTGTCCTGGAAAGTTTCAGGGTTGCAGCTTCCTTGGGGCATTCCTGTTCCTAGTGCTGCTGGTGGGAAGGGAAGGGCATTGCTTCGGCTTGTGCTGCTGCAGTGAGGCCAGCCCCAGTGTGGGTCTGTGGTTGCTGCAGACCATCTGAAATGTGTGCCCTGCAGCCTCGGGTCTGTCTCCTTCTGCAGCTGAGCTCTGTGGGTGACAATGAATGCCAGTGGCCCTGGCTATCCCTTAGCCTCTCTCTATGTGGGAGACCTGCACCCAGATGTGACCGAAGCCATGCTCTACGAGAAGTTCTCCCCTGCTGGGCCCATCATGTCCATCCGAGTCTGTCGGGATGTGGCCACGCGCCGGTCTCTGGGCTATGCCTACATAAACTTCCAGCAGCCTGTGGATGGTACGTTCCCCGTAACAGCTCTGAGGAACTGCCTCACAGCGGGGACTTGGGTGTGCAGGTGATGTAAGGGAGGCCAGTGGAGGAGAGGGGAGCAGTTTTCTGAATGGCTGCTTTGCTGCTGGGGCTTGGTTCTAACTAATCCCAATCTGCTCTCTGATGGTGACCCATCCTGCTTCCATCTTTTCTTAGAGTCTGGGAAAGGATGCAGCTGCTGGGCTCTGGTGAGGGGGTGAAGGTGACTTGCAAGAGTTGCCTCCCCCCTTCTTCTCCATCAGAGAAGGGCACCAAAACCCCTTCTGCCCTTCCCCTGGGGTACCCAGCTGCCCACTGGCTCACAGTGTAAAGTGAGGCCACTCTCCTGGCAGGCATTGCTGTGACACAGTACTGTGACTGGAAGGTGTTCCATGCTGAAGTGAGGCTGTAGTGATGGGAAGGTGTTGATTGAGTTGCCCTAGAGACCGAAATCCTTACTGGGTAAATTAGCTGGGGATCTGCCAGACTGGAGCTTGTAGTGAAATGGTTGATCCTTGGGAGTCAGACATGCTTTGGAGATGAAAATATAATTAATCAAAGAGTGATGTGGCTGGAGGGGTGGGGAAACAGAGCTGCCTGTCCCATTTAGGTAAACAAGGCCCTGTCCCTGATTCCTGTGCCCATCCCAGCTGCTGCAGGATGTGAGGGAGATCTGTCTCTGTTACTCCCCTCTCCTCCCCTTTCTTTGCCAGCTGAGCGAGCCCTGGACACCATGAACTTCGAGGTGATCAAAGGCAGGCCCATCCGCATCATGTGGTCCCAACGGGACCCTGGGCTCAGGAAATCAGGGGTTGGAAATGTCTTCATCAAGAACCTGGATGACTCCATTGATAACAAAGCCCTGTATGACACATTCTCTACCTTTGGAAACATCCTGTCATGCAAGGTAGGTGTGCCCAGGGCCCTGCAGGAGAGGGCTTGCTGCAGAGCTGCCCTCACTCTTGGAAGCATACTCCAGCCAGCTGGAATTCACTTTCTCGTTTCACTTCCCACAACGTCTCCTTTAAATTCCCAGCTGCTTTGAAGCCAAAAGGCCTTGCTATGGTGTTTCCCTTCAGAATGGGGACTTTTCCCCAGTCCCTGCACAGAGATGTTATGTGTCATCCTGCCCAGCTCAGTGCACCAGTGGCATGTGGGTCTTGGGGAGCCCTAAGTTCCTGGGTATCATATAAAGCAGCATGGATCTGGTCCTGGGATTGCCCACCTCCCTGACCTGCTGCCAACACCCCAGCAGAGCTCAGCTGCAGTGAGAGCAGGATGTTAGGGAGGGAAAATGCCCCTGGAAAATGGGGATGGGTTTTCCTGTGATGTACTCATGTACAATCATGGATAAGAACCAGTGTCTGTCTCTTTCCCTTGCCCCTCGTGCTGTGTTTGTAGGTGGTTTGTGATGAAAATGGATCCCGTGGCTATGGCTTTGTCCACTTTGAGACACATGAGGCAGCAACTCGGGCCATTGAGACCATGAATGGGATGTTGCTCAATGACAGGAAGGTGTAAGTGCCAGAGAGAGGAGCCTGGGGTCTGCACTTGGCTCTGCTCCTCCCTTGCCTTGGTCCACTACCGGCAGTAAAAGCATGCCCTGCTCAGGCATCCCCTTCCTGCTGCTCTGTGTTCTTCCCTTTTCCATCCCTGCTGGGCATGGCAGCTCTGCTGGGATGGTGAGTCACTTGTGGTGGGTGCTGGTGGAAGTGTGATAGTGGTTTGGAGTGGTTCCCAGATGGTGGGGAAGGAGCCCAGCCCCAGGCTGGGTTTATTGCTGAGGTGGTGTAATGAGTGCCCACGAAGTGGGGCTGGTCCTTGGTCCTGGCTGTTGCCATCAGATAATCCGGGCAGGAAGAGGTTTTGTTGTTCCTCTCTGCTTCCATTGCATCACCTCATTCTCTACAGCCCACAGATGCCAGGGCTGCCCAGAGTGTTTGAGAACACTTTGGAGGAAGAGAGCTGGCACTTGGTGGTATCCTTTGGGGTCTTTTGAGGTGGTGGCATCCTTTGAAGTCTTTTGGTGTCTCCTGGGGTGACACGTCCCTACTTTTGGCAGTGCCAAGGGAGAGTTCCAGTATATGTACACCAGAGTGGGATATGCTGAAGTTACTGTATGTGAAATTCATGGTGAGTCTGTGGGTGAGCAAAGCATGGCCTGAGGTGATGGGATCTCTCTTGGCTTGTACTGAGACAGGTGTGCCCAAGTCCATCTTCCCTCTGCAGGGGACATGCAGGGTTTGAGGCCTGTTCCTTTCTTCCCACAGGTTTGTTGGACACTTCAAGTCCCGCAAAGAGCGCGAGGCAGAGGTTGGGGCTAGGGCAATAGAATTCACCAATGTCTACATCAAAAACTTTGGGGATGACATGGATGATGACAGACTCCGGGAAATATTCTCCAAGTTTGGTGAGTGCAGTTGTTGAAATATCCTTGTGTCTGATAAACTGGAGTTGGGGCAACTGAAAAGGAACCTGTGGGGGAGTGCTTGGCTGAAATAGCAAGCCCCTTTTCTCAGTGACATGTGACTTGTTTAAGCATCCCCCACATAAAAGGACTGCAGTCACTTTGTTTGTCAGGATGTTACATGTGCTTTCCTGCTGTCACAGAGGATAATTTGTACTTGGTGCTGTCTTGAAAAAAAGTATGTTTTTTCTTTCTTGGATAGTTTTGGGGTTTTTTTTAAGTTGTCTTGTTACCAGCATACTGTCAGGTTACAGGAACTCTGTGGATAAGAGTTCTTGAGTCTGAATTTAAAGAAAACAGGCTTTTCAGTTTAGTCCACTACTGGAAGATGCCTCTTGTGGTGGGTTTTAGTGTTGTGCTAACCCATGGGCAATACTGTCCCTGCTTGGTCAGTGTCATCCCAGGGAATGTGTGGTTATCCTTCATATGAACCCAATCTATGTATTCACGTGTAAAGGAGATGAGATTTGCTAGCCAAAGGAACTCACTGCACTGGGTGGAGAGGCTGAAGAGCTCAGGGCAATGAGAGCAGCAACCCAGGTTGGAGGGATCACCCTCACCAAACCTCACAGCCTCCTGTGGCTGCCTCATGGGGGTCCCATGAGGAGGTTGTCTGTCCTCCTGTGGGGCCCTTCCATGCTGCCATGGCTGTCCAGTGTCCTTGCTGGGCTGGTCTCTCATGGTGGCTCNTACTTGGTGCTGTCTTGAAAAAAAGTATGTTTTTTCTTTCTTGGATAGTTTTGGGGTTTTTTTTAAGTTGTCTTGTTACCAGCATACTGTCAGGTTACAGGAACTCTGTGGATAAGAGTTCTTGAGTCTGAATTTAAAGAAAACAGGCTTTTCAGTTTAGTCCACTACTGGAAGATGCCTCTTATGGTGGGTTTTAGTGTTGTGCTAACCCATGGGCAATACTGTCCCTGCTTGGTCAGTGTCATCCCAGGGAATGTGTGGTTATCCTTCATATGAACCCAATCTATGTATTCATGTGTAAAGGAGATGAGATTTGCTAGCCAAAGGAACTCACTGCACTGGGTGGAGAGGCTGAAGAGCTCAGGGCAATGAGAGCAGCAACCCAGGTTGGAGGGATCACCCTCACCAAACCTCACAGCCTCCTGTGGCTGCCTCATGGGGGTCCCATGAGGAGGTTGTCTGTCCTCCTGTGGGGCCCTTCCATGCTGCCATGGCTGTCCAGTGTCCTTGCTGGGCTGGTCTCTCATGGTGGCTCCCCAGCACAGTGCTGCATGCTGGCAGCACCCCCTCGGTGGGCGCCCATGGGACTGGACTTTGCTTCCCTACTGCAGGAAAGACGTTGAGTGTCAAGGTCATGATGGACAACAGCGGCCGCTCAAAGGGCTTCGGGTTTGTCAACTTTGAGAAGCACGAAGAAGCCCAGAAGGCAAGAGGCTCCTCACTGCCCATCTCTCCCCTGAGCTTGTCACCTGGTGATGATCCCACCTCTCCTCAGAGGGAACCTCACCAGCTTTGTGCTTGTCTGGGAGCTGGCGCTGAGTACCTGGATGGGCAGGACCTGGCACGGGGGAGGAGGTCTCTGCTTGTGGTGGGACTGCCCTGGGGTGGTGGGTGAAGAGCAGAGCTGTGGCCACGGGCTTGCTGCTGAGCTGAGAGCCCTTCCCTCCCCTGGCAGGCGGTGGCTGACATGAACGGGAAGGAGATCAACGGGCGGGTGCTGTACGTGGGCCGGGCCCAGAAGCGGCTGGAGCGCCAGAGCGAGCTCAAGAGGAAATTCGAGCAGATGAAGCAGGAGCGGGTGAACAGGTACCAGGTAAGGGGAGAGCAGGGTGCTCCATCCTGCAGGTCTGCAACGGGAACACTCTCAGCTTGGGGACAGCACAGAGCTCTCCAGAGAAGATCAGTGTGGTGGGTGCCTCCTGCAATTAGGGGCCCACTCACTGCCTGGGAGTGTCCTGGGAAGCAGTATCAGGAAAGAGGAGGGAGATTAAAACCCAGGATGATGTTGGGAAGTGAACAAATGGATCTGCTAGTTTCCAGAAATATTAGTCTGGAAATGAGACAGCTTTGTGAGGTTCAGCAGGTTCACAGTGATGGTGTGGGTGCCCTCTTCACTTGGGGTGTTTGTCTTTCGAGTGGAGTTTATGCACAATCCTGGCCCCTCTCCATGTCACTGCTCCTGCAGAGGATTCTCTGTGGGATGTCCCACCCTCCAGCTGAGCTGCTGGTGAAATGTGCATCCAGAAATGCACATCCAGTATGACAAACTGCTGTAAACTTTGGGATCCCAAACTGCTTTTTTTCCACTTGTGTGCAGGGCGTCAACCTGTATGTGAAGAACTTGGATGATGGGATAGATGACGAGAGGCTGAGGAAGGAGTTCTCTCCCTATGGCACCATCACCAGTGCCAAGGTGAGGGACTGGGGCTGCCACTGGAGCTCCTGGGGTCAGTAAACCCATGCACTCAGCCCTTGGAGAGTGATAGGGATTATTATCCTGTTCAATTCCACATCCCTCTGAGGGCTTGTATCTCAAGCCAGGTGAAAGGGACATGCTGCTTCACTTCATGGTGTCCTGAAGAGCAAATATTTTGTAGGTTTGTTGAGTTACCCCAGCCCTGGTGAGGTGCCAGGTATGGGACCTTAAATCTGCAATGTTCTGAATGTTGCCCAACTACTCTGTGACACTGATACAAATGAAAATGACCCACAAGCCACCTCTCTTAGGACAGTGGGGTGACAGGCTGGTGTTTAGCCTTTTGGAACACCATGGAAGTGTCACTCTTTTCACTGGGCCTGGTGTCAGGATTCTCTGGAAGGCAACATGTAAGGGATGGCCTGGCTTTAAGGTCAGCTACCTGTAACCTGCCAGGGACAGATGCTGCCTGGCCCTTGTCAGGGCACAGTGTCCCACTGATCCCCATCCCTTGCTGGCTCCTGCAGTGTTTAGCACCAGAGCATTTCTGGCCCACGGGCCCTGTGAGGCTGAGTCACAGATTCCCCCCAGACGATCACAGGCTCCCGATCTTAGGCTGGTCCAGACTCTGCCATCTTCATTTCCCAAACCTGCTGCCTGAGCAAATCCTGCCCTTCCCCAGTGAAACCTGTCTGTGAGAGAGGTGCAGTCCCACCTGTCCCACCCTGGCTGTGGGGGCTGAAATGAGGTGCCTGTGGCTGGATCCCACACAGTCCCGCCTCGTGCTGTGTTTTGTGGATACTGCAGTGATCTGTGGACTTAGCTGTCTTGTTCTAATCCTATTTTAGGTGATGACAGAGGGTGGCCGCAGCAAAGGGTTTGGGTTTGTATGTTTTTCCTCCCCAGAAGAGGCCACCAAGGCCGTGACAGAAATGAATGGGCGGATTGTCAGCACAAAGCCTCTCTACGTCGCGCTCGCCCAAAGGAAGGAGGAGCGGAAAGCAATCCTCACCAACCAGTACATGCAGAGATTGGCCACCATGAGGGCCCTGCCTGGCCCTCTCCTGGGCTCTTTCCAGACCCCCCCAGGGTACTTTCTACCCCCCATGCCTCAGGTGAGTCCTGCTGCCCAATGGCATCCTTGCTCAGGGACCCAAGTCTGCCCTGGAGCAGTCAGGCTGAGAAGCAGAGCTTGGGTTGTGCAGATCTGGGCACACCCTGTGGAACCAGAGGGATCTGCCTGGGCTTCCGTGTGAGCAGCAGGGTGGGGTGCAGGTGCTCCAGGAAATGGGCTGGGGATTTCATAGTTACTGCTACTCCTCAGAGGAAGGAAGCAAGGAGGAGTTTAGTGGGCAGGTGTGAGCATGGAGAGCAGGGGAGAAGGGTTCCAGAGGTGCAGAAGCTCCTGAGGAGTTAAGTAGAGCTGCTGGAGGACATGCTGACAGCACGGCTGGAGGCTGGTCTTTAAAGTACTCTGGCACCCTTCAGAGCATGGTTTTGGCTTGTCTGTCTACGTGCAGCATCCACCAAGAGGCTCTGGGTTAGTTCTGGCTCAGCTCCCCAGTTATGTTGGATGATGTGTTCTTCTTCCCCAGCCACAAACCAGAGCTGCCTTCTACGGCCCCAGCCCTGTTGTCCCAGTCCGCCCTGCCAC
Organism: Nicator chloris; assembly: GCA_013400495.1. Classification (NCBI taxonomy): domain Eukaryota; kingdom Metazoa; phylum Chordata; class Aves; order Passeriformes; family Pycnonotidae; genus Nicator; species Nicator chloris. The sequence goes on from WAAE01016891.1 coordinate 148,026, forward strand.
TCGCTGGAGTGCGCAGCCCTCCCGCCCTCCCTGTGAGTCTGCCCGTCTCCCCCTGGGGGCTCTTGGCACGAGCTGGGCTCTGTCAGGGACCGAGGGTCTTTGAAAGCAGCACAAAGTCTGTAACCGTGGGGGTTTTTCTTGGGAAAGTGTGCAGGGGCTTGGTGATGGGCACCAGGCGGTGAGATGTTGGCAGTGACACCAGAGGTGAGGTGCTCCTGAACTGTCCCCAGCCACAGTCACTCCCCCCACGTCTCCTTCCGTGCCTCTGCTACCAAGCAGCTTCATAAGTGTGTCCTCTCTCTCCAGCAGTGTATGCTGAAGCCACCCCCATCCTGAGGGCTGCCGTGCCACCCCGGCGCCTGCTGTCCAACATCAGCACCACGAGACAGGCCTCCACCCAGGTGCCCCGTGTGCCCCCCCAGGCCCAGAGAGTGGGTGAGTGGGGGAAGGACCCCCACCATGTCCAGCTGGGACGTGGCCGTGGTGGCAAGGGTGCTTTCTGTGAGCTCAGGTCTCCTGAGCAGGGGTTGGTTTGTGGGGTTGTCATGGAAGAGTCTGATGGTGTGATGGAGTTGGAGCAGTGTCCGTAGGAACTAAATATGTAACTTTTGGGGGAGGTTGGGATCTTTCAGGTAGTGGGACAGGTCTCTGATATGCAGATTGGTCTTGTTGGTGGCTGTGCCTTGAATATGATCCTTAAGGCAGATGGTGATGCAGCCACAGCACCTGGGCTTAGTGCTGGGACAAGGGCAGAGGGTGGGAAAGGATCTCTGGGGCACAGGAAGGGGATCTTACAGGCTCTGGCTGAACTGCTGCTAATGCCAAGCCTCATGTTAGAGGGGTTTGGAGCTAAGAACCAGACCTTGCTGGCATTCCCGGTGCCTGGCTGTGCTGAGGCTGGCCCTGTCCCCTCTGCACCACCTGGGACAGTCACTGCCTACAGCCTTCCCATCTTCATAGGATTTTGCCCAAAGTTCTCTTTGGCATCGCGTGTCTAATTGCTGAAGTGAGCAGTGGGACCAGGAGGGCTGTCTGTGGTTTGTCCCCTCTTCTTTTGTCATTGTCCTCTCATTTCTCTGCCTTCACCTCCCTTCAGGATGAGCTAGGAGACAAGGGTCTCACAGCCTGCCCTCCTCAGTGCTGTTCCCATTCTCTGGCTGCTGATGCAGATGGGTTTCTGGAGGAGAGATGATGAGCTGTGGGTGCCTTTGCCAGCTCTCCTGCCCTCTGCACAACATCAGACCACCCCACCCCAAGGGTGGCAGTGCCCTGCCTGTCCTGGGGAAGCTGCCTTTGACCTGGGGCCTGCTCTGAGCCCATGTAGGACTTTTCAGGCCCTCCAAACAAGCACGCTGTCCTTGTGGCTTCAGCCTCCTTGGCATAGGTATGCATTTAAGGACTCCTCTTCACAAATGTTCTTGTCCCCATTGCAGCCAACATCGGGACGCAGACGGTCAGCACCCGGCCGCCCTCCTCGTCTGCCCTGCCACGGGGTGCCCAGCAGTACAAGTACTCCTCCTCTGCCAGGAACATGCAGCCCATGGGGCACATGCCACCCGTGGTGGCCCCACAGGTAAGTGCTCTGCAGCCACCAAAATGTGACATTGCTTTTCCTGCTCTGGGATAATGTGCCTGCTGACCCCAGGGATCCCCATGTGAGTGGTGCTGTGGGAACCTTTCCCAGGGGCTGTTGGGGGGCTGTGGATCCAGTAGCCACAAAGCTGTAGTGCTTGACTCCAGCTTTTCTGGAAGCTGGTGTTTGAACACAGCCAATGCTAGTGTCTTGGAAGGTTGAAATCCCCCATTTTGGTTGGTGTTGAGCACCATTCCTGCAAGCCAGGTAACTCACATGCCTTCCAGCCTTTGGTTACTGTTCTTCCCTGTTTTTCCTCCAGGTGGGAGAACCTGTTCTGCATGTCCAGGGGCAGGAGCCACTGACAGCATCCTTGCTTGCAGCAGCCCCTCCTCAGGAGCAGAAGCAAATGATCGGTGGGTGCCAGGCTGCTCTGCGGGAGCAGCTCTGGCTGCAGGGCCCTGGGGGCACGGGGGCTTGCATGCACCAGGGCAAACTTAACTGCTGGGAGAAGCTGTAAGGCTTTGTGGGTTTGCTCTGATATTATGCTGCTTTGAAAAAATAATAATAAATTCCGTCTGTGTTGGAACTGGATGGGGCAATAAAACCACTCCCTGTCTGCGTGAGCTGCCTGGCAATGAGACACTGTCTGGTGAAGCTTTGCAGAGAGGCAGAGCTCCATCCACCCTGCCTGTGCTGCCAGGCCGTGCCAGGACATTTGCAATTCCCCTGAGCTCTGAACCATCCTGTACTTGTGTTCCTGGACTCTGATGAAGAACTTGGTGGCCACAGGGGTTAAGGTCAGCTGTGCCACACAACCCTTGGCTTTCAGGTGTTCCATGGTGGAGCAGGCAGTGCCCTGGTGTGGGACAGCATTGTTTGGCCTGGCCAAAGCACAGCAGGTCACAGACGAGCTCTTTCCTCCCCAGGACGAAACTGCTTCTGCAGAAACTGGCACTTTCACCTGTGCACAGGTGGGCAGATGTGCACAGCTCCACTGCCCTGTGCCCACTGTAGGTGCCTGCTGCTGACTTCACCCAGCAGCTCCCTGTTGCTGTGACGTGCTGGAGTAGCTTTGCTCGTGAGCAGTGGTTTCTCCACCACCATCACCACCCTTGTATCCCATTTCAGTTCAGAGGGCAGGAGGGCTTGCAGGGGGTTTGAAAATGCTGGAGGGCTTGCACAGGGCTCATGTCCTCGCCGGTGTTTGGGGCAGGTGAACGCCTCTACCCCCTGATCCATGTGATGCACCCCGGGCTGGCTGGCAAGATCACCGGGATGCTGCTGGAGATTGACAACTCCGAGCTGCTGCTGCTCCTGGAGTCCCCAGACTCCCTGCGCTCCAAGGTAGGAGGGGCTCGCTGCCCAAACAAATCCCTTTCCAAGGGGCTGATTACCTGCTGCTGCAAGGAAAGGTGAGCACAGCCCAGGACACTGATCACTGGAGGGAGGGCGAGTAGCTGCTGTCTTTATTTTTGGGTGAAAAAGGAGCCCCAGGTTGATGTCACCACACTCAGTGCCTGAATGTCTGCCTGCCTTCAGCAGAAGGAGAAGCTGGAAGCAGCTCCCTGAAAGCACAGGCCAAGCCTGAGGGTGGTTTGGAGGTGGCTGGGAAGCGAGAGGGGAAAAACAGAGTGGTATCTGTTCATGGAAGCAGCCAGAAAGATGTTTTTTCCTCAGAATAGAAACCAGAAAAACTGCTGCCTCTCGGCAGTATTTCTTCAGTTTCCTTCTTAATTCTGGTGAACATTTAGCTTTGGTTCCGATCAAAGTTGTTGGAGAGAATTGACTGCATCTTTTTGTTGCTCCTTGGAGACAGGAACCACTTTCACCCTTCCACTGCTGTTTTTTTGGGAAGCCTGGGCCCTGCTGGGTGGTGTCAGATAGCTTCACCTGTGAAATCTGACTTCTGTCTAGCAAGTTCTCACTTGATAATAAAGGAGAGATGCCCCAGAATTTCCCTTGGTAAGAGACAGAAAAGGTCTTTGGGCTGATCAGTCTCCTGCAGAAGCAGCAGGCCTGGATTTTGTAATTATTCCAGTCCTTTACCTTTTGAAAGCGGGTCTGTGTGGAGGCCACATTGGGGCCTGAAATATTGAGCTCCTGGTGCAGTGCGGTTTTACACTGGAGCAACTCAACTTCTCCCCCTTGTGCTCTGTTGTCAGATCGAGGAAGCTGTCACTGTTCTCCAGGCACACCAGAGCACCGAGGCAGCCCACAAGGGCAGTGCTGGGGCGTTCCTGCAGTGACTCCAGGTGGGTGCTGGGAGCCACGGTGTGCTCAGAATCTCTGGTTTCTGACTCCTGAAACTGGGGATTGGGTTTCTCATCCAGGCCAAGCGAGGTTTAATGAGCAATATCAGTGTCCTTGACTGTAATATTCCTTTCCTTAAATTGCATCCTCCATTTTCTGGACTTAGTTTTACTGCGGAGACCTGTGTGGGTTCTTTTTATGTTGATGAGGGCAATGACTCTGCTACCAGAAAGGAATATAGGAAAGGTCCTTGCCTTTCTGTAGGTCTAGTGCACACCAGCACAGTCTTTCCTGGGAATTCCCAGTGGTTTTTTTGCAGAACCTTGACAGTAGATACCCTATAAAATAGTCTTTGTGTGCTTGCTCAAGAGAGCTGGTCCCACTGCTGAGGCTGAGATAGACACACTAACTAAGCAATTCAGACTGTATGTACCCCTTTGAAGATATTTCAGACCTTTTCTTGATTTATGATCTCAAAGTAACTGTTAATCAAAGTTCAGGTGAATTTCATCTTTTCTGGATGAAGCTCTCCCTTTAGCAGTTGAAATTTATGTCTGTGGATTCTCTGTTTCTTGCAGACTATGGGACTCGAGAGCAAGCCCTGAGAATGTTCCCGTTGAAGAACAGGAGCAGGAAGCCCACCATGCTCTTGGAATCATGCCTATAATGTGACCCTGGCTTGTCTTCAAATGACCCATCCTATTGCTTGTGTGTATTGTAACCCCTCTAGAATTGCTTCCTCCTGCACCTGTAAAAATCCTCACATTAAATCTCTTCTCACCACTGACAGCACCTTGTGAAATGTAGTATGGAACCCAGCCTGGGTCAGTTGCCCAAGAAATGATGAGTGCTGATGAATCATCATTTTAGTGCATTTATTGGGTTCTGTAGTTTTATTTGTTCATGTAGCTGACACTAATAAAGAACTGGTACTTCCACCCCCACAAATGGGTTAGCTCCCTTGGCAGAAGGACAGCCAATACTTTGCTTCTTGCAGGAGGAAGGATGGACTCAGGCTGCAGTAATTAGTGATTGAAGTTTGTGGTGCTGGTGGGGTGTCAGTCTGGAGAGCTGAGAGAAGGGACATACAGGATTACATCAACAAGTTGCCTGCCAACAGGCTCCTCTAATCCTTTTTGATTCCCTAGGAGGATGGATTTAAGCAAAACAGGATGGATTGCTGCTGTTCTCCTTTTGTAATGAACCTTGTATACCTGCTGTAATGGCCTCAAGAGTCTCCTGCTGGTCACCACAGGCTCTGTCTATGTGTCTGTGGTGCACAAGTCCAACTTTTTGAGGTATTGTGGAGTAGCTGTAAATCAAAAGCTGTGTTTCCAATGTGTGTCTCTGAGCAGAGGTTCCAAGGAGTCACTGAAGAGCCTGCAAACATTCACGACTGCATTGTGTCCCACGAGGACACTCCCTGCTTGCAGGGGGAGCTGGGACCTGTTATTGCTGTGTTGTGCTCCCTGTGTTGCTGTCATCCTCCTGGCCTTAATCCTCTGCTTTTCCTAGTTAGGAAAGGGATTTCAGTCCCTAGAGACTCCTTGGTACTTGAGGCTGCTGATGCACAGACCTCACTTGACTGCTTCCTCGAGCTGGCAGGAGCAAATCTCCACCAGCACCACCCACCTTCTTTCTGTGCAGCTTGTGCTGGTTTTGCTGTCTCAATCTTCCTTCTGTGCTGTATCATACCCTCGCTTCAGCTCCCTGCTGAGTCATCCCTCCTACCTTTTGTTTTCCTTCCAGCATTTTAATAGAACCACTTACACATTTGCTCCTGCATGGTGCCTGCTCTGCTCCACTGGGATTCTTCACTGGGGCCTTTCATCATTCCTTTTTCTCACCTTCATTTCACCAGTTCTTCCCCTGACCTCCTTAAATATTTATTTTCCTCTTAGTGGATGCCTCAGCCTGAACTGTGCACTGTTTAGATATCATCTCCTCAGTGAGAGAAATAACAAATTAGGGTCCTGTATATTAAGTGAATTAAAGTCCTTCATAAGCACCTCAAAGTGTCACGGCTGGAAGCTTTTCTGGTTGGTTTCTGGAGAAAAAACATGTATTTGCAAGAGTGCAATGCACATAAGGAGAGCTGAAATGGAGCTGTACAGGTGAACTTCATTCTGCTGTTGTTTAGCTTGGCTGCAGCCTTTTTTCAGGTGTAACAGGGCAGTTCAGGCGTGCCTGTGACACCACCTACAGTGCCAGATGGCTGTGCTGGGTGAGTCCTGTTTAAAACCAGAGGGGATGCAAAGTGGGGCCCAGGAACACAGGGATATCAGAATAGCCTCTGAAAGGATGTGAACAAGGACAAGTGGTTTTAAAATTATAATCAGAAAAGGTGAAGCTGGCACTTGGATCCCTGATGATACTAGAAATTATTATAGCCAGCTCCCTGGCTGCAGTCCTGGGTGAAGTCTGAGGCTTTAGGGAGTTGAGGCAGCAATGCAAGTGAGTCTGGAGTCTCCAGTGAGGAACAGCTGCTGTTTCTGCATGGGGCAGGTGAAGGTCTGTCCCTCTGACAAACCCTCTTCGTTCCCCTGTGGCCAGCACTGCCTTTGCCCACCTGGGAAGTGTCCTGCACAGACAGCAGCAGCAGGAGGGGAGACAGGAGCAGAAGTGACCCTGAGCTTGCAGCAGTGTCTTGTTGCTATGCATGAGCTTTGTCTACCTGCTCCTACTGCTGGGGAAATCTTTGGTATCAGGCACAAACAAAACTGCTGTTTTGAGGGGAAGGGGATGGTGACAGCTGCTGCTTGGGGGTGCTGTAATGAGCTGCTGTTGAGAAGTGCAGTTATCTGCCACTCAGGTAACAGCAGGGCTGCCAAAAGGATAGCTCTTAATCAAGTGAAGCCAGTCCTACCCCTGCATTCTGTGACCTTTCTCTGCTTATCTGTGTACTGCTGTGTGCTTCCCCACCCTGAAATCCATCACACTTGCTAAGAGCTTGGGCAAGGGCTGGCTGTGGGATCATGGAGCTGCCACGCTTAGAAACGGGAATGGAGTGAATGGGGCAATTTGTGCCCCGTGGGGAGGACTTGTTCCAAGCCCTGGCCCATTACAGCTGATGGAGTACAGCCCTGGGACCTACAAAAAGCTGTTTCATGTCAGGCTAAGGTAAGAAGTCTTTGTCTTCAATGGCATTAGAGGGATTGCTCTCTAAATCCAATTCAGCAGGGTACCTGCCTGAAACACTGCACAGAGAGGCAAGGTGGGAAACAAAGATTTTTGAACCCTGATCAAGGGCTAGCTTCTGTCTCCTGGTCTGTACTGAGCTGGATCAGGTCTAGCATTGCCCAGCATCTTACTAGCTGAGGCAGAGTGCAAGGCTGAGTCATGGCTGGAAACCCTGATGCAGTACTGTGCTCTCCTAGGTCAGCCTTTCCAGCCCCAGTGTCCCTGGAGCTGTAGGCTTTCTGGTTCTCTGAACTCTTAACTTTAATGGCCACTGTGAGCTGAGGTCACTGAAAGAGACAGGCACTGTGCAGTGCTTGAAGCCCTCTGACAGAGAGGACAGTATGAAGTGGTTAAACAAGTGTTTCCCTTCCCCTATTCCATCCATCACAAAAAACACAGTCCTAGAGTGAAAATAAACATGGCTTTAATGAGAATGGGTTTTAACAGTTCACAGAGTAACTCCAAATATCCCTTTATCTACCATTTAAAATCAGTGCCATCAATACCAGATCAGGTGACATTTAAACATGCATTGAAGTAGTAAGCCAGACCTCAGCTGAGGTGTTACTGCATATTTTCCTCCCTGTAACACCCCACAGCAACTGCTCCAAAAGGCACAGAGGAGCTAAAGTGTTTAAAAAAAAAACACAAGACAAAAACCCATTGCAAAATTCCCAAGCACCCAGAATCTGAAAGAATAGTTCACAGTGTAACAAGGCAGGCTTAACTTGCTGCTGTTTTCTTAAATGTGCAGAATAATTAAAGAAAGCTGCTACTGTAAACATCTGCCCAGCCACACTAAGCAGCAGAACCCAGCTGAGGGCCAGCAGGCATCAAGGGGGAGAGGGAACAAGCTTGGCCCTGTGCAAGTAACTGTGCCCCTGTCACATGAAGGGTACGTGGTGCTCTGGCAACTTGCAGCCACTTTCTTTCAGTAATAGCAGCCCAAATGCAGCAAAACTGTCACCTGAAAAAGGACTAAAACCCCTCTGTTTGTAGCTCTTCAGACAGAACAGCCACTTCCTGTGCATCTTAGCCAACATGTGAAGAGTCCCTGAGGCCAATAGTTAGAGGCAAGTTGACTTCAACCAGGAAAATGAACCTAAATGCCTCTTGGGGAGGGGCATTAAAACTATGCATGATGATAGAGCCAGCTTGCTAGAGTTTGATACAGATTATGTCTTAACAATCATTGTGCTGGTACAGAACCTCTTGGATCTCAGCAGCACTGGAAGATAGATTTCAACACCAATCCTGCATTGACTGGTCCCTGTATCAACAGCAGAAGGGAGAAAGCTTTCCTCTGCAGTGCAAAAGAAAGCTTTCCTTGTTGCTTGGTTACCCTAGGCTCTGTTCAGTTCTTGCAGTAATCTCAGTGCAGCTGTGTTCTTTGGTTCAGTTTTCAACAAGCTCTTGATGTCAGCAATACTTGATTTGTAATCCTAGAAAGAGTATTTTTTTAAGGGTTAGTGTATTAAAAAAGCAGGGTAAGGCAGAACTACTACCCAGCAACAGAGGTAAAGACAGCACAATTAAGCTTGACTCCCTCTCTGTAACTGCTAAAGCACTGGCATTGATGTAGTTGCTCTAAAACACACTCAAACTGGGGCTGAGAAGATAATTTCATCACTCAAGTGGGTTCTGAGTCCAACACCAATGCAATATGTACTCCAACACTGACTCTAGAAGTTCTCATGAGACAAAAAGACAAAGCTTGACACAACACTGGTCTCTGTGGTGACCAGGGACAGGATCTGCAGGAATGGCCTGAAGTTGTGCCAGGGGAGGTTTGGGTTGGGTATTAGGAAAAGGTTCTTCACCCAGAGGGTGGTTGGGCAGTGGAACAGGCTCCCCAGGGATGTGGTCACAGCACCAGGCCTGACAGAGTCCAGAAGTGTGTGGACACCACTCTTGGGCCCAGGGTGTCATTGCTGGAGGTGGTGCTGTGCAGGGTGAGGAGCTGGACTTGAGGGTCCCTGTGGGCCCTTTCCAACTCAGCATATCCTGATTCTGTGAAAAGCAGTTGCCTTCAGCATCTCTAGAAACAGGACCTGATGCTGACAAACTCACGAGATTCAAATGGCAGACCTTAAAGGTCTGATGGCAGATGTTGTCTAGCACAGAAACAAGCCCTAAAGGGTATCTCTGGCTCTGATCACACATCAGCAGCCATCCAGTCCTAGCCTAAAGCCCTTCAGAAACTCCTGACTTACCTTCAGTTCTTTGAGTGCTTGAGCACGCCTGTAGAGTGCCTTAACATTCTTAGGATCTAACTTCAGAGCTTCGGTGCAGTCCTGTGCTGCTTCCTTGTATTGCTTCATGGTCAGGTAACACAGAGCTCTGCAACACACACACACCTGCTTGGAGACCTTTGGCTGAAAGCAGCATCTACTGCCACAACACACAGAGCATTCTGGAGTCCAGCACAAAGCTGGGCTCCAGAACCATCCTCCTGTGTTATGCTGTCTTACTGCTTGAGCTCAAATTTGTTTCATTTACAGGGAGGAAAAAAAGGAAATGTTTTTTCAAAGAAATAAAAAGGAAGATGTTTAAAGCAACCTGCTCTAAAGCTAAAGAAACTGCACTCGCACTTCAAGGATGCAGGTTCCTGCCTCTGCCAGTGCAGCATATGCTCTGCTTGCTGCAACTGCCTTAGAAGTACTTTGAGTGTTTAAGAATAGCAGTCTCTGGTTTGTAGGAGAGCAGAGACCACTCAACATACCCTAGTCCTGTCAGACAAAGCAATCAAGAGAGAATTCCCTTGGAAGCCCAAAGGGGAGTGTCTCCAAGGTACCTGATCAGGATCAGTACCTGACCAAAGAATGTTATACTGCAAGGGAGGCTGCACTTGAGGTGAACTTGAGGGGGTGGGAACACAGGATTCATTAGTTTGGGAGCAAGCATTAAACAGTTCTGCCAGGAAGCACCATGGTGGCTTTTATACAGGGCCAAGAAGTAGTGGGGCAAAGAGCTGAACAGTACCTGTTGGTGTAAGTTGCACATTCCTTGCTGAGCTTTAAACTCTCACTGTACTTCTCAACTGCTTTCTTATGGTTTCCTTTCTTTACAAATTCATTTCCTTCTTCCTTAAGCATTCTAGCTCTCTCCACGCCAGCAGCAGTCTCATCTAGAAATGGTGTGAAAGGATACAGAACTCTATAAAACCAGCCCTTGCAGAAAACAAATATCCCCATACCAGAGGCAAGACACAGAGACATCAAAAGAACCAGAATCAACCAAAAAGGCTGCGGCAGAACCAGGCCTGGGTTCCTCCAGGCCTCAGCCCTGGCTGCAGACACACCAAGCAGGTGTGGCAGCTGTCTTGTTCATCACCCTTGGGAGCTGCAGGGCTCTCTGCCCAGCCCAAGGGCACGTTCCTACCTCGTTCTCCCTGTGGTGCAGTTGCAGGAGGAGTGTTTGCCCCAGGGGCCTGGGCAGAAGGAATGCTCCACCTCGTCTGGGCAGAAATGGGCACTGTGGGGATTGGCGGGAGCTTCTGACGCCAGTTCACACCATCCTTCTCCAGCAGGGCTTTAGTCATCCTGGAAGAGACAGCTCCCGGTCACCCTGGCTCTTGGCTGGATGGGCCATGCAGTAGCCAGCAGGATCACTTTTAACCTGGCTTGTGTATTAAGAACAGCATCTCCCTGTCTGCTAATTTCTCAGCTAGGTTCATTCCACCGACAGGACACATGCGTAAAGATTATCTTCACACTGGCAGGGCTAAAAATACAACAGGACACAGGCTGGGGCTGTGACTGCTCAGGTGAGCAAGAGACATGCATTTCACTCCTTGGTCTGACAAGCCATGAAGCAAAGCAGAGGGCACTAGAAAGAGGACAGAACTATAGCAGCCTGTAAACACAGTAAGCATAGGGAGGCTTAAAGGATAGGATACTGAACTTTAGGTCATTATTTCCTTTAAACTAGACACTGAGCAAAGCAAAACAAGTCCCACAAACTCATTCCCAGACCTCGACCAGCACCTTGAAAGGAGCTATAGGCACTAGGAGGCACAGGAAGCATGGCCAGGCCTTGCTTCACTGGTGTGCCCGGGACCCAGCCTGGTCCTGCCAGGGCAGCAGGAATGAGCAGGGTTCGAGCAGCAGCACCCGGCTGCCGTATTCCCGAGCCTTTCGATGCTCCTCGCCGCGGGCACCGGGCGGCGTGCGTTACCTGTTGACCCCGTCGTGTGCCGCCTGGACGGAGCAGTCCACCTGCAGCGCCGTCTTGTAGTCCACATAGGCCAGCGAGTACCTCTCCAGCGCCTCGTACGCCGCTGCCCGCCGCAGGAGGGGCTTGATCCCGAACGGCACCAGCTCGAGGGCGCTGCGGCGGAGGGGAGAGCGCCGGGGCGCTGTGAGCCAGCGCGCTCCGGGGCTGCCGCCGCTCCTCCGCCCGCGCCGCCCGCGCCGGGGGAAGCGGCTGAGCGCTCCCTCCGGCTGTCCCCGGCCCCGCCGCCGCTCACCTGGTGCAGTCGGCCACGCAGAGGCTGCAGTCACCGTCCTTGAGGTAGCAGGCGGCGCGGTTGGCCAGCAGCACGCTGCGCTCCTCGGCGGTGGCATCCCCTGCGCGGGGCACACGCGGGACAGCCGCGATTCAGCCGGGATTCAGAGGGATGCCCCCGCCCGCTCGCCCGCCCCGCGCCCCGCCCTACCTGCGGCTTCCAGCTGCGCCAGCGCCCGGGAGTAGAGCTCGGCGGCCGGGCCGTACTGCCCGCGGCGGAACTCCTCGTTGCCGGCCCGGCGCAGCGAACCCGGGGACACGGCCATCGCGCCGCCGCCGCGCCCGGGAAGCCGCGCCCCTCCCGCCGGGGCGGGCGCTCCCGCTGGCATCCGGCGGCGGGCGGAAGCGGCGGCGCAGCGGTGCCATGGAGCAGTGAGGGGCAGACCCGGCTCGCCGACAGACCGCCATGGAGACGGTGCAGCTGCGGAACCCGCGCCGGTAAGCGCGGCGTGTGTCCCTGCCGGGACCGGGGATGCTCCGGCCCGTGTCACCCGCCTTGTTGTCAGCGCGGGGCTGGGAGCGGGGCCGTGGGCGCGCCGAACTCCGGCCCGCTCGGTTCTCCGGGGCGCTGCCGCTGCCCGGAGCCGCGGGGCCGTGGGCAGCAATCGGTGCTGGGGCACCGGGCAGCACCGGGAGGTCCCTGCTGGGACAGCACCGCACTCCGGTGGGGGAAAACGGCTTGAACTGGAACACTGGGGAAAAGGCGCTGCCTGCGCTGCTGCGGGAGCTGCCACCGGCTACCGCGGCTGTACGAGGTGTGCTGGCCCGTGCCAGTGGCGTGCCAAAGCCCCGGCCACTTGTTCTCCCGTCGCGTCTCTTCTTGGGGGAGTTTTGCGCGGGTCTTTCCCCCGGTGCCGTGTCCGGGCGCGGTACTCACCCCTGGCACTGCTGCCTTCCATCGTGCCCGGGCACACCGGGAACACAGGGAACACACCGGGAACACAGGGCACACCAAGCACACCGGGAACACAGAGCACACCGGGCACACAGGGAGCAGAGGGCACGCCGGGCACACCGAGCACACAGGGAACACAGGGCACGCCGGGCACACCAAACACGCCGGGCACACCGAGCACGCAGGGAGCACAGGGCACGCTGGACAGACCGAGCACACAGGAACACCGAGACCGAGCACACAGGGCACAGCGGCCACGGCCACGCCGGACACACAGGGCACACCAAGCACGCCGGGCACACCGGGCCCGGACCCTCGGGGGTTTCGGGGCGACCCCCGCACGAGGCCGTGAGTCCCCATCTCGGGCCGCCAGGCCGGGCCGGGGCTGCGGGGCAGAGCTGGAGATCGGCGGCAGCTGGAATGAAGTGTCAGTGGCAGAATCCTATCACTGGTTCGCAGCTGGGGCCCAGGGAACGCTTCGGCAGCGAACAAAGGAAGCTGCTGGCGCTGGTCCCCAGTGGCATTGGCCCGTTTGGTTAAACAGTGATGCAAATTCTCTTGGAAAAAAAAACAAAAAAACTTGGTTTTATTCTATAATTGTCTATGCCAGTGTTTACGGGGCAGGTGATTAAGATTAGATCTGAATAACAACAGAGGTGAGATTGGGTTTGTGTTGCTGTTACATGTGTGGTATAAACATCCAGGCAGAGTGTGTCAGCAGTAAGTGCTCTCCATGGAACAGGACAATGCAAAATAATTGGGCTCCTGGCCTATAGCAGAAATTGGGCTGTTTGCTGCAAACACAGTAGTTGTCTAGTTATTGTGTTTGGGAATATGAAAAACCTTTTTTTTTTTTTTCTTTTTTATGCAAGTAGAATTTAGGGCTCAACTTTAACAAGAAGGGTCTGCCTCTTCCATCGCCACTTTTTGGGCTCCTGGGAAATGGTGGCTTATGTGTTTTCTCATGCGTGTATTACTTGTTTTTCCCCTTTTCCCACATTTTCTTCCCTCTCCATTTTCACAGGGACAAGTAAATTCTGTTTAATGCTTATCTGAGCAGGGAAGCTAGCAGTTACTTTCAGTATTTCACCACTTCCTGAGTCTGCTTCTATATAATGTTTCCTCTGCTTCAGGAAGCCATTGTATGTGCTCCATGCGTGAGCTGCTCCTCCCATGTGGCTTTTGTACATAACCATAATAGCCAGGGATCAATGAACGGTTTTTCACTCTGTTTCTGAAGAAATTGGAGAAAAAGGTTATATATTTAGTATAAAAATTAGTGTTCCTGTGACTGGAGTCCTGATCCTTAGCAGCAGCTGTAAGAGCTTTGAGGAGTAATTTGCAGTTGCAGGCAACCACGTGTGTTTTACTTTAAACACCAGTCAGTGCTAAAAACTCTGAGACTCCTAAGTTTTTGTGTTTAAAAAACTTGTATGAGCTGGTTTAGGGAGCTTGGAGGGGGTTTTGTTGGCTGGTTTTTGGTTTTGTTTATTGTTGTTTCAGATTTTTTTTTTTTAGTTCATGTGAAAATGAAAGAGCACTTGTTTGTGGGCTGTCGGATACTCTTACCACTGACAATCAAATACTGTTTTCAGACCTTTTTGTTATGTAGTCCTTAGCTGTTTCAGGAGGCTGGTGAACAGCTCTCCAGTGTAGACTCAAACAAATATGATTGATCTTCTTGTTGCTTTGTGTACGGGATCTCCCTAAAAGCTGTACTGGGGGAAGGGGGGGCACGTGAAGAATCACAACATGTGGCAGGTTTTTGTTCCTAGAAATTATTTCAGCTGATTCCTATTAGCAATACATTAAGAGGGATGGCATTAAGATCCTGGGAGTCAGATACCATTTCCTTTTTCCTGATAGATTTTTCCTAATATATGTCCAGGCCCATGAAGTTAAGATCTGAAGTTCTGATGTTAAAAGTGTACAGCTGAGAGCAGTATTGCCTCCTGCCTCCCAACAAATGTATTCCACACATAGTCTAAGCATCAGGGAAGATTATATTCCCTTTTTTATGGCCTTGGTAGGTATCCTTCCATTCCAGATATTGAAATTTAGCAAACTGATATATTAAATGGCTTCAGCACTCTGCCACACTGAGATGTGACCACCAGCATGTAGATCCTGAAACTGATTTCTGCCAAGAGGAGCTGTAGATTTGTGTGCCTGCTCACATTCTATTCTTTGTAATTCCCAGTCCTTTTTTGCTATTGGATGCTGATAATATTCAGTCTCCTCATCAGGTGAAATAAACTTATTTCATAGTCTATTTACTTCATGCCAAACCTTTTGTATGTTTAATTGGTGCTGTTTATTCTTCTGTTTCAGCAGAGCCCAAACTGCCATAAAATTAAATGTAATAATTTCTCCCTTCTTGCCCATACAGGCAGCTGAAGAAGTTAGATGAGGACAGTTTAACCAAACAACCTGAAGAAGTATTTGATGTCCTGGAGAAGCTTGGAGAAGGGTATGTGTTGTGTTCCAGCGAGCCCAATGTACATTTTTCTAGGAACACATCTGTGTGATGGAGCTGTGTTCAGTGGACTCTGACATTTCACTTTTGTCATGGTTCTATTTTTGAAAGGTAGCCACCAACATAGGGACAGTTTGGTTAATAACAGAATAAAGAATTTGTTTCCCAAGACTGTGGTCTCTTAATCCAAATAGCAGGTTATGGGTCAGCAGTAGGGAGTTAAAAAGTTCTTTAAAAATGCCAGCCTGGAGTTGGTAGAGTTCTGTGGGAACTTGAGAGATTTTGTAGTTCATCCCTGGTACCTCTTGTGGAAGATCTGCCTGGTGGAAGTGCACTTCAGTGACACTGTGCCCTTTGGTGAGGCAGAGCAGCATGGGAACCCCCAAGGAGTGCCATGTTCACTGGTTTAAGCATTTTGTTTGAAAAGACTGAGTTGTAAATCTGCCTGGCTGCTGTAAGTAAAGAAGTTGGAGATAAGAATGACAATATCTAACAGGAACAAGCAAACCTCTCTGACCAGGGCTGTAGTGCTTACTGATGCTCAGCTTGCTCTCTGTGCTGAAAAAAGAGAATTTTAGTTGTTGAATTGTGCAAAAGGCCATTCCAAAGCCATGGTCAGTGTAATAATGGTGTGCTCTTTCCTCACTGTCTCAGTGTGCTGACTTATTTGTATCACAGTGTTTAGAAGTTAGTGAGCTGATTATTTACATTAAAATATAAAATATTTTAAATAAAAGGATATTTAATGTTTTACCTGATGTTGCACTCACAAAAAGCAAAACCATAACATTTGCATTTTTATATTCAGTGTTTGTTTTATGGTTTGTTTTCTAGTTCTTACGGCAGCGTGTTCAAAGCCATCCATAAAGAAACGGGTCAGGTTGTTGCAATTAAACAAGTTCCTGTGGAATCTGACCTGCAAGAGATCATAAAGGAAATATCCATAATGCAGCAATGTGACAGGTGAGTGTGCCCTGCAAAACCCCTTACTGGGATGCAAGGAAAAGTATCACCTGTCACCTGGCGTTTCATCAAATAAAAGCCACCATGTTGCCTTGAATGTTTTTTAAAAGGCTGGACTTGTACAATCGAGTTACCTCGTATCAACTGAGTCACCTTAGCTGGCCATTTGGGTAGTGCAAAGGTAAGACACCAAAAATGTGGCTTGCAGCAGGAGAGAGCCCTGAGCTGAGTGGAGTCACCCTGCCCTCGCTGCCAGCCGAGCGCCAAGCCTGCGAGCAGTCTCTGCTTCTGCCCGGGCACCGTCGCTTCTTGGACAGAGGGAGCTTGGTTGTGTGCTCAACAGCAGCTCCTCTCGTGCCCACAGGGCTGCTGGCTTCCCAGTAAGATGTAGAAAACTGTTAGAAGGAGGTTTTTTTGTTTCTTTTTTAATGGGCACGTGGATGAGAGCGACTAACGCATGACTGCTCTTGCATGTGCACAGCCTCCGTGCTGTCACCTGCTCGGGTGGCAGGACTGTCCTTGCTGGTCCTGTTCTGCCTGTGCAGGCTCTGCTGCAAGTACAAGCTGTCTGCTGATCTGAGCATCCCCAGAATAACCTGCTGGCAGCTCTGTGGGCTGATGGTTGTCCCCCTTTGTGCATGTTTTTGTAGGAAAAGATGCTGCAGTGACTTAGCCAGTGAGGAGCTTGTGGTTAGGGAAGACCCTCTCAAAGTTGAAGGTTTAAAATACACTCATTTCTTCTGGTATTACAAATCTGGCCTCAGGAAACACTACTTTGAAGAACTTCCTGTATGGAAAGCCATTTAAAATAAATTACATGAGCAGTATAAAACTGGTCCCAGTCACTTACTCTATTGCATTCCACTCTCACTGTAGTTAAATGAAGATGACTTAGGGGCAGGCAGCAGAGTGTACCTTGAAAAGAAATTGTTCTTGAAAGATCTTACTGCATAACTTGGAATGCATTACTACTTTCTCTTAAATTAAATATCAGTATAGTAAGGCCTAAAGTGAGACCTTACAGTTGTGAATGGCAGAGGGAGTGAATCCCTGGAGCATCACATTTTCTATGCAGTGTGACTGACTTGCCAGTTTTCAAGTTTTTTCATTAGAAAATATTCAGCAGAGATAAGATTAAACACACTTTTGTTCCTTAGCTCCATTCCAGTCAAATCAGGGACAGTCTTTCTGTTAGTTTCTGCTTTACCTTTTCCAGAGGACACGTGGTTTTTCTGAACACTGTACTTTACTAGGTTGTTTGCTTTTTGGGCAGCCAGATAGGTGACTGAGACAGAGTCTTAGGTTGTACTGAGATCCTAAAATATATCCTGGACTAAACTGAAGAGACGAGTAGGTTCATGTGGTGGTGAGGGAGCATTTGTCCCAAAGAGCACGATAGCTATTTTGCAGCAAATTGTGGGCTTTATTTAATGTTTCCCTTCGTTTGCAAGTGTTCTGCAGCAGCTTTACCAGGCACTGCTGTGGCCCGTTTCCCATTCCCTGGTCCTGCCCCAGCACTGACCCTGCTGTAACCTGGTTCAGGGAGCTGAAGCAGACTGAAGGCTAATCTCTCCTTGTTTCCGTGGGATTTGTTGGACAGTTCAGCTCCCTGGGGTGACTTACTGGCAGGTCATATGAGCCCTGCTGTGGGAGCAGGCTTGGCAGGACTGGGGAGCCCAGTGCAGAATTCAGGGTGTTCTAGAATACTTCTGATCTGGGTTTCAGTGGCACTTCAGCACCGAGTGTCTAAAACACACTTAGGGTCTCTGCAGTGTAGTGTGCTTATTCAGTGATGCTGGTTACTGGTGTTTGACCCTTTGTTTTACCCTTCTTTTTTCCTAGTCCTCATGTGGTGAAGTACTACGGCAGCTATTTTAAGAACACAGACCTGTGGATAGTCATGGAATACTGCGGCGCCGGATCTGTGTCTGACATCATTCGATTACGAAATAAAACTGTACGTCCTTTCTCCTTGGAGTGTCTGGATGGGAATATGGGTGTCCAGCAGCTCAAGGATGCCGAGTAGATAAGGCATAATTCTCAGTGTTCATTGCCTGACACAACCATTGGCTGCAACTTGAGATGCATGTCCTTTTTTTCCTCTGAAAATGAGAAAACTGCTTACATCGAGTTTTGGTTGTCTGGATAATTTAATTGTGTAGCAGGTTTTGGTGTGTTACCTTTCCTGAAAACCCAGATTGATTCCAAGTAAGACCCTACTTTGCCTTACTTTGGTTATTGCAGGGTAAGAATTACTCATTGAGAAAGGGTTATGGCATGTGAAATGTGGTTGTGTGTATATGTATGCTGGTTTTGGTCTAATTCTGCTACTGTAAGTCACTAATTCCCCATGGTATGGCCACCTTTAGTGAAGGCAATGAAGTGGCAATTAGTGAATCTCAGTAAAATACAGAGCAAAGCACAACAGTGCTGTGTCTCAGCCACTGGTATATTGGCAGTAACTCTTCCCTTCTTCAGCTCACAGAGGAGGAAATTGCTACGATAGTGCAATCGACACTGAAAGGACTCGAGTACCTGCATTTTATGAGGAAAATACACAGGGACATCAAAGCTGGAAACATATTGCTAAATACAGAGGGACATGCTAAACTTGCTGATTTTGGAGTGGCAGGACAACTTACAGTAAGTAAAACCAGGGTGGCTGTGTGCATTTCAGTTTATCTTTTTAACCTGTGTGGGAGTGTGATGGGATTGTGGAGATTGACAAATTGTTCATAGCTGGGTTGTAGCACTTTGCAGCAACATGAGATGCTAAACCAGCAGCAGATTTGGGCAGATCTTCCTCTGTGAAAACTGTTACAACTAAGTAATGGTTTGCAATAGCATTTCCTCCTTTTTTTACAATACTTTTAGGTTCTGTGAGCATGTTTTAATTGTTCTTTGCAGACTTCCATAATCTAGTCTTGCTGAGCCTAATAATCTGCATGCGTGCAAGATAATTAGGGTGATAATTCATTAATGACTGTTTGTGGCTCATACAGTTGCCATTGTCTGGGTGTTTATCCTTCTCTCCTCAGGACACCATGGCAAAGCGGAACACGGTCATAGGGACCCCGTTCTGGATGGCTCCAGAAGTGATCCAGGAAATTGGGTATAATTGTGTGGCAGACATCTGGTCCCTGGGAATCACTGCAATAGAAATGGCTGAAGGAAAGCCACCATATGCAGATATTCATCCCATGAGGGTGAGGACTGTGGCCTTAAATGTATTGCTGTATGGAAAAGGTTTGATATCATAGCTGGCTGAATCACATATCAGCATGCAATCTTGCTTTTAACGTATAGAACAAGTTGTTTGCTGTCAGTTCTTTGTGCTGTTGATTAAATGGAAAACAAGTCTTTGTCAACAAGAATCTGCATGGGAATAAAAAAAATCACAATCCTCTTCTGTTAAGACATAGCTGATGCTCTCTGTTGGATGTGAAGGATATTTTCACCTGGATTATCCAAAGTCGATTGTTTTTTTTTTTAATGCAAGCACAAATTTTAAAGACTGAAAAATGTCAGTTTCACACTTTTGGGGCACATAATGGGTAAGCCTGATACGAGCACTTGGTGAGAAAAGTCTTGTTTTCCTGCTGCTTGATCCCTGTGAGCAGACTTGTGTGTAATATTGGCACAAACTCCTCAGAGACAGCACCTTGAAAAGTCCCCTGTTCTTTAGTACCAGCATGTGTTTGGGGGTATTTATGTTGAATTGTTGGTCTTAAGCTTTGTTGTGGAAATCTGAAATACTCTTCTGCTTTCAGGCAATTTTCATGATTCCTACCAATCCACCTCCAACATTCCGGAAACCGGAGCTGTGGTCGGACAATTTCACAGACTTTGTGAAGCAGTGCCTTGTGAAGAGCCCGGAGCAGCGAGCCACTGCAACACAGCTGCTGCAGGTCTGCCTTTTCGTAGGGGAACATAAGCTCTGGGGGAGGCTTGCCCAGGGTAGGCTGTGCTGTGTGACTCTTGAGATGTTGGTTTCGTTTCTTGCTGCTCCTGCTCACTACACATTTTACTTTTTAATAACTCAATTTAAAAATCTCACACTCAACTTCAACTTTTCGGTTCTTCTCTAAGGACCAGTCTGACTTCAACTTCCTTTGACTTCTCTGGGTTGTTTTTGTTGTTTTGACTTTCAGAGTTTGTTGTTGGTTTGCTGGTTTTGTTCGGTTTGGATTTGTTGTTTTACTTTCAAATTCCCACCAGCACTGCCAAGAAACTGTCTCTTAAAACACAAAACAGGGCAGGCTAAATGTAAGTGGTTGCTCAGAATGTTCCAGGCATGGTAATGGTCTGTGTAATTGCTTCTTGACAGCTAAGCTAAGGAAAGAAGTAAGTAGAGCTGTGGGAGGTGAATGAGCCCAAAGTCTCACATCAGTTGTGCCCTTGGAGCTTGATCTTTTTTGGAGGGTGGAAGGTCTCCCTCCCGTGCCAAGCAGAAGAAGTGGATCTTTATTTTAGTAATGTTTCAAGTTAAACCTTAATTTGATTTGAAGTAGGCCATAGTAACAGTGTTTTACTGTCCTATCCTGCTTTGGATGCAGTGCTTATTTGTTTTTAAAACATTTCTCAGCATCCGTTT
Organism: Nicator chloris; assembly: GCA_013400495.1. NCBI lineage: Eukaryota > Metazoa > Chordata > Aves > Passeriformes > Pycnonotidae > Nicator > Nicator chloris. The sequence goes on from WAAE01016891.1 coordinate 168,466, forward strand.
GTTAAAAGTGCCAAAGGAGTATCAATTCTGAGGGACCTGATCAATGAGGCAATGGACATCAAGCTGAAACGCCAAGAGGCACAACAGCGTGAACTCGATCAAGAGGATGAAGAAAATTCAGTGAGTATTTAATAGCAGCAGTGCAAAGTCCAAACTCTTGCTCCTTTCATAAGGCTTAACTGCTTCGGGTTTTGTTTTTGCAATATTTTGTCCACTTGCCAGTGGATTTGACTTATTCTGGAGTTTTCTGCTTCATGACTGTGTAAGCCAATGCTTGGTCCCTGCTCAAGCTGTGTTTGAGTGGGACAGGCAGCATGTTTGGGGTACTGTTCACCTTGTAGTGTAGCTTGAGAGCTGGGGTTGAGTAGGGCTACCAGGTGCTGTATGCAGAAAGCTTGATTCATTTTCCCAGCTGGATTATATTATTTATGCAGTAGTGAGATTTTTTTCATTGTAGATTCAGGTCTTAGACTGCTCTCCTGGTATAGAATAATAATGTCATCTCTGATGCACTGTGATATAAGTCTGTTGTGTTGTTTTACTATTGTGCTTTAGAACATCCCTTATAGAAACTTTCTTCTACACAAGAGCAACCGACAGAAGCCTGAGGTGAGGGCATGGGAAGTGCTCAGGGCTTGCTGTGAATTTCAGTTCGGCTCTTTCTGTTTCAGTGGTTACAGCATGTGAATTTGGGAAGCATGTTGAAAGCTGGTTTTTGAGCCTCTGCCTGCTTCAGCCTGAATAAATGAAATGGGCAACACAAGGCATTGTATGCCAGCCCTGCTCAGGGCTGACACTTGAGCAGCATGGTCCACGGTGTCTGTGCTGAAGACGTTGTGCATCTGGTTTTGCAGTCTAGGACTGGATATTTATTCAGTGTGGAAGTAACTTTATTGGTCATGTTGCCATGATGTCAATTCTATGAGTACTGTCCCTACCCTGAGTTTTGTCTTTGCCATCCCTTCTTCGTTTCTGACTGATCTGGGGTCACAGGCTGGGAGGTGGTGTCTGTGTGGTGGAGTTGAGTCCTCTCTGTTGGTGTGTGTGTTTTCCTGAAGCTTCTTTACTCTGTGTTTGTGAGCAGGAAAGCTTCCCAAACACTTCCCAAGTGCTGTGGAAACTTCTGATGTAGTCCTTTGTTAAATGATGTGTAGCTAACAAATTTATTACTTCCTCTCACCCCCTCAACTCCACACAAAATTAATTCTTCTCTATTAACATCTTGTGTAGTTTTCTCCTCTCTTGCTGTTGGTTTTGAGGTTGGGAAGTAAATTTTATAGACACTCTTGATACAACAGGTAAAATGCAGGGAACACCAGAACGTGGAGAGGTGACTTCTCCCTTTCCATGACACTGAGATGGAGTATTACAGCTTGATGTGCAGTACCTGTGTGTTTTCCTTCTAACACTAACACAGATCAGTAAGGCCGTGGTCACATAAAGAATGTGAACATCCTGAGAACAAAACATAAGCATCTCATCTAAGGTGAGATGCCTAGAAACTCTACTGTAAACCTAGAAAGGGAATTCTGTTCATGCAATTGGATAGCTGGTCCACATTTCCAAGAAACCAAATGGATTGTGGAAATCTTGACCCTGTTCTTCATTAAATCTTAGTCACACTACACACTTAGTGAGGCACACACCACCTGATGAAACTGCCACCTTTAGCTAACATAACTCTGCCAGAAGTTGTTCTGCCAGAATTGGTTTGAACAGGTTGTGTTTTCCTACACAATCAGTCTCCAAAGCCTTGGCAGCAGTAATTCCAACTTTTGTTATTAGTCCCTTTAAACAAATGGAAAGATAAAAAGTAATTTTCATTGAAAAAAGTTACCAAACTTTGATAATTTATTTGAATCCTTTTTAAAGATCTGCAAATGTAGTTAATTTTTCTTCAGTGCTCCTGAAGTTTATAATGAGTAAAACTACCTAAATGTTAGAAATAGAAAAAAAATAGAAAAAAACAGGATGAGGGGCATTTCTTCCAGGTGCCACCTACTCTCCAGACTTAGACCTGGTGCTGTCAGGTACCTGGTGCCTCCTCAGTGAGTTGTACCACTGGAGACAGTGGGTTAGGGTCAGCTCTCAGAACTGCCTGCATGAATAGAAACACTAATGACTGATTGAGTGTTCTAATCTACTCTTGCAGACACTTCACCAGCTCAGAAATGAGATACAACTTGCACTGAGAAGTTGCTGCTGATTATTTATCTGTTCTCTTATTTATCATGCTGGCAGAAAAGTGTTCATTAGTTTTCATTACCTGTTTGGAGATGACAGGGAGAGAACAAAGTGCTTAAACCAAACGTCGCTTCTGTGTGTGTCTGTAAAAAGCTCTGAATTCCTGTGACTTGCCAGTGTCCTCAAATGCAGACACTCTTCCTGGGCCTTCAGCACGGTCAGTAAAATCTACATTTGTGGCATGTTTGAACAGGAGGAGGACGAGACGGACTCGGGCACCATGGTGAGGGCGAGTGGAGAGGAAAGTGGCACAATCAGAGCTGTGAACACCATGAGTGATGGAGCCAACACCATGATCGAGCACGATGGCACCCTGGAGTCCCAGCTGGGCACCATGGTCATCAACACCGAGGAGGAGGAGGAGGAGGGCACCATGAAAAGTAAGAAAATGTCTCTGACTTGTAGAATATTACTTAAATCTTCACGTGGGCTGTGATATGTATTCCCAACCTGCTTTGATATTTTTGGTAGATTATTGGGTCTTTTGGTTTTAAGGAGCCAAAACTCTTAGGTCAGTGCCTTCTGGCAGTAGAGAAACCTTTCTAGGTCCAAGTTACAAGCCATGCTTTGTAATCTTGCACTTGGTATAGCTGAAGTGCACAGTTTCCACAAGCTTTTGTGTTAATCAACTAAGATTTGATTCTAACTAGTAGTTTTGGTGGGGTTTTTTTGTCAATTCTATTTTGCTGGGTTTTGTATTTTTCACAGAGTGTAGAGGGATACTCTAACAAGGGGTAAATCACAAAATGTGTGTTGCTTTAGATGATGATCTGGCTGTAACCTGGCCTCTGAAAGCTGTCAGTCTGTTTTAGGAGTGATGCATTCGATGAAGAGACAGATTTATGAAATGACAAATACATTGAAGGCTCCATCACAGCAGGACACACAGTGAGGGGTTGGCATCTCTCTGGACTGGTGTAGGACACACAGTGAGGGGTTGGCATCTCTCTGGACTGGTGTAGGACACACAGTGGGAGGGGTTGGCACCTCTCTGGACTGGTGTAGGACACACAGTGAGGGGTTGGCACCTCTCTGGACTGGTGTAGGACACACAGTGAGGGGCTGGCACCTCTCTGGACTGGTGTAGGACACACAGTGGGAGGGGTTGGCATCTCTCTGGACTGGTGTAGGACACACAGTGAGGGGTTGGCACCTCTCTGGACTGGTGTAGGACACACAGTGAGGGGTTGGCACCTCTCTGGACTGGTGTAGGACACACAGTGAGGGGTTGGCACCTCTCTGGACTGGTGTAGGACACACAGTGAGGGGTTGGCACCTCTCTGGACTGGTGTAGGACACACAGTGGGAGGGGTTGGCATCTCTCTGGACTGGTGTGCTTCTTTAGTGCTGCTGTGGTCACTGAGCACAACCAAATGAGCTGTGTTGCTGTTTCAGACATACAAGTTGAAATCCGTGCTGCCCTAAAACAAGAAAGCTTACTAAAGCCACAAGCCTTGTCAGACGATGTAAGATTGAAGATTATGTGACTGATAGTCTGTGAAAGACCTTACAGCTTGAGCTGGAAAAGGGTTGAAAATGTTTCTTTGATTAAAGAAATGGCAGTGAGAGCCTTCCTGGAAAAGTATGACTACAAGAAAAGGAATCTTTTCTGAATTATGGATTCTCTCAGAAAGCCATTCCCACTGATTTGTTAACCTCACAGTCCTGAGGCAGAGGTAGTCAGGGATGACTCAGCTGGCCAGCCTGGATGTTTGTTTGCTCAAGGACTGGGGAAAGTGCTGACTGAGGGCTTAGCAGTACTCAAGTATGACCATCACATGCAAGGCTTGTTCTTTTGGCTCTGGCACTGCTTCCAAAGACTTCCTTGGCCATCTGATACTGAGCCTTTAGCTGTTCTTCACAGGAGTTTGGAAAAATCCTTTCCTCAGGAATTTCTGTGCTGAAAGCTTCTTCCCTGTCAGGGCCCTTTGGAGCTTGTGACAATACTGGGTTTGAGAGGGAAATTACAGCAGAATCCCTTTAAAGATTTTTCCAAACTTTGATAAACATGATTCAGCACATGAAAACCCAGAGGTGTCAGTCCATGTAGCAGCTTGGGGCAGCAAAGACAATGGTGTGGTGGAACAAGGTTGGTCTAGCAAGGAGATGGATGGATGCTTAGAACAGCCAAAATGTCATCCAAAGAAAGGGGCATTTCAACAGTATTAAATAAACCTGGTGAAGCTGCAGTTTCTTTACCAGTTTCTCATCATCAGTGTGTATTGTTCCATTTCATAGCTCACAGCATCAGAGGTTTTGCTGTCTGGTGCTCCTGCACTGCCAGCACTGTGTAAGTAAAGCAGCTCTTGAGTTTATCTTCGATGTTTGACACGTCCTTATCTTCTCACTATCTTTTTAAGGCTACAATGCTTGTAACTCAAAAGCTCCTAGTGCTGTCTGTGGTGTTCAGAGGCTTGAGGAGATGCCTTTGATGGCATCTCTTTAGCAAGGGCACGCTCTGGTTTTGAGCAGGAGGAGTTCTGAGGGCGCCGCGATGCCTTTACCGCAGGGCGGGCTCTACCCTCCAGAGGGAGCTCCACTACAGGCTCCGACACCTCGAGATCTCCGTGACTGGAGTTTGGATTTTAAACCCTCCTTAGACTTCAGGCTCCTTCAAAGCTCTCTGTTCCTCAGCTGGTGCTGTGTTCACAGCCAGGAGTGTGGCAGGAGGCGTCTGGGGGTCCTGGAGGTGGTGGCTGCCACAGGGACCACGTCCATGCCCAGGGGCTTCACACAGTGACTGATGCCCACTGACCCCACTCTGCTGCAGGTCGTGCTGCGTTTTGCCTGCTTGTAGCTTCATTCCAGCAAATCTGATGTTAAAGAAAATGATAGCTTTAATTAACACCCTTTTCTCCTCCTTCCTCGTTAGTGTAACTCTGAAATGCTGGCTGCTGCACGGAGCAGGGCTCAGTTTGTTCTGGGGGTGCAAGGCAGTGTCTCTGAGCAGCTTGCCCTTCATGAGAATTCCCTGCAGCTCCATTTTTCAGCTTGCCATTTACATATTCATAACATTCATTTCATTTAGCCCTAAAGCTCATCAGCCTGCTGCAGAATCCTCTGGAGAAAGTGCTTTTCTGTAATCCTAAGTATAAATATAATAATGCTGTTTGAGAACAACTGAGTTTTAAGGAGCTGCATTGAATCATATTTTTAAAGACATCTATATATTTTTTTGGCAGTTTGTGTTATGACTCACAAGAGAACCTATTTTTAAGTCAATGAAAAACTTCTGGTTTGTTTTTTTACATGGCATTATAGCTTCCCTAGGTGTCCTGGACTTTTTAACTGCAGGCTTCTGAAGTTGTGTTCTAGCCCTTCTTTCTAATTAAAAAAAATAAATCTGTCTTAACTAGTTTTTTGTTTGGTTGTATTTCTTTTTGATGTAAAAAGTGTTTAAAGTGTTGTATTTCAGTGTTTTATAGATAGGATTGTCTTAGAAATCTCTAGCAAACAACTTCCAATAGGCTTGAAAGTGCAAACAAGTTCCAGTAGACTTGAAAGTGATTCTTGCATAAATCAATTTGTGGCTTCTTAGGCTCTGAGGAATCTTAAATTCCAGAATTTTACGTTGTAGGGGAAGTTTTGTTTTGCAGTCAATTGAGCTGTAATTGTGTTTGCTTAAATTCTTTCATTTGCTTGGCTTTATTCTGGGCACTCAATATAAATAGTCAGGCAGCATTAAAAATGTCACTGTGACATTCTGTTACACGTTCTGAAAGCACTCAAGTGATTGCCTGAGACCACAGGTACTAAATTGTGCTGCGACACATTTTACTTCCAAATCGATTGCTGAAAGATTACTTATGGATTGCAGTTAAACTATTCCAGGAAAACTTTAAATGTAGCTGGAGAGCTATAGATGAGCAATGATTTGTAAAAACAGACATTCCCATTGTGCTTGAGAGCTGGAATAACTTTTGAGCTGTTAATATGTCTGGAAATGTCCTTTTTTAATTTTTCTATGGGAGAATACATAGTGCTAGTAAACAGTGAAACATTTTTTACTCTTCATGCTTTTACTCCTCCTTTTTCTGCTTTATTTGCTGTACTTGTTTAGATAGTGGAATCTTGGCACCAATTTGTCTCTTTGATTTAAAGAGTGGAACATAATTTTATAATAACGTTGCCTTCCTTGAACACCACAATATGATCAGATCCAAGTGAAATTGGATCTAGTTTGTCTAGCTCTATAGACTGCCCTGTTTTCTCTGTTAAAGTACATCTTGCTTGTTGAAGCAGCAAATAATGGGTGAATGATACTGGAGAAAGCAGAGCTGCCAGCAGCAGTGTGAGCTGGGCTGTGTGGTGTTTGGGTTGAGGTGAATGAGGAATCTGGGGACAGAGCAAGGACTGTGGGGTTTTTGTTCATGTGGCACACATTCAGTACAGTGTCTGGTGCAGAGGTAGACCAGAAGCTTTAATAACACTGTTGTCTCTACCTTGATAATGTAATGTGCAGGTAAAAATTCTTTAGGGTTTGTAAATGTTCAAAAAAAAAAAAAAAAAATCCAGGCTTCATTCTTACACAGTTTGAAGTGGTTTGGGGTTTGTTGTGCTTTTAGCATGCCCACACTGCTAAACATGGTTGTGTCATTTTAAAAAAGTATTTCCCCTTTTGAGGGGGAACTGGGCTTCATTAGCAAATTAAATGAGCTAAGATGCAAACTTGGCAATTTCCTATTTGAAAACTGGTTCAGAGTAAGCTTGTCATCTTGGTGGCTGTGTGAGACATCCAGTGAGTGACACTTCAACCTAAGCCAGAGAAATGTTTCTGCCAAGACTCAGGAAACGTTTTTTCCCCATGAATTAACCTGAGATTTTTCACATAAAGCAGTGACTGTAAAACCTGCAGTGTGAGCAGCAGAATGAGAATGGGTGGCAGAAGGATTATGTGATTGCATTAATATTGTAATTGGCTAAAGTATTGCTGGTGTATAGCTGAGGTAGCACATAGGTGATAATATCATCAGTTGTCCAGAAAAGTGCAGTGGCACGTTATCCAAATTTCTCATGCAGCTACCGTGGAGAATAACTCCACTTCTTGTCAGGATTTACATCATGTGTGTGTCAAAGATACTGGCCAAAGGTACTTGTTTTACCTCTGCTTCTCTCTGTGGACAATAAGAGCTCTTTGCAGCAGCTTCCCACTACTTAGTGTTATTAATGTCCAGTGGTGCAGTTCTGTGTTTAAGGCAAATTGTTCCATTTAGTCATAATTGAACCATAAAACCCTCTCAGCGTTATGCATTTAAATAACATGCTGCTTATCCAAACTCCTACATTGATTCAATTGTTCTCGAACTGTAAGAATCATCCTACTGCCACTCTAGGGGTGTGGAGAATACAAATCTGCACAGAGAAATGTTCCTGTTGCTTTTTGACTTTTAATAGCAGCCTTGCTGGCAAGCTTGACATAAGCAGTGGCCAACAAAATTTGCTTAAGAGTATTAAGCTGTGTCAACATGCAGACAGCATTTCCGAGGGATGGGAGATATTGTGTCATCTTGTGGGGTTTCTGTTGTGTGTTTTGTGTTTCTTTTTGAACACTGGCCCTAGTAATTGAAATACTGGCTCTGTGCAGGGTGGAGAATGAAGAGAAGTTAAATCCAGGATCTAAGGGGGATGCTTGTCTGCCTTTGGTTGTCCTGCACATTTGACAAAACTTCATTGCTAAGTTAATTATCTCTTTATTTTTTCAGAGATACTGAAATTGGAGAAAGGATGTACATGTTTAACAGCTATTTTTGCTGGTTTTAACAGCTTATTATTGAGCACTCCTGTATTTAGTAGGGTGGGGCATAGAAATTAGGGGACTTTTTTTTTTCTGGACAGAAGCATTTTTCTTGGAGAAGATGGGAGGTGTGATTAACAGGGTCCTGAGCACTGTACAGGAGGCAGTGTGCTTCAGGAGACTCAACCAAGAGACAGAATAGTAGTAAATCACTTAGTAAGTACATCTCTATCCCGTGCACATTTGTGCAATTGCACATGCAGGCAAACTGGAGCCTTCCTGTCCCTTCTAAGAATAAACTCACTCTCTACTGGATCAAAATAAATCCTGGAGAAAGCCTTACTCCTAAGCAGGAATAAGAAAAAGTGTAAACTGTTAAATTCCTCCATTGCAGAAGTTCAAAACCAGATTTGTTTCTACCCGCAGATTTTGAAGCTTCAGGAGAAAAAAATGTTCATTGCAATGTTGTTTTCTGTTCTCTCTAGATAAGCAGCTGAGTTTCTGGCTTATGAATAGAAAGGGAGTTAGGAAGTGCTTACTTGGTTCTGTGCCATCTGGGGAGCCTGAGCTGTTACCCACAGGTGCTGGATGTGAAGACTACATCCCTGCTGATGAGGTTGTTCCTCATTAAGATTTCTGAGCAGCAGAAGATGAAGAATAGGAAATGTTCACTTCTTTCTCAATGCACTTTCACATCTCCCTGCCTGTCACGTGCTGTGGCTGCTGGACTAAATTAGCAATTCAAGCTAATGAGGTGAAAGACATGAGGTGGCCACTGCAAATCTGTGATGGAGGAAGAAAGCTGCTCTGTATTTATAATCATGTCTGAGATTTAAAGCAGAGGAGATATGAAAGGAGCTAACCTGGCCTTAAGCACCTTCAATTACTGTGAGGATTTCCTCCCCTGTTTTTGGAAGGGTGCTCACTGTAGATGTTACAGCTTTGGGTAAGTGTTGGTGCTCTTCTCCTTAGATGTCTTTCACACCTTATTCATGGAGAGATTTAGGTTGGTTTTTATGTTCATTTAGGAGTTTCTTGTTAATAGCAGAACCTGTTGGGAGCATTTTGGTTTGATTTAATTTGAGATAGGCCATAATTATGAAGAGACCTGTCCTCATAAAGAGATAAAAAGTGTTACGTGTTCTGCTTTTAATACAAGGAAATTTCAGCTCCTCTTTCCATGGGATGAATTCGTTCATGATGGAGCAATTTTTGCTCTGGTTGAGTGATTTGACATCTCTCTGCTCTGCTGCTTAAAATGACTCAGTCCTCTTCAGACTGTACAAATTATGCTGTCCAGCTGCTAAAGTTCATCTGTGATCTCTAAAAAATAGCCCAAAGCAAAGAAAGCTGCAGTTCCATTTGAAATTTAATATTAATGAAGTGTTGCTTACACAGGACCATCAGGCACTTTTTGTGCATCCTAAGTATGTATTTTCAGTCTTAAAGTTACATAATTGAATATAAAGCAGCAGCTTACTGAGACTAGTGAGGACTAAGGCTTAGTAGAGATTGCAGCCTCTGAATTTTTGACAAATGCACATACATGTACCAAGGATCATGTTTTAGTTTGAAATCACTAGTGTAGTAATTGATCACTTCATTGTTGCTATTTATGTGAGCTTCATTGTAAATTAATTTGTAGCATTATCTCCTGGCTGTTCCCAGCCATAACTCCAGCTCCAATTTTTGTGGTATGGGGAGGAAATCTAAGCATTGTGACTTCAAGGTATTTAAGTATTAACTGTATAAACTGCCTTGAGTAAAGTGCACACAAAATGTGTTCCTGAGGTTATCTTACTCTCCTTTTCATTACAAGCTTTGTAACTCCAGAATATTCACCCTAGGCAGACCTTAGCAATCCCGTTCAAGAGGAAAGAATAATAAAACAAGGATTCTTCTGATGTCAAGTTTGAGTAGAGAAGAATAATTCTAGAGAAAAGCAGAAATTTTAGTTTCATTGCTCAGCAAGCTTGTTCAGATAGATAGAAGGTCTTTGTACAGCTCCCTTTCTTTTTGAAAACATCCTTTGAAGCTCGTGAGCTTCTGAAAATTTTCAATTGTGAGAGCTAATTTGGCAAAATCAACGAAATGAGTCTTTTGATTTCTGGAGCTAGATGATAGCAAATGATCTGGTTTCATGGATATTCTTTACTGCTGGGGATGAAAAGTAAATCTCTTGCTGGTTTGATTGACTGGGCTGTTTCTTCTTTATTATTCTGCCTTCTCTGCAGCATCATATGGAAATGCAAATGACTTGGAGGCTCTCCACACCTTCTTTGTCATCTTTTGCTTCATGTGAAGTGGTTTGTGTGCTGCAGTCAGCCTCTAAGACTGACCTAGTCCATTCCCTCAACTATTCAGACAGGTGACGTTTTTTGGAAAGGAGTGGATCGTTCAGTTTTTTCCTTACAAGTTGCCTTTGCTGTAGCCTGGCAGAGGAGAGGATGCAGTGCTGGCTTCTTGCAGAGCCTGTACCTGTCAGTTGTCTCTTGGCTTTTCTGGGCTGTTTGTGCTGGGAGAGGGACTGTCCCAGCTTGCACACTGCCACGGGCAGTTGGACATTGCTTTCCAGTGCTGAAGGATAACACAGAAATCAAAGTTTACAGGGATATTTGTTGTGCACAACTTAGAGCTTTCTCTACCTTTGGACCCACTGGTTTCACACCTTTTTCTGTTCTCAGACACAACAGTACTGATGTTCTTGTACTTTTTAAATGTGGCTTTAAAACCAAGCAACACCTGTGAGTTTTCCATGGGGGGCTTCTGCTCTTCACAGGACGCAGGCTGAGCTCTGAGCAGCCCTCCCTGCTCTGCACAGCCACTCTGAACCTGCAGTTCTGCAGTCAGTTGGACCAGCCCCAGCAGAGCTGTGGTGTTCCATTTGTGTAATTAATATAGCTCCTAAAAGATGACTGCATATCTAAATGATAGACCTTTAATGGCTCCAGGGAGCTCTCACGGCTCATCCTTATAAGCAACTCTTTAGATTCCAAAATAGATGCAACAGTGAAGCCTTTCTTGTCCCCACAGGGTGACCTTCTCATAAAACGCTCTTCTCTACCACAGTTGTGATCTCACTTTCTATCAAATGTTCATATTTTAGCCTAACCCTATAAAATGAGGAAGTTAAATGCTTTTTGGCACAGACACGTTTGGTGCGGTGTCATCTTTCAGCAGCATCTGCCTCTGCAAATAGCAGTGATCGATTTTTGTCTTTGGCTGCCTGTTATCAAAATGTTAAAGATATAGTGGTGTGACTCTTGTGTTGAATTAATAGCAGGTCATCTTTGGAAAGATGACACTGCTGTTAAGTGCTAAGACTGACAAAAAGAAGTTCAGTTGTGCTGGGATGATAATTGATTTGGTGTAATGTCTTTCTGTCTCCAGGAGCGTTTGTCGGTCTTGCTGCATCCACACCCCTACAGAGATCATAGCAGCAACTAAAATGTCAGATGTCTTAGATCTGCATCACAGCTATTTCTCCTCTTATAATGCCATCTCTTCTTTCCCCATTTTTTTGTCAGTTAGTAATCTCTGCTTTATGTCGGTTAAAAAACAAAGCAGCACCAAGATGCAGTGTTATGTGTTGATGTGTGGAAATGTCCTAAAATTGGTGACTAAATGTACTAAAATTGGTGACTACATGTGCTTAAATTGGTGACTAAACGTTGCTTGTGTTTGCAAGGCCTAAGGTGACTGCAGGGTGCGAGGTGTCTGATGTGGGTGTGGAGAGCACCTGCCACAAGAGCACTTGGGTGGGCAGGGAGCTCTGGTGCTCCTCAGTCTGCTTCCCTGTGTGCCATTGTCCCTGGAATGGGACAAGTGCAATGTCAGATCTGGTTGCTCGAGGCCTTGCAGAGTCACTCCAGTCCCATTCTGTTGCACAACCATCCCTGCTGTGAAACTCTCTTCCCTTTGTTCAGCCGAGTTACCCTTTGCAGCAGTTCATTGCCCCTCATCCTCTCACTGGCAGAATGAGGAGGTCACACACAAAGTTCATTGCCCTGCACTTCAGGACAGCAGATTTTGGCCTCTTCGGGAATAAGCTTGGTAGAACATCATGGGATAAAGTAATGGAGGGAAAGGGGACCCAAAAAGCTGGTTCATATCCAAGGCTAACTTCCTCCAAGCTCAGGAGAGATGCATCCTGACAATGGGGAAGTCAGGCAAAAATGCCATGAGGCCTGCATGGATGAACAAGGATCTCCTGGACAAACTCAGCCACAAAAAGGAAGCCCACAGAGGGTGGGAGCAGGGGCAGGTAGCCTGGCAGAAATACACAGAGATTGTCCAAGCAGCCAGGGATCAGGTTAGGAAAGCTAAAACCCTGATGGAATTAAATATGGCCAAGGACATCGAGGGCAGCAAGAAAATCTTCTATAGGTACATAATTTTCCCTGTTCTTCCTTTTATCACTGGCAGCACTGAGCTGTGTGGTGCAGTTGATGTGCTGGAGGGAAGGGATTCCACCCAGTGGGACCTGGGCACACTGCAGAGGTGGCACTCTGCAAATCTCTTCTGCCAGGTGCAATACTGCACTTCTTGGTAAAACACAAGATGTGAGGAAATGAGCATGATTGTTTTAACTGACACTCTGAATTAAGCTCTGTTTTGAGTGAACAGTTTTTTAAGAAGTCAATAGAAAAGAACTGAATAAGCCATTGTCACTGGAGTGAAACATTTGCTTTCACAGTCTCCTCTGCTGCAAACGGTAATCCTCAAAACAGAATGCAAACATGATTTAGATTTTCTCTTTTTTTCCCCCTAGGAAGTCTGAATTACTGAGACCCAGGCTGGCTGTCAGTGAGCTGTGTATAGATTAGCCTGGCTAGTTATGAATTCCTCTCTTTCTACAAAATTAGTTGGTGTTAAACATTGCCATGATTGTCCATAATAACTTACCTCCTGCTTCAAGCAGGCTGAGCTGCAGCAGAGTACAAGGGGTGTGTTTACTTCATTCTAAATAAATGTTTTATCACTCAGCAGTAATTGGATTGTGATTGTATTTCAGTAATTATTCCCAACAGCAAATCTGTTCTCCACTTCGCAGACGTGTTCCCTGCCTGACCTTCACGCTGCTGGTCTGAAGGTGTCTTTCTTGATCTAATTATGTATGATGAGTTTCTTAGTTTTGTTTTTTAAAAAAGGGGAACTACTGCCAGGGGTATAATAATTTGTCTTTGCTCCAGTTGTCATGGTGCAAAAGTATCAGCACTTCAGTTCATGCTTGAGCTTTTAGCTGGCCCTGGAGAGGCAGAATGAAGCAGGGCTTTTTCAAAATGCATCATGACATTTAGGGCTTTGCAGAACCACACTTCTCTCAGTATCATAACCCAAATATCCTGCCAAGATTTCTCGTACTTTGTGGAAATTTGTTCTGTATTTAACATGTCTATAGACAAATAATTTCCTAGAGTATCTTGTAGCTGACCAAGGGCTTCATCTGCTTCTCTGAGGTTCAGATAGAGTCTGCCAGGGAAGTTCTGGATCGCTGGTGGCAATTTTATATGCAAGAATAATATTCTGTGATTAAATCTTAATGAGTTTCCAGAGCAGCTAATATTTTTTCAAGAGGAAGGCGCTGCTGAATGTCCTTAGAGAGGACTGTTCTGTGACAGCCTGCCTTCTGCACAGATTCTTGTGGGAGAGTCTGCATTACACAGACCCTGCCAGCCCATCACAGGACATCCCCTGTGTGCTTGTTTGAAGCTCTAAACTCTTGGTTGGTTGTCTGCTTTATTTCATTATATTTTATATTATAATATATATTATAATTATATTATATTTTAGATTATATTTATTTCAAATGTATGGCATTCAGCACTGAACTTATCTCTGCAGCCCAGACTTAGGCTGTTCTGATGCCATTTTCCCTTAACTCCAGTCCTGATCCTGCCTTCTGAAAGTTATGGTTTCTGCATCACCTCAAACATATGTTTCAAGTATGAGTAACTTATTCCACAGAGCCTTGTGTTACAGAACAAAACCATTTAGTGGGTTACAGTGCTGATTCCATGCTGCTCACAGGCTTTGGTGATTTCATCACCAAGAGCAGTGCAGTGGCATTAAGCTGTGAGCAGCCTTCAGCTGTGTCTGCAGCTCTCATGGCCCTGCTGCAGCCCTCTTAAAGCACCTTTGCTTTAACAGCCTGCCTCTTAGTTTGGTCTGAGACTCTTCTCAAGGAATTAGCTGTGCTGAAACTCAGGACAGCCCAGTTTAAGTGTGCAGAGCCTGGGCAGCATCTGGTGCTGGACTGCTTGCACTGCTGAAGAAATTTTCCCTTGGAGATGCTGGGAGCCTTGTAACCTTGATTTGCTGTGAAGTTAAATTGCATGTTTTCTTCCTGTTTTGGCTTTTTTTTTTTTTCTCCTGTCTGTGTTGGGGATTAGCATTTCCATCCTCTCACATTTCATCACTTCCTTCCTTATCATGCTGTCATCACCCTACAAATGAAGCTGCCCTCCCATTTCTTATTACCCCAAGTTTCTTAATTACAGCCTAAAATTGAATGGTTAATCTGTAGATCTGACTTGTTTGAGTCTATTAAGTCTAAGCCTTTCTTCCACAAAGAAAGTTGGTTCAGAAGAACTAATTTACAAAAAGAAAACTGGGGCAGTAAACTTGAACACCTACTGACAATATATAAGAGGAGGGGGGAAAAAAAGAAGTTTTGCAAGCTAAATAAGCCTTTCTACCCAAACAATATAGAAATCTTGACCACTTCTACCCAAGGCAAATTTTGTGGTATTTATAAGGTGTTTGTGGTCTTTGAATGCCTCATTTTTGTCCCGTTCTGTAAAGGTAAAGGTGAGTTTCTGCTGGTGAAACAACACTGCTTATTTTTGAAGCTTGCTTATTTTGCAGTGCATGGAACCTGGCTGGGATGAAAAAGCTCAGGCTGTCTTGCCAGCAGCTGTTCAGTTCTGGCATTCAGTGCATGAGGTTGGTTACCTGGAATGTGCTGTCAGGGATGGATTGCAGGTCTAGAGGCCAAGGCCTCCAGCATTGTAATCACTTCTGTGGTGGGCTTTCAGCTTTCCTTCTCCACTTTTCTCACTGTGCAGTCAGTTTTATGATGGAAAAGCTGCTGAAAAATAGTATTTGAGCAAGTACTTTAGCAGTACTGTGTGATTTACTCTGTGCTAAAAAAAATAAAATCACTTTTGGGCATGATGTAGTGCTGTATAACCAAAACTGTATTTTTCAAAACAAGTATTTTTTTCTTATTTGTAATATTTCCAGGGAGGGATGAAACGATGCAGCCAGCCAGACCATCATTCCTTGAATACTTTGAACAGAAGGAGAAGGAGAATCAAATCAATAGCTTCGGGAAGAATGTTTCTGGCCAGACAAAAAATTCCTCTGATTGGAAAGTACCACAGGATGGAGACTACGAATTTGTAAGTCTATACTTTGAAATTCAATCAGTGTGACAACCTTTAAGAATTTTAGTCAGCTGCCTTGGGATTATTTCTTGTTTTGTCAGACTAATGGAAACCTGAGGAGGTTCTCGTTGCTGATGCATTTGGATGGGGCATTTTGAAAAAGTTGTTTTCTTTATGTATTTCTCAGTAATCATAGCCAGTCATTATCTGTAAATGTTCCTTGTTTAAAAGCAAATAAAGGAACAAAAAAGCCTGAGGACATGAAGGCATAAGCTGTCTTGCTTTAGTTCCCTATTATGCATTTAAAATTTAAAAAAAAAAATCCAGATGGCAGTTGGAAAATGCAAATCCTCAGTGTGTAGTGTTTGACAAAGAACAGTGTTAGAACTATTGGATTTCCTTGTTTTTCTCAAGCTTTGGCACTGGATTTTGTTTTATTATACAAACATCAAGCTTGTCTTCATTTCTCTTTCCAAATCCTTATTTTCATTCTTCCTTCCTAAGGCTGACATGCTCAGAATTTTCAGGAACTTTTCAGAAGTTCAAAGAAAGAGCTATTATTCATAAATTTGTTTTGATTTTGTGTGTGCGTGAGAACGTAAAATTCCATGTTTGATTTCAAAAAGCCAGAAGATGCTGAATGTTGTTCCCTCCTCATTTTCTGCAGTGATCTTTCACTGCAATCTCTTTTTGCTCTGTGTGCCCTTTCAGTGCCTGCTCAGGCTGCCCGTGGTTCAGGTTGTCACTCTGGCAGTAGCTGGTGATATTCACTCCACAAAGTGTGCAAAGCAAAATCCCTTTGCTGTTCACACCTCGAGGAGATGCCTCCCTTCAAGGCTGGAATAACAGCTGGAGCTTTTCATCCTCTTCCTGTAGATTGTATAGATTTTCTGCTGTTACTTTGTTGTCTTTGCTCCTGCTTTTCTTGTTTTCTTATTCAGGCTGCAAAGAATAGCTGAGGGGACCTCCTGCATTCCCTCCCTCGTAGCCCTTTGCACTGTTATCTTTGGTCTCAAGGCATAAAGTCACTGAATAAATGTGTTTTGTGCAAAAATAACCCTCAAGGTGCCGGTGTCTCACAGGGGCTGGGCCCACCACACGATTCCAGTCGAGCCAGATACTTCATTTATCTCATTCACCTCGTGCTGCACTTTAATTGAATGATAAACAATTGTTTTGCAATGAGTGGCATTTCCCAGGAGAGATGGGCTGCTTCAGAGTATCTTCAGAGTCTTTTGTAGTCTGCAGAGGATGGCCCAGGGGGAAATTTGCTGTAATTATTTTACTTTCTAATCTGGTTGATACCAATTTTAGCAGTGTATTTCCTCTGAGTGGGGTGCACTCCCCTGGGCACTCTGGGGGCTGTAGGTGCAGGGTACACCCAGCCAGCACAGGCAGCACAACCAAAGGGCCCTGCCTTTCCAGCAAGCAGGACCCACAAATATTTTTAGAACATGAAAAGCAACTCCTGTGGCATGTGTGACCCTGTTTACTGATTTCCATTAGTACTGCAGTACTGCCATGTGCACAGATTCCCACTGTGCTGGAAGCAAGAAAAGCGAGCAATAAATCGGCCTTTGGGTCACCTTTGTGAAGTCATTTGGAGAAATTTCACTTCCCAGCTCCGTGTGTTTCTCTAGTTCAGTTGTGTGTGAATGTACCAGCCTGCCTTGCATGTAAATTTTGGAACAGAGCTACTCTTTTTTCTCCTGTAGGATGAGAAAATTGCTTGAAAGCAGCCTTAATAAATAACGTGGGTGTTTGTATAGCCCTTATCTGAGGGTTAGTAGCAAGCTTACCTTGTATAATGTAGTCAAAGACTTAAAATCATGTCTTTTTCCCATTTGGCTAAAAATTGATTGATTTGATGACTATCTATGGGTAAAAGCCGTGTTTATGAATGATTTAGTAATTGGAAGCATCAATGTAATAAGCACTGTGGATAAGAAAAAAAGGCATTCATCAGTTGTATCCAGTACATCTATCCTAGACCTGCCTGCAGCTGTAACTTCTGCATTGCCAAAGTAGGCAGGTTTGAGCAGCCTTCTTCTACAGTTTGCAGCATTCTAAGTAGAAATGAGATCAGTGAGATGCCAGGAAAATATTAGTTCCTCTGGGCCTTAAGAAATGATTGAAATATTATTGCTTTCTGCTGTTGCAGACTAGATAAATATGCCTTCTCTTCTTTTCTGTATTCCTCTCCCTCCTGTGTGACTAGCACCTGGAGTCTCCTGTCTTCCAATAAGAAAGAGGAAAATATTAAATTACAGAAGATTTTTGCTTTTTTTTTTTTTTTGCCTGTGGCAAAACCATTTGACCTTTTCCTGACTAACATTGTTCTTCTGAAGCAGGCAAATAAGACACTATTTATATCACAATGGCAATGTCACATTAGATGAGGGTTAGATTGAGTCAACCCCATCCACTGCAGAGCTGAAAACCCAGAGATCCTGTTCTGAGAGGTGATGAACTCCATTCCTCCTAAATGTGATGCTCTGGCTGTGTTCTGGTTGTGGTCAGAGGTGGCATTAATCCAGAGTATTTCCAGAAAGGTATTTCCAGCCTTGGATTTCTGAGGTAGAAGTAGTTACTAAATGATTAGTCAGTGCCTGATGCTGTTAATGTTTATCCCCTCTCGTGTTTGAACAAGGATCTTTTAAGCCCTGATTGACTGAGAACAACATTTGCAGCAACATTATGATTTATTTAACATGGAGAGAAAAATACTAATTATGGGCAAAAATTCTTGCTTTTAGGAGGAATATAACAAACTCTAGCAGGAGATTGCTGCAGGGGTAGGCTGATAATGGGCAGGCTGCATTGTATGGATAATTCCTAATTGCCATAATCAGATCTCAGAATTTTTGTAGTTGCATTTAATTTTGCCAGTGAGCATTAGTCACATGCTGTTGCACAGACTTAATAATGCTAGAAGGTTTGTGTAGACAATATCCTACATTTTTTCACTTTAATCTTTCAGTAGTACTGTAACATATAGGAAAATTAATTGTGTGGTGTTTCCTGCCCTTAGACACAACAAATCCTTTTTTTATTCCTATTTTAAAAGCCTTTTTAGTGCTCTGGGCAGGTCAGTATTCTAATATCACTTGTGGCTAAAGTAGTCACTTGTTTTTGTTCTGGCCATGCTTGAAAGGCCCTCAGTGTTGCCAAACCTATTGTAGCACATATTTGTGGATCAGCCAGTCCTGGATGTTTGGTATTACATCAGTAATCCTTTTATTGAAAGCCTGTTTTGTTAGCAAATTAGCAGGAGCCAGCCACTCCTGGCTTGTGGGAGCTGTGACAACACTGAAACCTTTTCAATTTTATTTCATGAGTGTGGTTCCACAGGCAAAACTCCATGGCAGCTGGGCCCTGGTCAGTCTCAACCTTTGCCATCATGATTTGACTGTGGGGTTTTTTAACACCTGTAGTGTTGAGCTCAGGTTTTGCTGCAATTGTAAGTCATCGATTTTCATTTAGCAGTGAATTTTTTCCGTCCTGGGGGCTTGTTGTGGATGTGAAATCAAGTAGGACATGAACTTCTAACAGAGATTAGGGCAAGGGTGCTGCAGGACATGAAGTCTTCACGGAATTGCAGCTGTTTGCTCCAAGGCTTTCTTTGATTCCATCACCATGTATCTGCCAACCATTCCTGCCCTGTGGGGAGCTGAGCTGGTACAGACACCTTTACTTTGTCTGTGGCTGCTCCCTGTGCTGCCCTGGCAGAGCAGCAGGGGGGTTCTTGGCTGTTGAAGGGAGGCAGTGCCATTCCCCTGCAGGACCTTCTCGTTTTCTGCAGTCTCCATCCTGCTCCCTCAGCACTGGGAAGGAGGATAGAACCAGAATCAAGGCTTCTGTCTCTTTCCTAAGAAGTATGCTGCTTCTTTTGGGAAAACTTTGATGTGCTTGCATCTGCAGGGTCCTGGTGAGTCAGACCTTTCCCATTCCTGCAATTATCAACAGCCCTAATATGTGTCTGTCCTGCTCTCTCCTTGGCTTCATGAAGAGGACCTGCATTCACAGCTTCTCTAATTGAAGCAGAAACACTTTGGAGCAGAGCTGCCTTCCTTAGAGAAATAAAACTAACATACACCCTGGGAATGTCAGGCTTTGCAGAAGTGGAAGGAGTGGACATGTCCAGTTTGTCAGATTTCTGTGGAAGGTGGCAGCTGCCATGGCCTTTGGTCACAGTGCCACCACCCTGCAGTCTGCTGGGACTGAACCTGTGTTTCAGCTCTGTGTCCATGCTGTGAGTGCCATTCTCTGTCTTAGCTCATCTTTTTAGCTCCCTCTGAGCAGTGTCTCGCTGGCTGCTGATGGGAATTTCTTTGGACAGGAAACATTGCTGTGATTTCCCTGCATTCCAAAACAGCCTTCATCACTTCTCAGTGCACAGTGTCATCTCTTTGCTGCTGGGGAGGGATGGCCTGCAAGCAATGGAGCTGTGGCTTATGAAATTCTTCCAGGGCAAAATAAAGAAGGATGAGCAGGAGGTGTTAATTGCCTTTAATTGGGAGGAAGAATTCAAGAGCCCATCAGCTGCCCCTTCTTTCAGGGATGGGCAGAGAAGGACTTCACTGAGTTGCTGGGGTTGTGGGATCATGCCCAGCTCTTCCCCCACCTATAGATCTCTTTCCAGTTGTTTGACCTGTTGCTTCCAAAGTGCTCAGGCCACAATTTGCTGTCCATATGTGTCTCCTCTGTGGAACGTGCTCCTTAAAATAGACCAGTGTTGAAATGGGACATCTTCATTTCAGAAGTGTCTGTACAGCACTGACTGTGGCCTCTGGTTCTGTTTGCTTACCCTGAGTCCTGCCCAGGGCTCCTTGGAGCTGGAAGCTGTGGGAGCTGGATGCTGGCTCACCAAGCCAGTGGGACAAAGGAGTGGACAATAGAAACCTATTTCACACCTGGAATTGTAGTTCGTTCAGATGAGAAACAAAGCAATGGTCTGCCAAGTGGTTGAAGCAAAACATCAAGGAAACTCTTAAAATTTAATTAAGTCCAGTTTCTAAAAGTATGTTTGCATCTTTTGGAGATCTTAAATTGCAAGAGTTGGCATCACAACTGCAGTCTCCTTCAAATAGCTGAATAACTGGATATCCATTTATAAATATTTGATAGGAAATGATGATATTTTCTCTGTGTGTCTGTAAGCAGCTTCTAGCCAGGACTTTGAACAGCTATTGCTTAGAATTTATTTTTTTTACAAGTATAGTGTAGATAAAAGCAAACCTTTCTCTTCCCTGAGTGAAGGTATAATTATTTTTCTTGAAGTAGTAAAGAAAAATAAAATTTTCTGTTTGCTGGAGACAGTGTTTCATTATGCTGATCTCACCTGGGATGTTCTGTTATTATTTGCATCCTTATTTCTGTGCTTTTACTTAGTAGTTTAACATGTTACATTGGAAGAGATTTTTTAAATAAATAAGTAAACCCACTTCTGGTATCTTTGCCAGCAAAAAAGGAAAGTTTGTTGGTCTAATGGTGCCTTCAATTTGTTTAGCCTGAACAAGAGGCTGTTTGTTTGCAGTGAAAATGTGAATGTGAATGTTTCCTTCCAGCCAGACAAGTATTGGTGTGATAGAGAGGAATGAAAGTCTCTGAAAAGCATACAGAAAGCTGATTTCTTTCAGAGCAAGGCTGTCAGAGCCCTGGGATCATGGCCCCTTTTTTACATGTATTTTATTCTATATGTGTGGGTGGACAGCAGGCTGGCAGTGCCCGCAGCTCAGGCTGCCTGTGTGTGCCAGGCGTGCTGCGGGCAGGGGGATCCATCCACAGGGATGGCAGTGGGCTGGAGGCCAGGGAAGGGAAGGGCAGTGCCCTCTGCAGCACCAGGTGTGCTCAGCCTGGCACCACCCGGCCACAGCCAGAGCTGCAATCTCGGGGACAGGGAATTGCAGCTCCTGCTGCTGCCCTGTGCAACAACTGCAGTCAGCGTGGTCACGGCTCAGCACAGCTCAGTCCCTCTCCCAGCTCTGCTGAGGAATGGCTGCATGTGGAGCCATCTGGTTCTTTCACTGGAAGTGATTTATAGGGAGGAACTGTTGGAGGGCAGGTGATTTATTGCTTATCAATAACAGTAAACACACGCTGCTTTACAATGACCAGAGTCTCTAATTTATTGCATTCTGTCTGTGAAGGTGTCATTTGTCTTGTGAACAGCTCGTTGTCTGCCAGTACCTGGAACATTCAACATCTTTGGTTTCTCTGAACATCCATTTGGATAGCATTTGTTAGCAATCTAATATTGATGCTTTATAGCTTTACTACCTTTTGTCCTTTTAAAAGTTCAATCGATTTAAAACTTGAGAGTATTTTCTGTGCAGTTGCCAGCTTTGAAAATGATGGCAGACTGAATAATTGGCTCTTGTTTTGTTGGAACTGGTCTTTGGGTCTTTGCTAGCAATGGGAAGAAGCCATGCTGAGGATACAGGGTTAAGGCAGATGATAGGAATACCTGCATTATATGGGAAAGCTGCTGGTGTGTGACTTTTTATAATTTATCATTCTATAGTGTTTCCTGACTTTGCTGTGATCCTCTGAGGTTTATCTTCTTTTTACTTCTGCCTTTTAAGCAGCTTGGTAAAGGTGTCAGATGCAGGCCTCTGCACTCACCTTTTCTGTTCTTCCTTTCTCCCAGCCAAATTACTCAAGTAGTAATTCAGGTTGGTTACTGAGACACTAGAAAGTCTGTCTGCTTGGACAGGAGAAAAAAAAGCTGTATTAGAGTGCACATTTGTAGGTCATTTAAATGGCATCACTGAAAATCAAATAATCTTGCGAGTTCTATTGAATTAGTATGAAACTTAGATTACATTCTTTATTTTCTAAGAGAGCAAGTTTCTCTGACCCTTGTGTCATGAATGAAGATTGATTGTTCAAAAAATGCACCTGAATATGTATAGTTTTGTGTAGAAGAATAAAAAATTTTGGTCAAAGTAAAGCATTTTTCAATAACATTTTTTGAAGAATAAACCAAACACTTTGAGTGAATCTTCAGGGATTTCTCTGTCCAAATGTTTCTTCCCTTCATCTATCATGAGCTCTCCTTTTTCCCAGTGGTGGCTGGAATAAAAATTACTTCTCAGGCACTGATTTCTTCCAATAGTCTTACTTTGAACATAAAGTGAACTTATTTGCTGGGGCATTCATCAGTTTGAGAGATAAAGCCTGATCTGGGATGGCTGATTGATCTCTCTGTCTAGGCCCTATGGAAGCAGGGCAGATTCCTAGTTGGGAAGCAAGAAAACATGAGATACTTTTTTCTGCTGTCCTGAATCTAAAATAAAGATTTCTTTCTGTGGGGAGAGCATTAAGGCTACAATTTTATTTTTTTTTTGTGGGAGGGAGGGAAACACACTCGAATAAAAGCACTGCTTTTCTGACAACAGGAGGCAGTCCAGTACAGACAACTGTTAACTCCCAAACCTGAATTGTATCCCCGTGGTATCTCCTGCTTGTTGAGGAGGATCTTGAAGTGTATAACCTAGATGTAGTTCCCCTGTGAAGTATGACTTATAAAAAGAGACAGGTTTTCCTGATGTTTTATTCATTGGTTTTAAATGTCACCTGTCTTGATTCATAACATTGACATTCCTTGAATGGATTTCCTTTTTTTTTTTTGTCTCTTCAGCCATCTGCCAAGAATTTTTAAAGCTCTGTTAATTGTTTATTTCTCTTTTAAGCATTCCCATTCCAGCATATTATGTTCTTCCCAGCAAATACTTTTAACTTGTGACGTCTTTATTAAGGACAAATGGCTCATTCTGTCACCTTGTAGTCAAACAATCTTTTTTAAAATAAGCCCAGGAGCAGCTTGCTTCTCTCTTTTATTGTTTAAGTGGTCTTGAGTCTTCTGTAACATTTGCATGAGGAAGACACTCTGAACCTCCCTGCAAACCTCATTGGATTTGTGGCTGTGTCAAACCACCAATGTGATTCACAGCAAGTTCTCTGCACGTAGGTTTTATAAACCTTTCCAAATTCCCTTTATAACAACAACAACAAAAAGAAGAATATGCCACATTTGGTTTTAAAATTTGTTAACAATATTTAAAATTGGAAAAGGTACTTCAGAGACGTGACTCTTGTCTCTGCTGGGGAAGAGAATAGATTCCTGCTCTCTTCCATTTGGTAACAGGGTCATTGCTCACCACCTGCTTTCACTTGGTGCAAACTGACATTGATTGCAAAGCACTTACTGCCACAACTTGCTGTCAAATTTTCATTTTTTGCTATATTTTTGTGTATAGCAGGCCTTCTGTGACATGAGGCTTTTAGATGAAACTTGCAGTGAGTGGGAAGTAAAATGAGTTGCTGTAGTTTGTTGCTTAGGTCATATCCCTTAATGGAGACTGAAATAATGTAACCTGAAGTCGACTTCATATCAGAGTGCTCAGACTTGTAAATTCAACATCCTGGACTATCTTGGAGGCCCCTTGCCTACTGTAGATTTAATCTGCTAAGACATTGACTGAAAGTTTTGCAGATGAACTAAGTGACTAAAAGAATTTCATCCTGGGTCTGTGATTATTGGGTTTGTTGCACTGCTGCTGCATGGTTAAGGTCAGGCTGCAACAGGCATTTCTGCTGTGGGAGAAAGGGGAGAGGAATTGGTAGTTGAAAGTGTGATGCTGGAAAAATACTCCCTGACCACACTGAATTCTTTAGAAAACACGTTTGAGCCTTGTTATGCCTTGAGATCTGTTTTCAGGGCTGGATGTGTTCTTGGCACAGCATCTCCCTTAAAGAAAGAACACTGCTGCTGAAACGAGATCTATTTGAAATGCTTCTGAAATCTTCTTCCAGCTCATCTGTCAGTGCAAATGTTTGTAAAGGGTAATGTAGCTTAAAAAGACAAGCTTGTCCAGGTTTTCCTCATCTGGAGCAGAAAGGCTCCTTTTGGAGACTCTCTGCATGGAGAGTCTATTATAGCTGCTCTGGATTGCCTCCTGGGGGATGGAGTCTGGGCCGTCTGGAAAAGCCGGGGGATGAAGCCTCCATCAGGCCTCTGTGAACACTTTCCAGTGGTCAGGGTCTCATCTGGACAAGTGCCTGAAATGATGAGCTGTGAGAGGAGCAAAGTTATCTCAGCTCTGACTGCTGGACCTGCTGCATCTGACCTTGTGCA
Organism: Nicator chloris; assembly: GCA_013400495.1. Lineage (NCBI taxonomy): Eukaryota > Metazoa > Chordata > Aves > Passeriformes > Pycnonotidae > Nicator > Nicator chloris. The sequence goes on from WAAE01016891.1 coordinate 192,971, forward strand.
GCCTCTTCTTGTGTTACTTTAAAACCAGCAGAAACATCGAGGCATTGCTTATTGCCGGCATAGCTGGTGTGTGTAACCTTTGGGTGTCTTGGATCAGATATTGGGGTGAAATCCTTCCCTGTGAGGGTGCCCAGGCCCTGGCACAGGGTGCCCAGAGAAGCTGTGGCTGCCCCTGGATCCCTGGGAGTGTCCAAGGCCAGGTTGGACAGGATGTGGAGCAGCCTGGGACAGGGGAAGGTGTCCCTGCCCGTGGCAGGGGTGGCACTGGATGAGCTTTAATGTCCTTTCCAACCCAAACCATTTTATGATTCATAATCAAAGCTTTGACCTTCAGGAAGAGGGAGAAAAAGCAGCTTAATACATACAGACTGATAGAGTCTGAAAGGAATATTATTCAGAAATGAAATGTTGAATTCCTTCTTGCTTTGTGTCCTGTCATCATGCAGGATCATTATAAATGGATACCCAAGTAATAGTGAACAACTGAGGAAACCTTTCATAGTGAATTGTGCAGGTTAATTCGAGATGGGTTTTGTGGAGATGGCTCACTTGGGAACTTGTCCCAAAAATATTTGCCTCTTAAATATGAAACACATGCCCCTGGTTTTAAAGGCAATTGCATGGACATGCAACTGTTCATTTTTCCAAAATGCCCTGGAAATCTCTTTCTTCAAGGGAGCTTGTAGTGCAGCCTTTCCTCAGGAAGCTTGTAATTCTCTCTCCTGTCTTCTTTGCCTTCAAGTTGCAGCTGTTTCCTCCTTTCCCTGAGTGAAACAGGAGGCAGAGCAGCACTGGACCAAGGTTTTGTAAAAAGCTTCACTTTTGTGCAGACACTGTGGGGTCTTCCTGAAAACAAACCCCTTTCAGCAGCTCTTCTGGAGCTGGAACTAAAATGGGAGACAAAGACTCAAAAATGTTTATTGAATAAAGCTTAAAACCCTTCAGATAAATAGGCCCAAATTATTTAAAGCTATGATGGCTACTTGCCATGGATGATGTAGTTTTAAGCCTTTGAAACTGGAACTGTGTGTTTTAAGCCTTCACTGTGCCTTGCAGATTTGAGTGTGTGAAGTCTTCAGATATGTTAATGATGCTTCTTACTCCACATCATTAATAAAGGCTGCATTTGAGTCCTGATTTGGTGTTAATTAATTGGTTACCACTTCAGTTACATTAGTGTTTCATACTGAGAAATACTGTATGAATGAATCACTCTGAGTTCAGGTATTCATTCTCCTTCAGTTGTTCTGCTTTATTCAGGATAAGTGGTCCTGAATGGAGAAATTAATTGTTAATCCTTCAGCAAGTAGAGCCCTTAGGAGCAAGGGAGAGAGGGGTGAAGGGTACCTGGAATTGGAAGGAAGCTCTGTTATGAACATATGTACCCTTCCTAGGAGAACTTTGTTAAACTTTTCAGATTTGTAAAAAAAATTTAATTTAAAGAAATCAACTTATTCTGACAGATGGCGTTTCTTAAAAAAAAAAAAAAAAAAAAAGAGAGAAAAACCCCAGGTTGGTCAGCTCTGTACTTTATAGCTGAGTTGTGCTGCTAGCCAGGTTCTCATGGCCTAATGACATGATTTATTTTAGCATGTTCGGAGGTATTTTTGTACTCTTACTTAAGAAAATTAAATCATAATCACTTAGAGAAGGAAAAAAAAACCTGCTGTTTTTATTTAATCAAACCTCTGGCAAGCAAGTGCTTTTTAAAAGCAAACAGCACTCCTTTTTGCACTTTTTTTTTTGCTTGCTTGTCCAGACAGGCTGACCTTTTAGCTTGGTTTGTAATTCAGTTACTGAAAAAAGAATAGCAGTGAGATAACTTGTCTTTGTGGTTATAGGATTAGTCAGCCACTTTCCAAGTTCCTAAACTATTTCAAGATTTGGACTTCTTGAAGTTCAGTGCTGCAGAATAACACTGACACAATTTGTCATTCTCTTTGTTTAGATTAAGTGTGTACAGGACTTGGGATGATTTTGGAAGTGAATGGGGCTATTCATACTCATAGTTGGCACTAAGGCTAAAAAAGGAAATTTAATCTTGGAGCTTAGAAGATTAAAATGAATTGCTCTTTTTTTAAAAAAAGCTTTATTTTTTTAATGATCACTCAGCACTCATATCAGTGAGTAGACCTTTGGATGGGTTTTCTTCCTTAATGCTTCAGGACAATGCTGAGGGTAGTAACAGCTTGCAGAGGATCTATGGTTGTGCTGGCTCTGACACCAAAACTTCCTGAACCTTGGAAGGATTACAGCAGGGATTAGTGAAGTGCAGGTCTTGGCTAAGAGCAGCCCAGGGATGCCAGTGTTGATCCAGGCTGTGGTGTTCCCACAGCTCTGTCTGGGTAGCCAGGGGGAATGGGATGTTTGCTGTAACCCTCTGAAACTGGGAATTTCCTGATACCTTGCCAACAGCAAAGCTGCTCTCTGCTTCCTAAAGGCTTTCAAGGATCAGGGGAAAACTTGCCAACTGTGGGGAGGGTGGGAAGGCAGAGGTGCCTCTGAGCTGGTGAGGAGCAGTTGTGTGTCCAGAGCGTGTGTCTCAGGAATGGGCTGCTCAAGGTGTGGTTGGGAAAGGTCCTTGCTGAACCAGCAGGACCAAACACTGTGGGTGTAAATGAAGCCTGAAATCAGATGTAGTGGGGCAGCAAAGCTGTGGCAGTTCTTGCTAGAGAAGAGCAGTGGCCTCAGCAGGCACTGCAGCAGTGCTGGAATGGAGGGACAGGTGCCCCAGGAGCCCTGATCCTGGGCCTGCCTGGGAGAAGCCTTGCTGAGGTAGCAGGGTGCCAGGCTGCACTGAGCTCTTGGCAGCTGCCATTCCTGCAGAGGCAGTTCCCAGTTTAGACGTGATCTTCCCAGAGTGTGTGGCAGGGAGAAGGATGGCACACATGGAAGGATGGTACAGAGACCGTGGTCTGGTGTCGTCAACCTTTGTTTTAATGCAGTAAGCAGAGCTACATGGAAAATTAACTGGAATCCTGACTGACATCATAACAATGAGGTGCTTTGCTTTCTGTAGCTCCACGTCTGTGCAAGTGAGGCAGAGCCATGCCAGACACTTCACTTGAGAGGCCCTGGGTCTCCTCTGATAGAACTCTCTGTTAAGATGCACTTTTCCAGTTCAGCTGGGGATCAAAAGCTGAGTGTGTGGTAGTGTCCATCTTTTCTTCCACAAAAGTGATGCTGTGATTGCACTTAAACATTTAACTGGCTTAAGCTGACTTGACCTCTAGGTCATCTGATGATCTCATTGAAAGTGTTGTTTCTTTGTGGAAAGCCATCTGCTATTCAGGTGAGGTGGCCTGAGAACAGTCTCCAGATGTGCACTGATCACAGCTGGTGTTCTCTTTCTTTGGGTGGCTGTGGCTGCAGTGCTGTTTTGGCTGGTGCTGGATGCTGCAGCCCATCATGTGTTTTGCCAGTACATTGCCTAAATAATTAAGATGCGTTAAAAGCAGAAGCTTGTGCTGCTGAGACTTATTTTTCAAATCTTTTGAAAGATTAATATCTGTATTTTTAATCTTACATGAAATCCCACAATGAGTGCATTTCATCCATTGCTTTCATAACAGTGAGAAACTTCCCTGACATGCTGATGCTAAAAGGGAGGAAAATCAAGATAATTAGTGCTTGTGCAGGCACAAGGGCTTGTTCTGATTTACTGCAGCCCCTCTGTAGCACGGCTGCTTGACAGATCTGAGAAGTTGTAGGGACCTGATGGATGAGGAAAAACGGTCAGAAAGTGCCAGTAGGTCCTTGTGTCCTTTGCATTTGACAACTTAAAGTGAATAAATAGTTAATGCCTGCTCGTACATTACATCAAGGCTTCCTTGTGCTGGAAACGTAAACGAGAACAAGGCACTTAATTTTTAGAGCAGTGATTGAAAGTATGCCAAGTGGTATTGAGGCAGCATTTCAGGAAAAATGCTGTGAGAAAAAATGGCATGCTATTCCAACCCCAATTTATATCACCATCTTCAAGATCTAAAGTCTGGAGCACTGCTTAGTGTGAGAAATTACCTTCTACATTTAATTTTGGCCAGAGAAATTGAGGACTTTTTTTTTCCTGGTTTTAAAAAAAAAGTGCATAGTACTTTTGAGTAATCTGTGTCCTCGGAGTGTATTTGATATGAGCATTTAATGGATACCTTGTTTAACCAGTCTTTTAAGTTACAGAAAGCTAATTCCAGGATAATCTCAGCTCTTATTCTTGTCAGAGCTCACGTTCATGAAGCCCTGAGTTCTGACCCCCATCCCTGGCTCGTGGTCTCTGCAGCACCACTGCACTCCTGCAGGCTGAGCTCTGCCCCCAGGGGGCTGCTACAAACAGCCACAGCAAGTGGCATCCCATGGGAGAGCTCCTCCCAAAACTAAAACTCTGTTTGAGGAGGTGATCGAAGAAAAGTTCAGGAGTTGAGGTGCATACACATCAAACTGATCTGCAGGGTTCTGGAGAAGGAAGTGTGAGTGTGCCCTTGGATTTATCAGCAGGGAAGCGTCTTGATAGCCTTGGTGACAGCCAAGGTCAAGTGAAGCAAGAGTTTAATTATTCTCTTCTGTGAAGAGCTTCCCTTCCTAAAGGACACCTGAACATTTAATTCAACTTGTGGGAACTGTTTTATACTTGTCTTTGATATGCAGCCACTTCTGCTGTTGAGTGTGATCATCAACAGCCTCCCCTGAGGGGCTTCCACACAGCTGCAGTCCCAGTTGGTTGTTATGGTTTTGGTTTTCCAAAGTAGACTGTTGCTACTGTATTACCCTGGTAATACTTTTCATTATCTGTAACGACAAATTCCTATTTGGCATTTAATGTTTAGCATAGCCTGGGTAACTTGGTTTGGGTAAGACCCCTTCTCAAGCCACATTTAGAGTATGCCTGTGTAAATACACACAAAAAAAATGATGGGTTGTGCTCCCTGCTGATGGGATTGATGAGTTTTATGGGGGGCTTTGATCACTGGGTATGCAGTCAAGAACTGTTAGATTGCAGCATAAAACTAGGCTTAAAAGGAAGCTATAACAATAAAAGCTATGCTAAATAGACAATTAATTTGTTTTTCCTTAGCTCCCATCTAGCTCATATCTTTTCTACGAAGAATTTATTTCCCTGTGTAGCGTGGGAAGCAGCAATTTTATTACTTCTGTATTTTAGTCTTCAAACTCCCACTGCCCCTTATGAAGTGATAATTGCCAAAGCCAGATTTTCTAAAAGCTATATAAAACTTAAAAGTTTGACATCAAGTTATGTTGAGTAGTAAATGCCACCTGGAATATCTAGGTGAAAGGCAGGCAGAGCGATTGCTGCAGCTGGGTGTTTTCTTTCTAAAAAGCCACAGGCTCTTGGTACCAGTGGGAGGATATTCAGAAAACACGCTGAGCATGTGAAAGACAAGTGTTCAAACTCACAGGAATGATGGTAGAGGGATGTGTCTAGAGGGCTTAGGAAGAAGAGAACAATTTCCTGATTTTATTTGTAGGATTGGTTGTAGAACCAAGACTTGAAAATATTCTCCTTCTGAAAAACTGTTCAAATGCTTTCACCAGGAGGAAAGTAACTTCATCTCTCACCAGTGTCATACATATTCCAGTTTTGTTCCAGAAGTCAGGGTCCATGTGCACGTTTGAAAAGTGGGTGATAGAAAAACTGCATCCCCAGCCAGGGAATTGAGAGTTCCTGTTTGGCACAAGCCTCAGGACTTCAAGGACAGTATTTAGAAGCAAAGCCCAGATAGCTTGAAACATTGCACACATGCAAAGAAAAAGCTTTGTGCTAAATGCAGGGATCAAATTCAGTGTCAGTGAGTAAAAAGAAAGTTTCAGGAGGAGCAAGGAACACTTGCCCCACGATAATATTTTTTGATCCCTGTGCAGCCAGTGAGTTAGAGCTTGGCCTAAACTCTTTGTTGGGGGAGAAATGTGTGAAAGCTGCTGGGAAACAGCTCGTTTCTGTTTGATGCTCATAATCCATGCAGCAAGGAGATTTGGCTGGCAGTGGTTTTTGCTAGAGGAGCAAACAAGAATGATGGCTGAAGTGACTCGGGGGTTACTGGATGGCTGTATTTATGTCAGTAGTGCAGGCTGGTCCTGGCAGTGGTGACCTTGTGCTGCCCAGGGGCTGTTGAGGGATGGCACAGAGAATGTGCCAAGTCCCAAAAAGGTCAAGCTACAGACCTTGCTGTAGGCAAACCAGCACGGGTTCTCCTCAGTGTGAGGAAGGTACTAAGAGGACTGTGATAAATTATTTGCATCAGCTTCTAATTCAAAAAGTTTTCACCATTTGGGGTTTTAGTTTGGTTTTCCTGGGGACAGGGCAGAGGCTGAGTTAATTATCTAGGCTTTGTGTTTTACAAGAGTTTGGTTTTTTTTGTTCTATGTGAAACAGAAATCTGGCATGGGCTGTTTAAAAATACTGTGGCAAGGTTTTGGGCTGTGTCCTGCTTAGGACAGAACAGCAGAGGTATAAAGTTCAGACCATGGTGCCCTTGAATACCAAACCTGTGGCTGTGTCTGCAGAGAGTTTATATTTATTCTCATTTTGCTTAGATTCATTTACATTCAATAGAATATCATGTTGCTGTGACACTTTACCTGACTGTAAGAAATGCAAGTGGGATATTTTTTTCCCGTTTTTAAAATGGTGATTTGAAAGGACTGCAACTCAGAAGCAGTTTGCTGAGTTGAACATTATTCAGTGGGGTAGTTGTCTGCAAATCTGTCAGAAATGCTGACAAAGGAATGTCATGAATAGCTTACAAATCTTCTCCTTGAGGAAGAAATTGTATTTCAAATGATCTGTTCCTGATTTGGCCATCACTACTGCATAGGCATGGAAAGGCTGTAGGTTTATGTCCTTCCAAAGGATATAATTATGTATGTCCTTATGAATTATACACTGGAAATCATCAGCATATTTAAACAAGATGTTGCTGTCAGTGGTGTCTGAAGAAAACAAACAGCATCCAACAGCTGTGGGTGTGAGGATTTCAGATGAGCATTTCCACCTCTGACCTTTGTCTTCCGTTGGGGATTTTTACAGAGTTAAGATCGTTCTCAAAACTTCAAGTAAAAATACAACTGTTAATCAAATGGTTAAAAATTAGCTTTCTCAACATACCAGCTTGCTGGAAGAGTTTCACTGTGCTGCCTCCTCACCATTTTGATAGATTTGTTTGGCCAACCTTAGAACAAGTATTTTTTTATCCGGCTTTACATTTGAAATGAGATTCCTTCCTTTAAAAGTTTGTCTTAGGTATTTGATCAGCGTGGACAAAAATAGACAGCTTTTACAGAGACAGTTAGACTTCTTAGAGCAGAGGAATTGCTGAGAAGTGAGGACAGGAATGGGACTGAGCCTGTGGCTAAAACCAGCTCTAATTGCAGCTGCTCAGCGCTGAGACTTTACCCTGAGCAACCGTCTGTCATGAGATGCTGTCCTTGTCCTTCTTGTCTTATTTTGCTCCTGGCATTTCTCTAAGAGAATAATGTCAGTGTCCCAGGAGTGCAGAAACAGATATACTGCAGCCTAAAACTTCATTTCTGGGAGAAAGCCTGTCTGTGGCATTGCCTTACAGTGAAATGCCAGGCAGCAAAGTGAAATGGAGGCCATCCCATTTTGAACAGTTTGGTGTTTTCTGCATTCTAAAGATGTGTGTGTGAGTGGAAGGACAGGCTGAGGAGTTGCCCAGGCCAACTCTTGCTGTCGCAGCCTGAGGCACAGCAGGAGCAGAGGGCTGGGTGTCCCCTGCTCTCTGTGGCTCTCATTACCCATTGGGCACCTGTCAGTCTCCCATCAGCTCGTCTGGGCTGAGCAGTCACCTCCAGGACCTTTCACCAGTGTTGCACCTCGGCTTCTCGCAGGAGTAGCGTGGCATTCACAGCCAGTGTGCCGTTATTCCATAGGAAAACTCTGCCAGTTGTTCATCCTCACTGACACAGCACTGCACACAGGATGTTCCTGTGCTCCCAGGTTCCTGGGCCACAGGTGTGGGTTCCTGGGCCACTGCAGCATCCTGTGTGCAGGGCTGTGTGAGTCCCTTCCTCCTCCCAGCGTCCCTGTCGTGCTGAAGCCGTGATCAGGCTCCGTTAGCAGCCGCGTGCTCTGCGTCGTGCAGGTAACCCAATTCCCCGTTGGTTCATATTACTGTAAATCTCTGGGCTTTGCCCACTCCAGACTCAGCTGTGCCCCAGCATCTTCCACACTGTTCAGCCGTCTGTCCTGACAAACACAGTCCCGGGAGCTGTCGAAGCTGTTGTGTCCCTTGGCAAGCAGCTCTTACCCTTTGCAGGAGGACTTTGTGTGGCCGTGTCCACCAAGGATGTCCCGTGATGCTCCATCCTGTTCAAGGACTGCAGTAGGGCAGTGTTTTCTGCCTGCCACGTGTTCTGGAGAGCCCATTGCTGTACATCTGCTCTGCCAGCTCAGGCACTTTGTTCCTGGCTCTAAGCAGCACCCAGGCACTTGAGGATGGCAGAGAAGGCTCAAAGGGCATCCCTGGAAGATTGCAGCCCTTGGGCAATTTCTCACATCTAATAGTTGGCTTAAGCCTTGAGCAAAGAGTTTTAGATTTGTTCCAATACTCTCTTTAAGCAGTCCAGCACTGGCAGAGCTGTAGCTGCTTAGTATATGTATTCAGTACTTGCATTAATATTTTCTTCTGTTTTGCAATTTTATGTGACTTCCCAATTCCCTAGACTGTGAGGAAGTGGAATGTTGAATAATTACCTGCTCCTTAATAAATTAATGTGAAGAGGCAACTGGTGCCATGCATCAACTTAAACTGCTGCCTGTTAAAGTTGCATTAATGTGTATAAATAATATATGTCTTTGTGGAGGAAGTGCTTTGTCTTTCTAATGAACAGTTGCCTGATTGGAAAGGCTGAAAGACTGTATACCCTGGGCAGAAAGGTTGTTTTATATGTGCCTGGATTATTAAAATGGATTTGTTATCTTGAAACAGCAACTAGGAACGATCTTGTTTAGCAGAATGCTAAAGAACTTCAAAAGACATTATGAGAAGTTTGGTAGCAGGTGACTTTGTGATTTAGGGACTGGTATCTCTTCCACCTCAGGAGAAGCCATCAGCATTTCCATATCTTAGTTTAAAGGAGAAATGCAAACTGCCATTAAACATTCATTTGTTGCCTTATAGTAGGCAGCAAACATTTCACTCACGTGTTTTGGTTCAGAAATGGCTTGAAAAATAACCATGACAGCTGACTAATTAACAGCTAAACTAGGACAGCCCCACTTGCATGAAAATAAAGATAAGTAACTTAATTATGACATTTGTGGAAAGAAAAAAAAATTTACAGTTCTTTGTGCACAAGGAAACCAAATTATTTTGCATGTTCTTAGCATCCGCAGCAGGTGCTTACTGATAGCAGGTGTGGCACAGTCATTTTTGTCCTGCTGGAGTGCCTGTAAAACAGTCTCTCCTGTGGTCACTTGGCCTTGGATGGGGAAAGGACTGGTGTTAAACATTTGAAGCATTTCCAGTGTCCATTTTTTTAACATTATACTAAAATCCTGTCTGTGCCACCAGTTATAATATTACATTACTTAAAGGCTGTAGCTGTGGACAGTCTGTGTCCCAGGCCACACTTGGCATCTGTAATCACAGAGCAAAACTTTCCTGTGCCAGCAAATTGGCACGGACAAGAGAGCCAGTTAAACAAAGGTCAGGCAGAGAGGGAATTCAGGGAGAGGGAGCTTGTCCAGATGAGCCTGACATCCTCACGTGTACAGGAAAATACAAATTGTACTTGCATATTTTATCAGTACAAGGCTGACCCAAAGTGACCTGCTGTGTGTTTGTGCTCTGGGATTTCTGATGTAGCAGAGTCTGAATTCCTCACCGTGACTTGAGATTCAGCCTGATTGTACATGATTGCCTTTTTTTTTCCACATGCAGCTTTTGTCAATGATGTGATTTTCTTCCTGTTCCCTATGTCTCCTTTTGTCATTTAGCATAAGGAAGTTTAGTAGCAAGGAAAGGGGAGGAGAAGAGAACTTTGCTTTCCTTCCATCTCAGTGCAGCATTTCTGTCCTAAGCCTGCAAAACAAAGCATTAGAAAAGCAACTCCATGGGGGAAACATTTCAGTGGTTGGTTGTGTGCTCACACTGCCAGTAACCAGAGCATGTAATATACCTGTGAAATGAGCAGAGCAGTATCCTGAGGCTCACACCACTCTCCCTGAGAGCAGCAGCCTGGAGCAGAACTCTTTGTGTCTTTCCCTGCTGGAAGATGCGCTGCGGCCGCCAGAGGAGCAGCAGGATCCCTGCAGGTGTGTGGGGGGTGGCTGCACTGATGCCAGTGTCTGTTCCTCTTTTGTCTCCCTGCTAGCTGAAGACTTGGAGCGTGGATGAGCTTCAGAAGAGGCTCTCTGCCCTGGACCCCATGATGGAGCAGGAGATCGAGGAGATTCGCCAGAAGTACCAATCCAAGCGGCAGCCGATCCTCGATGCCATCGAAGCCAAGAAGCGGCGGCAGCAGAACTTCTGAGCCACGGGTAGAACCTTCTTCCATCCTCAAACAATCAGCCCCTTGCTTTTGTGACTACTGAACAGATTGATTTCTATTGAAATATGCTAGCAAAATAGAGGGCAATACTTCTGCTCGTTTATTTTTCCATAGCACCTTTGTGAACTCAGGAATGCCATAGCGTGGAAAATCCTGATTGTATGTTTTAATGTTAGACATATATTTAAAACATTATTCCAAAAGAGTTCTGTTACTGTTTTTAGGAGGATTGTTTTTAAACCAGAGGAACCAGATAGAAATAGGCGAATGAAAATTGGCTCATTCTCTTTTCAGCTGAACTTTCAGGAGTCCATTTTGGTTTAAGTTAATATAGATTGTTGTCTGTAAGAGCTGATTCTTTTGTGGGTTTTTTGTTTCTGTTTTCCTTCATGAATGCACAGATTCGATTTCAAGATGTTAACTGTTTCTACTGTTAAGGTACTGATAAGTTTTAGGTCACTGAAGAGAGCAGGTGAGAACATGTACAAACTGTTCCAGCCTTTCAAAAGAAACTTAAATCTCAGTTTTTAAAAAGCCTGTAATAAGCCCCATGCCTTACACTGTGTGCTTTAAGCAAGTGTGATTTCTTCAAGACCTCAGTTTTGTCCTCGTTTTGTGTACTTCATGAATTTATACGAGTAGATAAAGCATGTGCCTCCATAAGAAATTACATTCTGTAATTTAAAATCCACACCCACTTAAAACCAAAAGCCAGTCAGTGATCTGATTCCTCTTTGTCTGTCTGTTTGGAGATGTCCTTCAGGGAGACCCTGCTGAGAATGGAGTGCTGGGAAAAGGAAACAGTGTTTGAATGGGTGGAAGTTGTGTGAACCTCTCTCAGGAATTAGGTACTTCAGCTGTGTCTAAGAGGACTTAAAAATCTCCACAGCTTGTGAAATATTTTATAGGCTTCATTTCAAATTTACATCTTTGGATGCTTGAATAAAAACTGGATTTCACAATCCTTCACATTTCTGCAAGGTTTAGCACATCAGGAGAGCCAAACTGAAAGTAAAGATTGTTGAATTAACAAAGATGTGCATTTATGGTGGTGGAGCAAAGGCGGAGTTGCTCTGGATGAGAAGACAATTACCAATGTCCTGCTGGAAGAGGTTCAGTCTCTTCCAGTTCCTCTGGATGCTCTTGTGCTGTTTTTTTTTAATTTCCCTGCCATCCCTGCCCAGCATAGCTCAATCAGCCACAATGCCCCAAGCACGTACAATCGCTGTGAGGACGGTGCAATCAGCTCACATCAGAGTGGAGAGTAAAACAAAGCCTTGTTTGCAGGGCAGAGACTGAGCAATGCCTCTGCCCCGTGGGCTCTAACAGCACAGCTGTGTAGTTTTAGATGTTCCTAGCATATGATGGAGTGTTTGGGCAGAGCAAGTGTTTCTACCAATATTCTTTTATTTTGCTCTGATAGAGGGAACAGTTTCCACGTTGTGCTTCTGAACTAGGCCTTGGTACATCCCCTAGATGATTAAACAGCAGTGTCTCCTGAATCAAATGCTGCCACAGAGGTGATGTGTTTGTTTCATGTTTCTGTAGGGTCTTGTTTCCCTGCTGGAGCAGGCTCTTGGCTGCTGCTCACAGTTCTGCTCCACAGCTGTGAAAGGAACCAAGCCATTCTTACCCTCTGCAGGGCTCGTTGCATCAGTTTGTCTGAGTTCAGTAATGCAGTGGGATCACAGCTGTCCCAAAGGAAAAGGGAGGCAGGAAGCAGTGTGTGTAGGGTGCTGCAGCAGGAGTACATCCTGGGATAGCCAGCAATCTGCCAGCCTCAGGCACTGGGGAACATCAGGGCTCATACTGTGCTCACCTGGAATCTGTGCAATAGGCTTTGCCGTAGCCGTGTCTTTATGATGAGCAGTTTTCATGAGCATCCTTTGCATCAAAGAAACTCCTCCAAACTAGCAGGGAGTTCTCTGGTCAGTGTTGGATCTTGTTTAAGTCATTGGATGGATCTGGCCCAGGACCTCTGGCATGACAGACACAGAGATCTGTGGCATGGTAAATTGTGCACTGCCTGTGTGCTGTGGGTCAAGCCTGTTCTGCTGGAAGGATTTTTCTATTCTGCACTGTACAGATAACTGTAGAAATCAGAGGGCATTAGAAACCCCAGCTTTTAGGTGAAACACCACAGGGTGGTGTCTATTTACAGAATATGCAACCTGTGACTGCTGTAACTGAATGTAAAGCACTCTTGAAATACTCTGCTTTGCTGACGTGATTGTCTTAAAATGTAGCAAACGAACCAAAATAACTAAAACTGGTCCAATGGCTTAACTGTTTTTGAACCTTTCTTAAACGCTTGCAGTGGGTGAGACTTAATGATGTTTCTTGCACTTGGAGCTGTAGTGCAGAGGAATTATTTTCTCCCTTACTGATTTTCAGTTTGTTGGAGAAAATACTTCCCTTTTTGGTCCCTTTGTAGAATGTCTGGGAGCACAGTACCTGTTAATTTCTCTAAGTCCTCCAAGCTATGACCAAGGCTGGTACCATAAGGGAAGGATGTTTTGACAAAGTTTTAAGCAAAAAACTTGCCTAATTGTGAAGCTGCATTCATGTGCTCCTTGGGTCCATCTGCATTGTGGAAAGGATTCTGGACAAACCATTCTCTTTGCTTCTAAAACCCAGAGATACTGATGGCGTCAGTCATGTGAGACTTACAAATGTGAAGTTTGTAGCTTTAACTTTTTTGTAACAAAGAAATTAGCAACACTGGCATAAGCTGCTGACTTGAAATGCTGTTTTGTAAGATCTGGCTGTTTGTATATAATAGTGTTGGGTCTTTAGTTTGTATATGTATGAAACAGTAACTTTTATTGCATTCCTCTCAGTTTGATACAGGAGATTTTGTTTGATCTTTCTCAAATATCTTGCCTTATTTGTTCAAAGGGGCAAATAAACTGTCCCTCCCTGAAAGCATCAGTGTCGTGACTCATGTTTATGCATTACAATACTTTGGGTGTTACTGTTTACCAGGACAAGTTTTGACATGATGCACCTCTAGTCAGTCAATGTTATGCAGTGTTCTGGAGGAGAGTACAAGCTTTCAGGAGCACAACCAGTGAACATGTCAGACACACATTTTAAAACATTACTAATTCTGTGGCTCAGGGTGAGGTTGATTGAGCAGAGGGTCAACTCCATGTGCTGGCAGCTTTGTGGGGGTTCAGGAGGTGATGCTCAGGCAGTGCCAACAGAGAGGAGCACAGGCAGCCCTGCCTGGAGCTCCAGTCATGCAGCAGGGATGTTTGCCCCATGGGGTGCTTTGGCAGATGGGGATGCTGACCTCTGCTGTAGGTCCTTGCTGTCTCTGCAGCAGCTTCCCTGAGCCTGTAGGCAGATTTGGGGCTAGGTGCATACCAATTTATCCACCTTCCTACACAACAGGTGAGGCTAGAGGCTCATTCCTAATTCTGGCTCACTTGCTGCACTTCGAGCTTTCTAGCTCAGAAAAAGATGAAGCTGACAGTAAGTGGGTGCTGCCTTCCGATGGTGAACTGTTGGCTTCGATGTGGTTTCCCTGAGCAGTTACTAAATCTGTCCTGGAGGGATGACTAACTGGAGCAGAGACAGAATTCATTCAGGAGTCAGCTTTGGTTAGCAATTCCGGAAGAAACAAAATAGATCTGAGCTTTGAAACGTTGGGAAGGAGCTTGGAAATCAAAGGGAGGGAGGCTGCCGGCTTTTCTAGTAACTGGGGAAGCCTGGAGCTCTCACATATTCTCAGCAACATTAGCAGGATGTTGTGGAGCCCCAGAGCAAGGGGAGGGAGGCTTGTGCAGCCATACCAGGGGAGTGTTTGTGTGCACTCCCTCCGTGCTGGCAGCACTGCACCTGCTGCACAAACTTCTGCGTGTGATTAACAAACCCAGCAACAGGTCCCCACAAGCTGGGACTGATGTTCTTGCCTTGGTTTTCTCCCCCCTAAGGGAAAAAGTTAGCTCTCCACTAAGCCCATAGCACCAGCAGTTTTTAATAGTTATTAGCATTAAGGTACAGGAGCTGCTCTGCCAGTGTCCTTTTTGCCCAACTATTCATTTCCTACACCCTCATTTTGTACCATTTCTTGCTGTCCACAGGCCAACAGAGTCTGAGGTTGGATAAATGCTTTGAGCATTGGCTGACAGCCCTGCCTTGAGAGTTGACAATTTTTCATTTCACTAATCATTTTGGCAAAATTTTGAAGAGTCAAACCAGGAAATACCCATCAGCTCTTTCCAGACTGAAAGTTAATTGCTCTTTAATTTAAGAGCCCAGGAAGAAAGCCAGTGTGTTTCAAAACTTTAAAACAATTCGATTGTGTCTACGAAGGACTGTCCTGCTCCCCTCTAGGTTGTTGCTGTCCAAATCAATGCAGTGCTGGACGTGGAGGGAGCCCAGAGTCCCTGAGTCCCATCCTGAGTGGTCACAACAGCCTCTTGCAGACCTGTCTGTGCACAGTCAGCAGACAACTGAGCTGCAGGGTGCATTTTCCTCAGCCCAAGGGGCTCACAAGCTCTGGACCATCATCTGGACTTCACTATAGAGAGCATGATCTTGAAAGAAATGTGGGGCAGTTTTTCTCACTCTGCTGCTCTCACCAGACTCAAGGTGTGGATGTGAACATGCATTGCTGATGCTGTGCCTCCCTGCGTGCCTGGCCTGTGGTTTTGATTCCCTGAAATGGTGTGGCCTGTCTAGGCACATTTGGTTAATTTAATTCCATGCCTTCAAGGCTGCTCATTTGGCTTTCTCAGATGGTTAGAATAGGAGCCTTGATTTTGTGTTTTTCCTACAACTAAGTTAGCAGCTTGAGTTCAGGCAAAGGCTAAAGTGAACCCATAAGTATATGCAGACCTAGGGGCTGTCTCACTACAAGGCAAAAGTGGCTTAGCATTATTTTGTAAAAAAAAAAACCAGAATGGAATTACTGCACTGTTTGTCTTTACTGATCTCCTTACATAGTTCAGCAAATAGAAGTAACACTGATTCAACATGTCAAGCAGTGTGCTCAAGCAATGAGATGTGATTTTTGCTGAGGTCAGCAGGGTTGTAGGAATCTGCAAGCAGGAGAGATCCCAGAAACACTACTGGAGAGTCTTTCCTTCCTACAGATGAAGCCCTTTAAAATCTCCTGCTTTTCTAATTACCAGCCAAGTGCACAGACCATGCTCAGGGTAGTCATGGATCTGAAAGTTGGCAAAGGAAAAGAAGTTTTAAACAAAGGTAATGAAGTTTACTTTGTCTCTTTGAGCAGAGTTGTCTAATTCTCAGCTGCATTAAATAGCTTAATAAGGTCACTCCTTAATCACCATTCCCTGGAGGCAAGAGAGTCATGCTTTAGTCAATCATTTGGTGAATGTGGAAAGCAGCTTTGTAGGAATAACCTGATAAAGTGTGTAATTGATTTCCCCACTGTATCAAATGAAAATGCAGCCACTCAGGAAAACTGATTAGGGATTAGCAAAAGAACATGAGTTTCCTACTTGCCTTAGAAATAGTAAGTCAGGCCCGTCCTTGCAGCCCAGGGCTGCACAGCCGTGTCTCACTGGGGAGCGTGGGCTGTGCTCACCCACTCTGCTGCTGGGCACCTTCCTGCACCCAGCTCTTCCAGCTCTGCCAGATCTGCCTGCACAGCAGTGGGAGGATTTTCCTAGTGCAGTTACTCAGAGCCATACAAATCCCAATGTCTTCACGGAGAGCAGGAGGCTGAAAAAAGAAAACATCTGTGGCTTTCCCCAACCCGAGCCTGGAGCTCTCATGCACCAGCCCCCTCTGATGTGCCTTTGTGATGTGGCCGAGGGGCTCACAGGAGATCCTGTAGCTTGTAGCCCCCAAGGTAGGGGAGCTTTTGCCTTGGAATGATTAGCAGCATGTAGAATTTTAGGTTTTTAATGGGAAATCTCTCAAAGGAATAAAGATTAAAGTCTGCTTTTACCCCTGACTCCTATCACACCCAGCAGAATAATGCACCTCACACAGGGAGAGCAGCAGTAAGTCATGCCCTCCTCAGCCAGCCCCTGCAGAGCAACAGCCTAGAGACACCTCCTTATTTCAGAGCATCAGAGAGGCCACACACAGCATCAGGATTTCGTCCCTCCCAGCTGTGATGCCTGGCTCCCTGAATGGCTTTTCCCAGAGCTCACCAGCTCCAACCGATTCCCTCAACACCCCGTGAATGCCTTGTCCATTGAGCCTCATGAAGGTGGGTTACTCCAGTGGCTCCAGCCAGGATGACAGCAGTGGTCCAGGCACGAGGACTGGCTGTCAGCACACCATCCAGAGCAGGAGTGAGGTGGGAGCTCTGCTGTGCTCCAAGGTGGGGCTGGAGCTGGAGCTGGAGCTGGCTGACAGGGACCTGCAGCACTGTGGGAGCAGCTTGGCTGCTCCTGCTCACCTTGACCTGGCCCTGGCTCAGCCCATGGGCTGCATGAGCACATCCACCTGCCACAAAACAGAAACCAGCATCCACAGCAGATCATTGAGGTCTTTAATAAAATATACAGTATGCATCCCATGCATAGATAGAAAATTAATTTACATGCTCCTAATTATTTGCATAATGCTTTTTGATTAATAGATGGAATTTACTCTTCACATTTGAATACATTTTGCTACTGGAATATTTATGTTGAGAAGGGGAAACTCCTTCCTGTATTCAAGTAAAAGTGCAGCAGGAGCTGGTTGGAGCAGAGGGTGCTGCTCTCCAGTCCCAGCTCCCAGCAGGAATAAGCACGGAGCAGACCATGAACCATTGGTACTGGAAGACTTGATGATGCCAGAAGCGTGAGCACCCTCCCACCCCACCCCATCGTTCCTTGGGGACCCTCCCTGGGTCCCACTGGGTTTGGAAAGGCTGGACCTGCACCAGTGTTGGTTTGGCTTTCCTTACCCATGACCACCAGATCGCTACAGGCAGAGCCGGCCCTGGCAACTGCAGCTGGGCTGAAACCCGACCAGGACAAGCAGCAGCAAACCCATGGTCCAGGTACCTGGGGTCATTTTGCAGCCTTCAGCATGTGTTTGAGGTGGGATTGCGGGATGCACGTTTCTCCTGCTCAGACAGGCATTGCTGGGTGCACTCCTCTGTGTGCAACAGAGCTGCACAATTTCCAAACAGAGAACGGGGGCTGGGAGGAAGGGCAAGGAAAAGCTCTGTATGGAATTAATGCTGTGCTGGGAGCAGCCCCAAAAGTGCTCAGGTGGGTTGGGGGTCCAGGCAGGAAGGGGGTTTGGTGTTCCAGGCTGTTCCCTGCCCGGCTGTGAGGTGCTGAGGCTGCGGTGACAAAAGCGGTGCAGGGTCCCCTCTGCCCCAGCTCTCTCCCTGCAGAGGGAAGGTGAGTGCAGCAGCACCCGGGGAGCTCAGCTCCCTGTGGGGACACCCGGGGCAGTGTGACCCCCTCCTGACAGCCCTTCTGCCCCTGCCTGGCCCTGAGACAGGGAGGGAAGAGGCAGGATTAAGCCAGGCTTGAGGCTGTGGTGAGGCAGACCAGGGCTTGGGGGACAGCCCCACTGGGATTGGCTCCTCAGTTCCCCCAGCTTGACTCTTTGACTGCTGCTGCCTCAGAGGACAGTGTTCCTTCTGCCTGGGCCTCCCCAGCTGGTCCCTCTCCCCTGTGTGGGCAGTGCTCCCAGCTGTCCCACACTCCCAGCACAGCCCCAGGTCCCTGGGGGGCCCAGCAGTGGCAGTGCAGGAGAGCAGATAAATCCTAGCTGCAATGGAAAGGTGAGGTTCAGTCGATCCCCCTGCAGGGGCTGGGGACCATAGGGTTCACCCTGAGCTGGACACTACCTCTCCTCCCATACAGACTCATTCCCAAGCCCCTTTCCTTTCTGCCTGGGGGGACAATTGAGCCTTTTGAGGCTGGGGGTAGGACAAGGCTGGGGCTGGAGTTGTCGACATGACACATGATCTGTAAGGGCCGCCAGCCTAGTTGAGGGCTGCCTCATCCTTGAGCTATTTAACCTCACCCTGGACAACACAAAACCTTAGGGCAGAGGAAAATCCCTCTCCATACATCTGGGGCAGTGCCTGATCAGGGGTCACTTGCATTTCTTATTTTCTGCCTCTCTTTCTGGCAGGGGTATATCCAGCACCACAACCTCCCTTTGCAGCCACGGGTGAGCAAGGTGAAGGCTGAGGCGCATCCAGGCAGGCACAGGGTCTGGAAGCTGCCAGCACCCACTGGGCATCTCCTCCAAGCCCTCCTGTCCTTCGCAGGGCAGGGCCGATGCCAGCCGTGGCTCCTCCGCCGTGTCCCGGTGCCGTGCTCACCGTGAGCAGGCAGGTCCCACGTGCCCCAGGGCCTCAGGGCGAGGGCTCAGGGGCTGGGGTGGGCGCCGGGGGTCAGCCCACGGCGGTCGGGGCTGCCCCTGTCCAGGGAGGTCTCGCTCAGAGCCTCCGAGTCTGGGTCGCGGCTGGAGATGCTCCCCGCCTCCTCAGGGTCCTTCTTCCCGCTGTTCCTCACGGCCGCCTCCAGCGCCTTCTGCTTGCGGTAGAAGTGGGAGAACTTGTTGAAGATGATGGTGATGGGCAGTGCCACGACCAGGATGCCCCCCAGGATGCAGCCCGAGGCCGCCAGCTTCCCGGCCACGGTGACGGGCACCACGTCACCATAGCCCACAGTGGTCATGCTGACCGTGCCCCACCACCAGCAGGCTGGGATGGTGTCGAAGCCGACGTCTTCCTCCTTCTCAGCAGTGTAGGCCACTCCAGAGAAGACAGAGACCCCCACGGCCAGGTAGAGCAGCAGGATCCCCACCTCCCGGTAGCTGTGCTGGAAGGCAGAGCAGAGCGTTGGTCAGTGGGGGCCGCTGGGACACGGAGATCCCACAGTGCAAACACAGCCCTGCACAGACTCCCTGTGCACCACCAGGGATCTCAGTGCCTCCATCCGCCTCTGCTGTGGGATGTCCTGCTCCAGGGCTGGGCTGGGATGGGGTGGGAGTGCATGGGTGATTCACATCTGGAGAAAGTGGTGCAGCCAGGAATTGTTCCTGGCACCCACAGCTGCCTCTCTGCGCTCCAGCAGCCTGCGAGTGCTGGGAGGAAAGACACATCTGTGCTCCCCAGCCAGGGATCC
This sequence comes from Nicator chloris, assembly GCA_013400495.1. Classification (NCBI taxonomy): domain Eukaryota; kingdom Metazoa; phylum Chordata; class Aves; order Passeriformes; family Pycnonotidae; genus Nicator; species Nicator chloris. The sequence continues at coordinate 212,566 of WAAE01016891.1, forward strand.
CCGGCAGAGGCTGCTCCCCTGCCTCCAGCACTCACTCTGGCCTGATTGCAGCTAACAATATTTAGCACATTTTCCTTTTATCTTGGCAGGTCCCCAGAAACCACCTAATAGGCAGCCACTAAAAGAAGCAATTTGTACCTTCCTGAGTCCCTGGCACTGCTTGCAGGGAGGACGTGGTCTCTGCTGCAGGCTCAGCTCAGCTCTTACCCAGGTCTCAGCCCAGGGTCCCTCCTGTCCCCCAACACCACTGAGCCTCAGCATTCATGAAACCCTTTGTTACACACATGTAGAAACATCACATCAGCGCTGACACGAAACCAAACACCCCTGGTCACCAGGGCAGTCCAGGAACCCATGCAGTGTCAGCATGGGCTGGTCTTAGCACCCATCTTACAGGGTGCTACAAGCCCCAGCTTGATACAGCCCAAGGCGTCTGGGAGCCTTGGTGGGAACAGAGCCATGGGCCACCCAACTCTGATGGCAGTGGTATGCAATACTCCTTGAAGAAGACATCATTTCTCTGGTTTCAACCTGAAACCTTTGTGCTGTAATCTTTCTCTGTATATTCCTAATAGTTGAACAAAGTATAAACCTGTGCCAGAAGCCCAGGGGGAAAAGGCAGTGGGCAGCTGGAGGACAAGGCAGCAAGCCACGCCAGGAAGGGACTGCCAGGGGACAGACTGCCACCACCATCCTCCCAGCATGGCTTGTCCAATCACTTTTTGACTGCCACAAGTGAATTTTTTGGATGTTTCTGCCCACTGACCTGCCAGCTTGCTCTTCATCTTTTGGGGAAAAGAAAGCAGAGCTTTGATTGTGGGGATTTTTTCCCAGTCTCCTAACGAGCAGAGAATGCTTTATTGGAGACCACATAATGGCTAAAGGAAACAACATTTGAGCAAAGCAAACAGCAGCAGATGTGGGAAAAGGCTTCTGTGGTCAGGATGAGACTTAAAGGAGGTGGATTCATGGCAGGGAATGAGGAGACTTTGCTTAGACAGCTGGCAAAAGCTGCTCAGCTAACGCCAGTAATACCAAATAACCTCCTCTTCCTCCTCTTCCTCCTCCTTCTCCTTTCTCCTCCCTCACCTATGGCTGCAAATGCTGACAGCAGTGCCAAGGGAGGTCCTCAAGGAGGACAAACAGCTCAGAGCCAAGAGTGTATCACTTGGCCAAGAAAGACCTGCTCCTGGCTGGAAGTTAACAGCAGGTCTGTACATCCCAGCTGGGGACCAGCAGCACTGAATAACCTCATACATTTTTAAAGAGTATCGGTTCTGGCCCTGGGATGTGTTGGGAGGGGAAGGCAAAGGGGAAGTCAGGCAGCTCCATAGCTCCTGCTGCTTCAATTTACAAGCAGGGTCAGGGTTTGCAGCACAGGGAAGGCTCCAGAAATCTCCCAGCTGATCCTCAGGCACTGGCTGCCACCTATTTGCAGCCCTTTATCTGCAAAACTTCTGGTTTGCTCATTGATTGAGGGGGAAGGCAGCTGCAGCTGGGGTTTGGCTGGGATGCAGTTTTAGCCATGGTTTGAGGGGCATGCAGGCTTAGCCAGGGTTCAGAGGAATGCAGGTTTAGCCAAGGATCGGGTGGGATGCAGGCTTGGATAGGGTTTGGGTGGGATGCAGTTTTAACCAGGGTTTGGGTGGGTTGCAGGCTTAGCAAGTAGCCAGCCCTGGGGGAGGCAATGCTAGGTAATAAAAGACTCCAGCAACAAGCCCTCCAAGCAGCAGTCTCTCCAGGTTCCTGCCAAATGCACATCTTTCCTCCAGTGCAGCAGAAGACAATCAGAATGGAAGAGCCCACTTTGAGTCTTGCCAGAAATACTGGTGTGGAGACCGAGCCCACGGGAGTGACAGCAGGGTGACGTGTGATGTGCAGCTCCAACCTCTTCACATATTTAGGGCCCTGAGGGGACAGACAGCAACTCCTGAAGGTCCCTGTATGTGCTGTAATTAGCCAGGGACCAACATCTCTCGACTGCCAGTGGGAGAGGGGATCCAAACCCTCACCTGTGGCGCTGCAGTGGCGGTAACGGATGTCGGGCATGGCGGGGAGGAAGAGCAGAGACGTGTAGGAAGCCTCTCCTCAAATTAAACACGCTGCGGATCAGGCCCCAAGCAATCTGAGGACTGTTCAGGGTTTACGATGCACAAATGGCAGAATTCCCTCTGCTAGCACTTTCATGGCAGGGGAACAATCACTCAGCTTGCCAGAGCCATCGCTCCCACTTCCTGGCTGTTAACAGCCTTCACTGCTCTGCTCCTGCTTTCTGCTCTCGCAAGAGGAAGTAAATTATGATTAACAAGACGTTGTAATTTATGTGCCCACTAAATCACAATGCCAAGCTGCTGCACCAGATTTGTGTCTTTGCTCAACCCCATTTGGAGCTGGCTGCGGAGTCCCCAGGCAGGGGCACTTTCCAGCACGTCACTGAGTGAATCAGCTGCTCGTCAGAAGCCAGAGCCGGGACTCTGCTGGCTCCCCAGGTCTCGTTTGCTGCTTAGTAATATGCACGAGTCCATCAGTGCCTGCTCTGCTGAAAGGTGTTCGTGCTCGGATGGAGCACCAGCAGAACTTAGGGAGCCCTTTCCACGCGTGCAAGTTTACTTAAACTTCACCAGCAGTGTTACCTGGGTCTGTCACTTGTCAGTGCTCTTTCAAGGTGAGTGTTTGGAAGTATGATGCAGGTAGGGCTTCAGGCACCTTCATTTCAAACAACCCACCCTGGACTCTGTTTTCAGCAGGTTTTGAGGATGCCAGGAATATTTTGGTGCTCTGAGGGCTCTGCAACGTTAGTTCTGGGCAGGGCTGATCCTGCTTCTCAGCAGAAGCTGGCAGAAGACCTTTTCTGCTGCCCATTCTCATCCCCATTCACACTCAATGGTTGCTTTTCTCCATGACTCAGCCACGGGAATGGGTCCAACCCCAGCAGCCGAGATCTGCCGATGCCAGCACACGCCATGCCAGCACACCCCATGCCAGCCCTGTCACTGCTGCAGCAGTGAAAACAGGGTGTCCCCAGCCACTCATCCCTGTCATGGCCCTTCAGAGGGAGCGGCGTCAGGAGCTGCAGCTCCCTCCCATGCCAGGCACTGAGTGGGAGGAGAGAGGCCCTTTGGTTGAGTTTCAGGCTCTGTTATAAAGACTGCTTCCTTGGCCATTGCTGTGATACACCAGTCGTTTGAAGGGGGGAAAGCACAGGAATATTTGTGCAATTGCCCCAGGAGAGGCAATGCTTTTCCTGGTGATCATCCCCCTGTGCCCAGCATGAGCCCCATGTGTGGTGGGGCATGGGGAACACGTGTCACTCGGAGTCTTAGCAGGCTCAAGGATCAGCTTTAGGATTCCTATTGATGCAATCAACAAGAACCAGGGACAATTAAAGGCTGAGTTTAATAGGCCACTGCACCAGGCAGGATTTTCTGTGTAAGCACAGGAGGTGAGTTTCCTTCTCCCCAGATTCAGGAACACAGCCCTCAGCAGAAGGGAGATGGAGGGGAGAGATGGTGGGGGTGAGCAGAACCACACTGGGTGTGGAAGCTGGTCCTGCTTCACCACTGAGCTGCAGTGAGGGAGGTCTGGCTGCAGCACCGGGGTAGTGAGGATTGCATGACAGATTTCAAGCTGCCCTTGGTCTGTCTGAAGAGGCCAGGGGTACTGTGGGTGGGGGTGTGGAGAAACATAACCTTGGGCATGTTATGGGGGATGTGGACCCTCTCACCAAACCTGGAGGGATGGCACTTCTAGGCCTACCTGAACCCTGGTCCTCCACCTGGTCAGCATTTCCTCCTCCAGAGCTTTGTCCTGAGGACCATGGGGTCCTGGGACCAGCTTCCTCCAGCCCCGCATGCCGAGTTTTCCATCACACTGAGGGGCAGCTGCTGGCAACCCAGGCTCTGCTGAGGGCATAGACCCTGCCTGGGGCTGGTTGTCCCAGGCCATACAACTCACCCTTTGCTTTTCTATTGCTGCTTTGTGCCAGTCCCAACTTTACTGTATCCTGAAGCATTCAAGTATCCACTCAGCTGGACCAGGATTTCTGTTTCCCTAAATGGGCAGACACCAGGGGTTGGACACTGGCCTCTGGTCAGCTGGCAGCATGCCCTAAGGAGGGTTCCCCTTTTCCCAGAATGGGGACAGGAGCATCCCTGAGCCATACACACTGGTGCTGGCAGACTCAGCAGCTGCTGGCTGGCCTGCTCAGCAGGTCACTCTCAGCCCTACTAGCCACTGACTCACTTCTGGGGGGGACATGCCCATCCACCCATGCATGACTGAGTCTATTCCAGCGCTGTGCAATGAGGCTTTCATACCACAGTGGGATGGCTGAGACCCTGGAGGCACCAGTGCACAAAGCAAAATGGGGTGGATTTGTGCTGCATGTGTGCACAGAGCACTCATGCTGTCGGTGCTCCTCACACTTGTCTGCTTTAGCAGACAACCAACAGCTCAACCCACCATGCCAAGCAAGCTGGCCAGGCACCACCCAGAGCTGGGAGCTCACTGCAAACAGGGACTTCCACACCCCCCAGCCATGCCAGAGGTCTGCCCCTTGCCCAGAGACTAAAGGAGTAGATAAGGAGATACAGAGACAGTTTACCTTCAAGGTGGCTCCCAGTGACCTCAGTCCAGTGGAGTGCCGAGCCAGCTTCAGCACCCGGAATATCCTCATGAGCCGAAACACCTGCACGACCTTGCCCAGGTTGCCCAGCTCCGAGTCACTGCCCATGGTCACGTCCACCAGGAGGGTGAAGTAGAAGGGCAACACTGAGACAATGTCAATCAGGTTCAGCGGGTGCTTGAAGAACTTCCTGGGGTTGGGTGACAGCAGGAGGCGGGAGGATACCTCGAAGGTGAACCAGGAGATGCAGAAATACTCCAGCTTGTGCAGGATGGGTTCATCGAGCACGTTGCCATTCTCATCCACCTCCTGGTACTCAGGCATGCTGTGGATGCACATGGTAGCTATGGACACCAGCACCACGCTGATGGACACGAAGCTGAAGAGTTTGCTGGGGATGGAGTAGCCGGGGTTCTCCATGGTGAGCCAGAGGCGCTTGCGCACATTGCCGCAGCGCAGGGTGCTGTAGCGCAGCAGGTCGTGGTTGATGTCAGAGATCTCATCAGGGGACGTGTCCACACTGCTCACCTCGCTCTCCTCATCCCAGTTGTGGTGCCGGCTCTCCAGCTTGCGCTCGTGGTAACGGTAGCTGCAGCAGGAGTCCAGGAAGAACTCATTGATGCCCCAGTACTCGATCTCCTGGCAGAAGGAGAAGACGCACAGCTCCTCCATGACGTGCAGCTTCCCCGTCTGGTAGAAGTGGAGGACGTAGAGGAAGAATCCGGGGTTTCGGTCGAAGTAGAACTCCCTGGCGCTCACGTCGTAGTCATCGCAGAGCTGCAGGATGGACTCCTCCGAGTCGCAGGACAGCAGCCGTCCCAGGCGGGTGTCGGGGAACTTGGAGAGGGCGCTGGAGCTGAGCCGCCTCCTCAGACCCCCCACGTTGATGTTGATAACGTCCTCCTCAAAACTGGGACCCCAGTAATTTAAGGTCTTGTTGACCATGATCAGCAGAGCAGGAGCGGGTTCCACCTGTGGATGAGACAGCGGGGCTGGGGGGGACGCAGGGCTCCCCCCATCTGGGTGCTCCTGGGTGAGGCGGCGCAGGAAGCACCCTGGGGAGTGAGGAGGGATGTTTGCATTTTGAGAAGTGAGGAGCAAGGAGAGAGAAGGGGAGATAAACAGCTTCAGACTGTTACTCACCTGCGGTAGGGAAGCTAAAAAAAAAAAGCCAGTGATTTTTCCATGTGAAACATTTCCTTGCTTTTTTACCTCTTAAAGTTTCTCCCTTTGCAGATTGTCAATGGCCTGAGGAAGGCAGTTTAATGCACCTCCAGCACCTCACCCATGGGGCTCTCCTTCTTCAAACAGGTAATTAGTCAGAAGAGAAGATTTATTCCCCGAAGAGTCTCCCAGAGGAAAAATTAGATCTTGTCAAATCACCAGTGCTGCGATTGTGCCAAAGTGCTTTGTAGCCCCACTACCTATGCTGCTAATTAGACCTGGTCCAAAAGTCCTTAGATGGTGCAATCTTTCCAGCAGCATAGGCAGTTTTGCCAAAATCAAAGTATTATCACAGAAGGTGTCGATTTTAGAGAGAATTTGAGAGGAAGAAGTGTCAAAACAATTAATCTGCCTCTTTTGTTTCCTCTTGTGTGTTCTGCCATGTAAAATATTAAGGTTATTTTGATTATGTTGAAATATAACAAAAACATGATTCAGAATCATTGATGAATTAATAAAATCTGTATGTCAATGGGGAAATAAAAACAATGAGTTTTGATTTCTATTGTGTTTTAGGAATTTATAAGTTTCAGGGAGCCAGGCTTTTTCATGCAGCAGAAATTCTATTTTCTAATGAGAAACAGTTAAAGCATCAAAGAAAGAGAAGCATTCCCACACCTTCAGATGCATTTACCTGTCTTGACCAGAAATTTGGAGCAAAAAGGCAAATAAAAAGCATTGTGATCTTTATGCACCACCTCAAAATCAGATTTTTCCACCTACGTTATTCATCAATACAGCCAGGAGACACATGGAGCAGCCCTGTACTCACAGGGTCCTCCTGCTCCTGGCAGAGTGGTGGGGTTTGAGGGACACTGCTTTGCCCTCTTGGTTGAGGAATTGCATTTTTTCCTGTCTTATGTCACCCACAGAATTTCCCAAGCTTTTAGGAGGTGCAGGGACAGAGGGCACAGACAGGCAGCAGGAGCCAGGGGAAAAAAGGCTGCAGCCCCTGCAGTGATGCTGAGGTGCCAGCAGACCCCACACAGAACAGCCTGGTCCCACAGCAGCTACTGAGGGCCAAAGCCACGTCAGTGACACCAGGCTGGTCCCTTCACCCAGGGGAGTCCCGTGGACCCCACTGCAACCCCTTCTTCCTCACCAGCCATCTCAAAGGATTTATGGGGCAAACACCAGGGCTCTGCCTGCTTCCCAGTCTGAGAAACTCGGTGTAAAAGGTTTGTCAGGCTGGGAGGGACCCGGGGGACACCGTGTCACATCTAAACCTATAGGTCAGAGCAGAGCTGCAGAGGAACGGGTAATGGAGCCATGGTTAAGCCCTGGAGGTGCTTTTAAGCTGAGCAGGGCTGTGGGTGCAGGAAATGCCAGATTTGTGTGAAACAGCCTGGCAAAAGCATCTGAGAACTCCAATGCATCTCCCGGCCAGGGCTCCTTAAAGACACAGCTCTGCACCACAACCAGCGCTCCCATTACACCACGTCTGGAGCAGGCAACCCGCTCGTGATAAACCTCAGAGCTTAATGGACTCATTGTCTTGCCTTTCAGAGGGGAGGGAAGAAGGAGAAGGATCCATTTTTTAATGTTTAAGCCAAAAGCAAGGGAGAAGGAGGGGTGTAAACACTTCTTTCAGAGATAAATTGGAATTTCAGTGTCAGATTAGCTTTTCCAGAGAAGACATCACACAGCCCATCTGTGGGGTAGGGATGACTAATCCAGGTTCCTTCCAGAAGGATGCTCATGCATTCAGGCTATAAGCACACACACAGATGGGGGGCCCTGGGGTGCATCTGTGGGATCCAGCTTATCCCAAAAACAACCTCAGACTCTCTCTGCACCCTCCCTATAGAGCAGCCTCTCTGAAAGGTCAGGCCAAATGCCATCAAAATGAAAGGCAAGGTGGTTTGGGGGCTGGGCTGGGGCACAGGACAGCCCAGGATGGCAAGACAAGCCTGAATCATTGCTCCAGCTCATCCCCAGTGCACGGCTGTGGCTCTGGGTGAGACGGGCCAGACACTGACAGCCAGAAAGGAGATGTCTCCTACCTCTCTCTCAGCTCAAAATTAAAAGGTGGGTGTCAGGACCCTGCAAGCTTTGTATGCCAGGGAAATCCCTCCATCCCTCCTGCACTGGAAGCATAGCCAGAAGGGTCACGAACTGCCAGAGATGTTCCTTTCTGCTGTTCCCTTATGAATAGACCAAATTATTTCTGCCCACATACAGCTTTCATCTAGGAATCTAAAGCAGCAATTAATAGTTTTATAACTCTCTTGCCTTTTTGTTTCACAAGCAGCTAAGCTCAGCTTTAGTACAAAACTGGGCTTTGAACTAGTGATCTCCCCTGTTGGACCATCAAAGTGTGGACCTCATTCACATTTGCAGGGGCATCAGCTGGGAAACAGAAGCTTACTTTGGGAAGCTTGGGTGATTTTTATTTAAAAGCACAATGGACAGAGAATACAAATGTGTCTGTCTGGGATAAAGTGAATTTGCAAAATTTCCTTTAGTTGACCCAGAATTTCCATGAATGATTGGAAAAAGGGAACAGATAAAGCCAGTCTCTTTCTGATAAATGTTGAAATATATTGTAAGCTATTTTGAGACAACCGTCAGAATTACACAAGCCCAGTGTGAGCTGGGTGTTGGGCATTCAAATTAATATCTATCTTGTGGAGAAAAAAAAAATCCCTGATATATGCATTTATGACAGTAAAAATAAAATATAAAACAGATCAAGCATGTCTATAAGAAATGCTAGAAGAGTTTCCCTTGACAACATATTTTTTTTTTCTCAAAGGCTTTCAAATGGAAGTTATGTATATTTATTCTACCTGGCAGAGGGAACTCAAGCGAGTGGGAAGGAAGGTGCTAATAGACATTCAAGTGAGGATGCAGCAAGTGCAGGGAGCGTTGCACACGGGGTCTTTTCCAATCAGGTACAACGGATTTAGATCAACAGTCCAAATAAAAAACCCTGTACTTACAGCTCAGCGAGGCTTCCCAGCAGGGAGTCGTGTGGCTTGTCTCAAAGGAGCCATTAGAAATGCGTAGAGGAGGAGGAACCTCTTATCCTTTGCCTGTAGCCTAGACCTAAATGCCCTGTCACCCGGGGATTGTGGCCGTGCACCTCCCCGGTGTGCAGAGGTGGTGGCTGCAAATCACTGAGGAGATCCTGTGAAGGATATCCATGGGACTGGGGTAGGACTGGGGGTCCTCTGCTGAGTACCTGAGGGGGCCAGTGGGGCTGGGTGGCATCCCAGCTCCTACAGGGTGGTGTCCCCATATGCTGAGACAGGACTGGGGAGATATCTGGTTTCTGGTCATCCGGAATTGCCCCTGCAGAGCCCCATCCCCACTGCTGACCGTCTCTGTGCTCCTCTGCTTGAAGACGCTCAGGACCAAGCCCTGCCTTGGGCGGTGCGGGGGTTTGCCAGGCAGGCAGTGGGGAGAATGGAAGGGGGATTCCCACTACTGGCTGCTCCCTGCAGGCAGAGTACAAGCTGCTGCTGTACGCTGAGAGGCCACCAAAACGCCCGGGCCGGAGATGGAGATGACGGGGGACTCCCTGGTCGCCTCGGGTGCAGGAGAGGATGATTACCAACAGCCCCGCGCTGTGCCAGCCTCCACTCCCATGTCTCACGCTGCGTGTGCACAGCTCTCCAGAGGGACCTCCGTGCTCCGTTCCCAGGGGAGGAGGAATGCAGCCCCCGGGGGAGGCAGGCTCCGGGGCGAGGGACTCCTCTACACCCGCCCGCAGAGGGACGAGGAGGAGTGTCCCTGCGCCCCGGCACCCAGCAGCATCCCGGGGTGTCGGTGCTGGCACGGCGGCTCCCCGCTTACCCCGGGGGATCGGTGCCTCGCTTCCCCGCTCACCCCTGCATGCCGCTGCTCCGGTTGCCCTCTCACCCCGGGATGCCGATGCCCCGGGTCCCCGGCACACCCCAGGGTGCTGACCCCTGCAATGCCCGGGGGTTCTCGTGCCCCCGGTACCCGGGTTGCAGCTGCCTCGGTCCCTGCGTTACCGATCTTAAGGTCCTCGCCGCGCCCCGGGATGCCAGTGCCGCGGGTCCCCGGGATGTCGGTGCCTGCAGCGCCCCGGGATGCCGGTGCCGCGGGTCCCCACCCCGCCCCGGGATGCCGGTCCCTGCTGCGCCCCAGGATGCCGCTGCCCTCGTCCCCGCCCGCCCCGGGTGCCGGTGCCCGCAGCACCCCGGTGGCGGAGCCTGGCCCCGCGCCGCCGCTCACCTGCCTCGGCGCCGCCCNCCGCCCTCCCTCCGCCCGCCCGCCGGCGCCGCGGCGCGGGAACAGTCGGGGAGAGCCCGCTTCCCGATTCCCAGTCCCCGGGTCCAGACCGCCGGTGCCCGGTTCCTGGCTGCCTCTGCCTCCCACCAGCCCCTCCCGAGCTCTGTACGGGGGACAGAGCTAAGGATGCCCGGGGAGAACCCACCGGACAAGACCAGCGATCTGATTTTGGCGAAACGGGCTGACAGGTCGGCGCAGCTCCGTGCGAGGCTGGCGGTGTCCCCTGCGAAGGCACCACCACAGCTGTCACCCGGAACCGAGCCGGGAATCTGGAGCAGGCGAGGGTACCCCTGGCTTTCCTGAAGTCTTACCTGCTGAAAGTCCCTTGGAAGGCGGGAGAGCTCAGAGGATGGCTGTGGCAGCCGCGTTGGGGGTATCCGTCTCACCCGGCCCTGGGCTACCCCAGGTCTTTGCGAAGCTGCCCGGGTGGCAAGCGCTGCCCTTGGGGCTGAGCCCCCGGAGCTGGCAGTGCCTGGCGATGCCGTGCCGTGCTCGGTCAGGCCGAGCAGGGCCCCGGCAGCGGTGCCGCCCTGCGCCGAGCACACGATGCACCCCTGCCCTCGCAGTCGCCCTCCATGCGATCCATCTCCATCTTGCTCCTTGGAACTGGGGCTGTGTAGGGCACCGGGGCAGCCCCGCGGGGAAGCGCTCCCCAGGCTTGCTGAGCTCCTCGGTGTCTCTTTAAAGGCTCATTGAGAGGTGGGTGAAGGCAGCGAGTCCCGGGCATGGCACAGGCTGGGTTTCAGGTCAGCGAGCTGCCGCCGCCGCCCGGGGCCATCCCCAGACCGCCCGGGGAGCACTGCAAGCGCACCAACCCTCGGAAGTCAGCTGCTGGAGCAGAGGGATGGGAAGGAGCGGGTGGGAGAGGGACCTTCCCAGGGTGACGGCCGGGGCTGCATGTCCCCGCAGCGATGGCTCATTGCTCCGGCAGCCAGCACAGAGCAGCTGTGTCAGACAGGCGGCTCGCACGGGGCGAGACTTCACAGCACCCTCTGCATCCCTTCCATCAGCTTGCTGATTGCAGTCCGAGGGGCTGGAGCCTGAGGGCTCTCAACCTTCTCCAGGCTTGCACGAGGCGGACTGAGAGCTCTTTTTGGTGGCGAGCATCCTTCCCCCTGCCCGCACGCCCGCCTCCCGCGTGTGCTGCCAGTCCTGTTCCTGTGCCAGGCAGTGCTGGCCGCTGCAGGGCCATCAGCGTGTCTCCATGTGTGTGATGTGTCAGACTGTGTGTGCCTGTGCTTGTTTACATGGCAAAGAGGCAGCGGAGGGAGGGGGAAGGGATGACTTTGAGGGAGGCCTCAGAAAAGAGGAAAAAAAAAAAAAAAAGAAAAAAAACTGAGGGAAATTCCTCTGTTCTGTGATATGAAGCAAAAAGCATTTATTTTTATGGCAATTAGAGATGGCTGAGCATCCCTGGAAGCTGCAAGATAAACATGCCCATCTTTGTCTGCTCCAGGCAGCTGCGAGCCTGGCTGATGGTGGGTGCTGAGCCCCAGCGGGGTGCAGCCCACGGGGTAGGAGGAGGGCTGGCTCCCACGTGGGGTTTTCTCTGCCTGTCGTTGACATATGGTGATCAGGGTGAATTTTCTTTTCCCTTCTGAAAATAGTTCTCATCCAGCCATTTTTCAGGGAAGGAGCTGTGCCTGGCGCTGCAAGGGCACCCACTCCATCTGGCACTTCGTGTCTGCACCAAAGCCCTGTTTATGCTCTACTACGAAGTAGACCTCAGCCCTGTCCCCCCCAAAATCAGCTCTCCCAGTACAAGGAGGTTTGCTGAGTGTCCCTGGGCCATGTGGAGAAGCTGAATCGTGAGTAGGAAGGGAGTTGCCAGGGCTCTGTGCTTCTTGCCCCCAGACTGGAGGTATCACCCTGGGAAGGGGCTGGGGACACACGGAGAGGAGATACCTCCGTGTTTCCTGCTCCAGCTCAAGGCTCTGGCTGGAAGCAACTGCAGAGAAGGGAGGTTCACTTCCCAGGCTGCAGAGGCCCTGTGCAGGTTTGTGCTGACATCACAGCATCCTTCAGAGGGGACTTTGCTGCATCTGTGGAACCCGAGGTGAATTTTCTCTTTTCTGCACAAATTCAGAAGCAAAAGGCCTGACTCTGCCAGGAACCAACCAGAGCTTGTTGGCCTGCCTTCACACTGACACTGGTACGCTGTGGCAGGAAAGGGAGACTCCCATTTTAAGGCTGTTTTCCAGCAAACTGAGGTGTAAGGGCTGTTCCTTGGCACAGCTGTGTTTGCAATGGCCCTGGTAAGGCGCAGCTCCCCGGGGCACGGGCCAGCCCCATGCCCCCACTGCCACTCCTGAGCTAACTGGCAGTGATGTGGAGAGGGGAACAAGCAGAAAATCAGGTCAGCTGGAAATGCCTCGCCATCTCTTCCTTTCATGTCTCCCCCCATCCTCCTCTCTTGAGAAAGGCAAGTCTCCACCCGCCAAAGACCGGGGCGGATTGTGTCGATAACTACACGGCAAATCCTCCACATGGGCACAGGGGGCAAAACCTCTTGCCGTGGTCTCTTCTGCAGTCTGGAAGCAAATCGCAGAGGCAGGGTGAGTCTGAAGCCAGCAGCCATTTCAGTGCTGCAGTGAGTCATCCCAAAAGGCGCTCAGCTTGTGGCAGCTCCCTTCCTTTCTTCTTTTTGCCTTTTTTTTTTTTTTAATAGCTGATGTAGCAATAAATTAAAAAATAGCAGGAAATACATATGAATATAGCATGTCTCCAGAGCTCCTCTAATTAAAAGAAAAATCTTCAGGCACTTTGGAGCCCCTTGGATGTCTGTTGTGAAAGGCTGGAGCCGCTGGGTACCTGCCACGTGGGAGGGTGGGATAGAGCAGCGCACCTGCGAGTGCAGGGGGATCCACAGAGCTGGCGGCTGACAGGGGCTGATTAATGCCAGGGACATGAGCACAAAGCATTTCACAAATAGTCCTTTCCAGAGGGAAAGAGCTAAATTAGGGCAGGCGCAAAAGCCTGGTCTTGTGTTTCTCAGTGGCAAAGACTTAATACTAAATACATGGGCTTTCCTTAATACTGTTATTTCCTGGTGGTTTCTGTGCTCGCTGGTGTGTTTGTTCCCTGAGCTGTGGGAGGGGGTTGCTCCAGCCGGAGGGGTTGGGGCTTTTCCTTCCCATGCCATTGGCTGTTCCCATTCTTGTGCCATCAACTGTCCCAGTTTCCATGCCTCTCCCTGGAGCCAGTTCATGGGGTGGCGGGAGAGAAAGTGAGCTGTGATGGCAGCATCCTCTGAGCAGGAGGAGAAAAGTGGGGACACAAACCCCAGGGGATTCCATCCCTACAACCCCCATCTTCCTCCCAGAGCCACAGGGTGTCTGTAGAGGTTGCTGACAGGGGGATATCAGCCTGCTCCATGCTGGAAATTAATTAACCAGTTTCATTCAGTCTCTGGAGCCCTTGGATACACCTGCATAGCCAGCGCCCTGCAGAAAGGTGATTTGTTGGAATCCATCTGCAGCAGGCCTGGGACAGGCTGTCAGTATGGTCTGCAACAGCCCATCCCTCTGACAGCCTGGAACTCTTCTGGACTTGAGCTCACTGGGTGCCTGAGCCAGGAAAGATTAATGAACATTCACTGAACTTGCTGGAGACCTTGACTTGCATTTGGACTCCAGAAGTCTAACAGGAAACATGAGAAAATCTGGAGAGTTGTACCAAAGCAGTGGCTATTTTTTATATAGATGGAGAACCTCCAGTGAAGGGAGCAGGGAGATGCTGCAGTGTAAGGTCAGGCATTTCAGAGCACTGATTTACTATCTGGTGAGTTCCCACATGCCTTGAGCATATGGATTGCCTCCATTTTACAGCAACCTGCAATCTCCCTGTGCTGCATCCCCTCTGTCCACTCTGGCTCTGCTCCAGGTCGTCTCACCGTCCTCCAACACTCAGGACACGTTACCAAAACTGAATTCATCAAAACCAAAGGCTATTTGCAGACTCATCATTAACCTGTTTGAGCATCTTGGGCCAGGGCTTCCCACAGGCCAAGCCCTCTCCAGACCATTCCCAGCAGTGCTAGGAGCTGCCACAGGTAGGGATACTGGCAAGAAGGGCAGCATGGTGTCACAGGAGAGGTTAATGGCAGGATTTGTTCTGTTCCCTGACATCCACCTTTGGTGTCGGGGTCAGTCTGGTCACACTTCATTTACCAGTACAGAGAAAGCCACAAAACCCAGTCATCACACCCATACTTGCACAGGCAGCATGGGCTCACTTCTTGGATTCTCTGCCAGGAGAGAGACAGGTGAAGATGGAAGCACAACTTTAACTGTAATTAAATCTTACAATACTGCAGGTTGAATGATGCAGGTAACCAAGAGTGCAGCTGAGCTTTGACTCTCTCCAGGCTCATGCAGTGAGGACACTTGCCCTGCATTTTGTTTTTGATAGATTTTTGATAGCTGTGCACAGCCAAGGCCATGGCCATGCAGGGAGCCAGGTGGCCTCTGATTCCTGCCAGCAAGGCCAGGCTGGGTGGAGCAGGGAGGCCCATCCCCTGACCCTGTGCTGCACTGCACATGGAAATGCCTTAGAAATTACTATTTAGAATACTGATACTGTATCATACTGATACAATGAGGCAAATTGGAAATCAGTCTTTTCATGCAATAAGGGGGTCAAATTAAGGGTGATTTCCCTGAGATTTATCTGATCCTATGGATAATTTCATCCCACAGCAAACCCAGGTGAGGGCCTGACACTGGTGGAAGCAGGGGCAGCAAACCTGCCCTGAGGCTCTGCCTCTCCACCAGAGCTGGAGAGAGAGAGTGGTCATTGGGCTCTTCAGTCTCTGCCCAGCTGTGATGACACAGCTGAGAATTCCACAACTAGAAATTCCTGGTGAATTATCACTATGGTGGTTTTGCAGGTGGAAGTGCCCTGGTGGTTTGAGGCTCTGGGTGAGCGCCTTGCTCCCATTCCAGCTCTGCCTCCACCTGCCTCTGTGCTGACAGGGATGAACGTGCAGGAACAACTACTGCTGGAGACGCTTGGGTGCAGGGAAGGGTCTGCTCTCCTGTCTCTGCAAGGATGCTGTCTTTTGGGCTCTCTGCAGAAGGTTCAGGCAGTGTTGGGGGTGGTGAGAGAGCTCTGCTGATGGAGTATCTTCAGGTCTTGAGGCTCTGAAGGATGCCAGGGACTTGCTGGCTTCCTCCGTCCCATCTCTGCCTCTCCCTCCTTTAGACATCGCCCCAGCATGGGCAGGACACCTCAGCCCAAGGAAGAGGATGTGGGGCTGGAGATGCTGGAGCACTGGGGAGGGGGGTGACGTGACACCCAGGGCTGCAGGGTGGCTCTGGGGGGCCAGACTGGCATGGGACCCCCTATGTGCCCTTGGCAGCGGATCAGCCGTGCCCTGTTCTGTGGTTCAGGACTGGTGACTCATTGCCAGCCCTGGGAAGGCTGCAGAGCCATGGCAGGGGGGAGCAGGGGTGTCTGACAGCTCCTGAGCCTCCTGATAGATATTCCTCTGCTGCTGCATGGAGAATTACTGCTGTCTCCATGTCAGAGCCCAGGTTTGCTATGCTGGCTGTGGGTTTTTCCCTGCTGTACAGCCATCCTGGCTGCTTGTCACTAGATTTTTGTAGTTTTGAGGGGGTTTTTACCAGGAATCTATCAAGCAGCAGAGGAGAAGCCAAGGATGAAGGGTGCAGGTGGATAAGAGCTTGCTGGGCGAGCCTGGATGGCTGGGGGAGACACAGGCACTTGCTCCTGCAATATGCACACAGGATCCCACATTTCATTAGCTCCTTCAGCTGCAATGTTGAGGGCACCCCTGATTCTTTCATTGATCCTGATGGAGTTCAGGGCTTGCCTTTTTAGGCAGATTCAGGTACCAAGAGAGGACACATCTACCTTCTTTCCAAACTCGTGGAGCAGTGGAAGTAGCGTTTGTGTCCCAAGAAGATGCCTGTTGGTTTGCTGGGATGCAGCATGGCATCCAGGCAGAAGCCCCATTTGCCTGAGCCCTGGAAAGAGCCTCCCGGTGACATTTCAGGAAAGCATTTTTCTATTTTTAGAGGCCATCGTGCACAGAGCCAGGGAGTCAGTACAGGATTCCCAGGCTCTTGCAGAAAGCAGTCGTGCATCTCGGGATGCTCGGCGCAGCAGCCCTGGGGTCATTAACACGATCGAGTCACAGGAGCTCCTGAAGCAGAAAGGTATTTGGGCAACAGGCGCTGCCTCTTTCGGTCTCTGCTGGCTCAGGCTCTAATCGTGCTGGGACCAGGGTGCTCCTCTGATTGGCACCACCTCTCTGATCTGTGCCGTGAAGGTCCAGAGCTTCCCGCCGGCCCGGCTGTGCAGGAGCGCGACAGGGCGGACTGCGACGCTCTGCTGCTTTTGCCCATCTCTCCCTGATTAATGTGAAATCCAGCCTCATGAATCATTCATGAAGCTTTATTTAGGATAATGATTTCTGACATCCACTGCCTGGGAATAGCATTTTGGGACAGACCGTTTGCGGCCAGCGAACTCCAGAAATAGGGAGCTGACGTTTATCCCATCTGAACGGGGAACATGCAAAAGGGGAGGGAGAGGGGCGAGGCAGCCCTGCCTCCTTCTCAGGGAATCACAGGTTGCTTCCTAATTAGCCAAATGTGTAAAAGCTAAATATTGACGCCGCGTTGCAGTTCCCTGTGTCTTGCCATCACGTTGCATGTTATTAACCTACATAATGTCAGGGAAAGGAGCATCTGTGTGTGCCTTGGCACAGGCAGGGCTGAAGAGACAGGAATTCCCCCATGCAACGCTGCTGGTGGGACCCGAAGGAGCTGGGAAATGGCTTCCCCTGCATGGCTGGAGCTGGGGAGAGAGAGAAGCTCGTTGGGCTGCCCTATAGCAGAAATAACCCACCCTCCTCTTCCAGAACACTTTGCTGTAGGGAGGCACTGGTTTCAGCTGGGAGGGGCTCTCTGCAGGTGAGCAGCCCCATTTGGGAGGGGTGTGCAGGTACCTTTGCTCCTGTGCTGGTGGATTTGGGAGCGATGGTGAGTTTATAACCGTGTGTGGGGCCACAAGGTGGGATCTGTGCTGCAGTTTGATGCATGAGCAGGGGCTGGTGCAGGGCTGGTGTCTATAGGAGCTGCTTTCCTCCCTGCAAATTGCTTTATGTGAGTCTCTGAGTGTTTCACCAGCCTTTGCCAGAGCTGTTATTTGTGGAACATCCCAGCTGCTTGGCTGAACACAGACATCAGCCTCTCTGAGGGACTGTGGAGGGAGTGCCCTGCTGAGAGATGGGGCTACAGAGAGGGCAGGGATGATGGACCCCAGCTGCCCTGCCTGCCAGAGGACACAAGGAGGCCCAGCTGCCCTACCTGTGCCACTGCCAGCCTCCTGCTGAGCTCTCACGTGGCTTCATGCAGTGTGGCTTACTGCAGAGAAAAGAGATATCTCCTTTCCTCTCTTTCTGCATGGGGAAAAGGATTGCTGGCATGTAGGGATCTCCCTCAGCTACAGGGTGCTGTCAGTGCCTCATCTTTTTTGCCTTCCTTTTGGCTCCCCAGCTCAGGGAAGTCCTGCCAGCATCTGAAAAGCTTCCTGGGTGTGTGCAACCTTGTGAGGCTGCAGCAAAGAGCAGTCTGCTGAGGATTCCTGGTGGGATGGAGGGGGGATGGAGACAAGCAGCTCAGCACAGCTCTGCTGCCTCTTGGCTGGGGCAGGCAGAGCTGTTCCCTGCCAGACTGAAGGCCTTCGTCACAAGCAGCTTGCGAGCTTTGGCAGTACTTTAGGCAGGAGAGAAATCACAACGGGCTGCTCTGGCATCCCTCAGCTGTGGTTCCATCCCCTGCCAGCCCCCACCACTCTGGGGCTCCCCACCATGCAGGGGCTGGGGACAGCGCACTGCTGGGGTGGTGTGACAGAGCCAGGCAGAGGGGACAGCTTCCACCCCTGCTCTCAAATGTGCCCTGGTGGCAGACACTGCCTCCCTCCTGTATGTAATTCCAGGATTCCCCTCTGCCGTCCCAGCATGGTGGGAGCTGTGGGTGTCCTGTGTTGCTGCTCACTGGTGAGAGTGGGAGGGCACTGGGAAAGGTTACTGATGTATCCTGGCCATGTAAGACAAAGCACCCCTGTGTCTTCAGAAGGAAAATGCTGGAGGGTGTCAGCTGGTGTAAGACAGCTCTGACCCAGACCACTCTCTCCCTGCCACTGGAGAGGGTCTAGGTCCAGGTGAGGAGCTGAGTTTATAAACCATCCCACAGACGAAAGCACAGAGTGAATTCGTACATTTGTCAACCTTTAACTGCGAGCATGGTTTGTTTTTCTGCAGAGGTGTGTATCTATTTCTTTTATGGTGGGGAGCAGAATGCTATTGACTCCTTTTCCCTCCTGGAATATTGCTGCTCCTCAGCAGGAATGATGAGGGCTGTGCATAGCTCCTGACCACGGGCAGAGCTGCTGCTGAGTGGATCTGCTCTGCCCAGGGTATTTTCTCCTCTGGAACTGATGTGATTGCTGAGATCCTGCTGGGACTACAGATTCCCACTCCTAGGCCAGGCTAGCTAAATAACTCTCCCCTTTCAAAGGTTGTCAAAGCTGTAGTAATTCTTATTAGGCTGGTTTGAATCATCTCTTGAAAAGGTCTCACATCACTGTTGAGCACCAAACTGCTCTGTATTCAGACCCCAACCACCCAGTCTTGCGAGCCAGACCATAACATATGCAGGGGGAGGCTCTAAGGAAATATTAGAGATGTTCTGCTGTTGCTGTGGGTGAGACCTGACTTCTCCATCCTCTGACCTGTGTACATTTCAGAGTGGAACAAAGGACATTGCGTGGAGCAAGGATGCTCTGTGGTGCTGATGGATCCCTGGGGAGACACTCTGGATTCCATCCCCTGGGATGCTGGGGAGTGTTGGATGTTTCCTTTGGGAATTGTCCAAAAGTGACTGGCCTGAAAACCTTTGCTTTGAGGGGAGATGGGGTAAGGCAGACCTGCTGCCTGCCCTGCAGCGCTGCTGCTGTGATGTGCCATGGTGGATGTTTCTAACTCAAAGCTGGGCCCTTGAGTGCAGCCTTTGCCCACGTTCCCAGCACCAGACCTGGTGGGCCTGTCCCAGGAGAAGTAGTGAGTCCTGAGCCCCCAGGCAGAGAAAATGAACATCTCCATCTCCAGGCTGTTCTGGCCTTGGGGAACAGGTGATGTGGGAAGACTCTCTCTGACACAGCACTCGCTGCTTTTCCCATTGTCTTGCTGGCACCTACCTAGAACAAAGAGGGAAATTCCCTTCCTCCCCAGAGACCTGAATCAAAGGATTTCAGCCCATGCACGCTGCCAGGAGCTTAGCACAGTCAGTGATCCTGACCTGAGTGTTTTGGAGCACTGCCCAGCTCCTCCCTCCTCCCAGGTGGGTGCTGTTTCGTGGAGGGGTAGAGGTGAGCCTAATCCAGTGCTGGGAGCTCCCCAGGCTCCCCAGCACAGCTGGTGGTAGCTGGAAATGCTGTGCACAGGAGGCAGAGACCTGTGCCTGGGAAGAGAAAGGCAGAGGATTTGTTGACACAGCTGCAGGTGGAGGCACAGTTGGTGCATTGCCTCAGGGATTTCTGACTTGCAGGGCTCCAAAACAGAAAGCAGCAGGACTGAGACAGACTTGATGTCCCCAGAGCATTCTCTGGTCCAAAGCCACCTCCTCCTGCCTTCCTGGGCCAGCAGCTGGGTGACAGTGGTGACATGAGCAAAGGTGTCTCAGAGCAGGAGGAGGGACGTGTCACAGGGAGATCTGGAGGCCTCAGGCAGCAGGTTTTGGAGGATGAACCCTTCCTGCCATTTCCTTGTCTCTGCAGAGGAGCTGCTGCCCTGGGCACGGCATCCACAGGGCTATGCAGGGCCAGCTGAGAGGTACCCCATGCCTGGAGCTCTGTGCTTAATCAAACCAATTAGCAATTTAATCTTGTTAACAAACCAAGATAATTGCAGCATTATCAAATTAGCCAGCTGTATGGAAATGCCTGCTTAATAGCTGATAATAGCCGGTGCTGATGGAGGAGGAGGAGGGTTGTGATCTGTGACTAATGACCGCGGGAGGTGTAATCAGGCTGCACTGCCCTGGCTGCCGCCAGCCCCGAGCCGGGATGAGGGGCCGGGTGCCGGGATGCGGGGCCGGGTGCCGGGGTGCGGGGCCGGGTGCCGGGATGCCGGCCTGGGTGCCGGGATGCGGGGCCGGCCGCGGGGATGCGGGGCCGGGTGCCGGGATGCCGGCCTGGGTGCGGGGATGCAGGACTGGCTGCGGGGATGCGGGGCCGGGATGCGGGGATGCGGGGCTGGCTGCGGGAGCGCTGGGGCTCAGCGTCTCTCAGCCCACGGCTCGTGTGGCACAGCTCTCCCTGCGCAGAGGGCTGGGCTGGTGTCAGCGAGAGCTTTCCTCTTCGAGGACACTACACTGGGCAGAAGCAATGTCTGATTTTACACTGACTTTGGCTGATGAGCTCCCAGCTCTTGTTTTGCCTGTCCCTGCTGGATCACCTGGCATTTTCAGCCTCCCCAGTGCTGCATGAGCTCTCCAGTTCTCTCTGCCCTCCCGTGGCCAGGCTAAGCAAAGAGTTGTTTTTTTCACCATAGGGACTTCTTCCTTCTCAGTCAGAGTAATTTCTGGGTCTTTGCCTCCTTCTAGTTCCTCCACAGAGAAGGGGTCACCTACATAGACGAGACCATAGAAGGACTCGCTCCAGCAGATGCTCTCCCCAGTCTCGGCCAGGAAGGTTCCAGCATCTCCCACGGACCACGCAAGCTGTTAATCCCACAGCCAGAGTCTTCATCCGGCTGTGTTTGTGGGTAGTTTAAGATCTGGTCAGCTGGTGCTGCTCTCCAGATTGCTTTGCTCGTGCCTGGCCATGAGGTTCATTAGCTCAGCTCTTTCACAGCAGCAGCTGCTCTCTGTTCCCTCGGTGTGTGCAGACGGACCGAGCTCCTCCCCCGGTCCGGGCTGGGACTGCTTGTTGAGCACGGGACACTCTCAGCAAGCCTGACATCAGCAATGGGCTGGGGACAGCTGGCAGGCCCTCTTTGGGCATTAGGCTGGGTGATGCTCTGCCCCTGCAGTGGATGGTGGCCGTGCCTGGTTCTGCCACTGCACAGAGGCCAGCAGCTCCCTCAAGCTGCACACACTCTCTTCTGCTGATGTTTCTTGGCATTTCCTGAATTTTTGTCCCCAGCACTCAGCTGTACAAAAATTACAGGAACCCCTTAGAGCTATGATTTTATTGCCCTGGCTTGAGGCTTTCCCAGGCAAGAGTTTTCAGCTGAATTTTCCCCACCAGCTCAGATTCAGTGAGGAGTTCCATACCACTTAGGGTTTGGGTCTGTGTAACCCCCTCCTCTGCTCTCCAGATGTGCCCCAAGTAAGGTATTCATAGGGAGGCTCTGCCTTCTGTGTCTGCCTGGGCAGGCAGGGTCAGTCCCCTTCCATAGCCCTGTCCATCGGTGAGAGGCCTGGAGGAAACACTGCTCCACAGGGCCCCTTGCAGCCTTCCTAAAGCAACCTGTCATGTTTTGTTCCAGCCCCTTCCCATTGCTCTCTCCTGCTGGAGGTTGTGTGTCTCTGGATGGATTTTCTCCCCCAAGCCAGCCCCTAACCACACTGCAGGTGTGTAGCCAGATTGTTTTCAACCTCTTCCCCCAGCAGAAATTCTGGAGTGAAAGCAGCAGTGGGATTGTGTGCCAGGATGGAGGGAGGAGATGGGGAAAGGAGTCACACATCACAAACACCCTCGGGAGAAGCCTCTTTTATTTGTTGAAAGAGCAGTGGGGAAGCAGAGGGAGAAGGGAAGCTGGTGGCATGGAGCACTGTGCAGCAGCTGTCACAGAGTGATGATCCTGCAGCTGGGATGGGAATGCTGAGATGACCCTCAGTCTGTGCTGGAAGCCGGAGCTCACACTGGGAAAGGGAGAGGAAGAAAGAGGCTGGTTCTGGTGTTCACCCCAGCCCACGTTTGTCCTCCAGTCACCTCCCAGCCTGAGCGGGGGGCTGTGGCAGCTGGACACAGCTCCCTGCCCAGAGCCACCCTCATCATTCCCCGGGAGCAGGCGGGGCTGTTCCTGGGCTCCTACCGTAGGGTGTGGGGGTGGCAGGCACTTTGACCAGGCACCTCATCCCGCAGGAGCTCCGGCAGCACTTCTTGCCGCGGGGGCAGTCCAGGTCCGAGCCGCAGCTGTTCGGGGGGTTGGGCCGCCCGCAGACGAAGCGGACGGGGGGACAGGACCAGGCGCTGCCTGCAGGACGGGACAGATTTGCTCCAGGGCAGCTGAGGGGCCTTGAGGAAGATGCTGCCCGGCAAACATCCCCCTCCCCTTCCCCTCCCTTCCCCAGCATTCATGTAAACGGCTCCTTCCCAGCACCTGAGCTTCTCCTCCCCATACCTTATCCCAGGAGTCTCCTACCTGTTGGCAGTTCTGCCCAGAGGATGAGCATCCCCACCAGGAGGAGGGCGGCCACCGCCTTCATGCTGCCGTGTCCCTGAGAGGTGAGAGTGTGAGAGCTGGGGGACACCAAGATTTAAAGCCTTGGCAAGGATGGGCGTGGGGAACAGGGCTGGGCATGTGCCAATTTTGTCCGGCTTTCCTCTCCGGAAGCCTTTTGCACAAGATACAGAGCAGATTGTTCAATTACTGAAAAAGCAGTTATTCCATTGCAAAACTCACCCCTGCAGGCACACCTGGGGCTGAGGGAAAAGCCAAGGGGAGATGAGCCAGGGCATTGTCCACCCTGACAGGCTGGAGGCAGTGGAGCTGCTTTCTCCTGAGCAGCTATCTTCCCCAGGTATCCTTTTTCAGGAGAAACCCATGTGGTGACCGTGTTCCCTTCTGGGGAGCTATTAATTGCCTTTCCCTTTGTACTTTGCACAAACCTGACAGCATGATCCAAATCAGCATGAGGCTGCCTGTGCTTTCCCAGGGCCAGCCCCAAACACAGCCTCTCTCCTGCTGGAGGTTGTGTGTCTCTGGATGGATTTTCTCCCCCAAGCCAGCCCCTAACCACACTGCAGGTGTGTAGCCAGATTGTTTTCAACCTCTTCCCCCAGCAGAAATTCTGGGGTGAAAGCAGCAGTGGGACTGTGTGCCAGGATGGAGGGAGGAGGGAGGAGGTGGGGAAAGGGGTCACACATCACAAACACCCTCGGAAAAGCCTCTTTTATTTGTTGAAAGAGCAGTGGGGAAGCAGAGGGAGAAGGGAAGCTGGTGGCATGGAGCACTGTGCAGCAGCTGTCACAGAGTGATGATCCTGCAGCTGGGATGGGAATGCTGAGATGACCCTCAGTCTGTGCTGGAAGCCGGAGCTCACACTGGGAAAGGGAGAGGAAGAAAGAGGCTGGTTCTGGTGTTCACCCCAGCCCACGTTTGTCCTCCAGTCACCTTCCAGCCTGAGCGGGGGGCTGTGGCAGCTGGACACAGCTGCCTGCCCAGAGCCACCCTCATCATACCCCGGGAGCAGGCGGGGCTGTTCCTGGGCTCCTACCGTAGGAGATGGGGATGGAGGGAGGCTTGGAGATGCACTTCCTCCCGCAGAAGGTCCGGCAGCACTTCTTGCCGCGGGGGCACTGCCGGTCGACGAAGCACTGGTTCGGAGGGTTGTGCAGAGCGCAGACTAAGCGGACGGGGGGACAGGACCAGGCGCTGCCTGCAGGACGGGACAGATTTGCTCCAGGGCAGCTGAGGGGCCTTGAGGAAGATGCTGCCCGGCAAACATCCCCCTCCCCTTCCCCTCCCTTCCCCAGCATTCATGTAAACGGCTCCTTCCCAGCACCTGAGCTTCTCCTCCCCATACCTTATCCCAGGAGTCTCCTACCTGTTGGCAGTTCTGCCCAGAGGATGAGCATCCCCACCAGGAGGAGGGCGGCCACCGCCTTCATGCTGCTGTGTCCCTGAGAGGTGCGAGTGTGAGAGCTGGGGGACACCAACATTTAAAGGCTTGGGGAGGATGGGCGTGGGGAACAAGGGCACGTGCCAATGTTTGTACCTTTTTCCTCTGCCTGTTGCATTGTGTTTTCCAGAAAACCCTTTTTCGCAAGATTCAAATGTGATTGTTCGATTGCTCAAAAAAAGCAGTTATTCCATTGCACAACTGACCCCTGCAGCCACACCTGGGGCTGAGGGACAAACCAAGGGGAGATGAGCCAGGGCATTGTCCACCCTGACAGGCTGGAGGCAGTGGAGCTGCTTTCTCCTGAGCAGCTATCTTCCTCAGTATCCTTTTTCAGGAGAAACCCGTGTGGTGGCCGTGTTCCCTTCTGGGGATCTGTTAAGTGAGTTTCCCTTTGTACTTTACTTGCACATGGTCCTGTAAACCAAACCTTACAGCATGATCCAAATCAGCATGAGGCTGCCTGCGCCATCCCAGGGATGATCCTTCACATTTTTTCCCAGAGGTTACTTGCCCCAGCCCCAAATCCTCCTTACTCCTGCCCTATAGGGAGTACAAATTGGTGTAGGGAAAACAGCTTTGGCTTAGTCAAGGATGAGTCTTTCTCAAGTTCTGTGAGGGGTCACCTGAACCCCAGGATCTTCTCTGGGTGGCTTCTGCCTTATAGAAAGCAGGTTGGTGCTGGAAGAAAGTGGCTGGCCTCTCTGGGGTGGGATAATCCACTCCTTATAGACCTATCATCAGCTGTGATGCAGCACAGGGATAACTTGACTAAGCCCTAACTCTTGATGGCTGTAGGGATTAGGGACTGTATTCCTTGTTTGGACGGCAAAGGTCCCACCACCCGTTCCTCCCTCCCAAGGAAATTGTAACCCTGTCCTGGCCTCCAGATAAATCTGTTGTGTTTAGGTGCCCTTGGGCAATGGGAAGTTACTCCATTTCCCACCAGTTGGTCAATGTCCCACTCAGCTTGTGTAAGGGGTTCCTGAAATATTTCTGTAGGGCTTCTGGGGCTGGCAGGAGCCCAAGCTGTCCTGGAAACAGGCTCTGGGAGTGCCTGGGGAGGGGAAGGCTCCCACAGCCAACCTCCCCTAGTCCTGCAAAGGGCAGCCCCTGATCTCACAACCAGGCAGGGACAAAGAGGAGCAAAAACCCAATATCACCTCTACATGCTCTGTGAAGCCCCTGAGCCCCCCAGAACTGCACTGATCCAGCCCCTGGATCTGCAACTATCCATCCAGGGCATGGTAGGTGTCTCACTGTGCCCTTTCCTGCTCATGCTTCCATTCTCAAGTTGCAACCAGCCCTGTTAACAGGACTTCAACTAATCCAGTATCTGTTAATCATCACCCAACTTCCCTGTTGACTCTGTGGCTGCATTTAGCTCTTTGTGAAGTCATATATTGAATAATGTGCAGAAAACACAGCCAACCAAAAAAGATTTTTTGGGCTGTGCACCAACAATGTAGCCCTTTTAATGAGAAATACAAGCACTGGATTAATTTTTAAGCAATCCATTGCCATTCAGCTGCTGCTGGGGCTGAAGAGGATAATGCTGTGCTCCCAGCTGGTGCTAGAATCTGGCTGAGGCAGTGCTTGGACTTATGCCTCCAAGGGAGGAGAAAAGATCAAGGACCAAGGCTTGGATTAAACTGAAGAGAAGATGTGGGGGGAAAGAAATCTACCTAAAGAACATTCTATAGTGCTCTATTCATATCAGGGGCAAAAGCGTGAACTCTTTTTGTTGCAAACTCCCACGGAATAACCAGGAAGCCAGCATTTCTGGGCAGAGGATTGCCTGCAGTCCTCACGTTGCATTCTGTTACCTGTGCAGCACCCTCTGCCCCAGCACCCCTCAGAGCAGTCCCCATCCCCCACGGCCCATACTCTTCTCCATGAAAACCACTTTGTGTCCCTCCTTCTGGAGATGCAAGGCCTCAGTTGTGTGATGTTTGAGGGTATTGTGGCAGATGCTGCACTTTCCCAGCCAGAGCAAGGCTCTGCAGTTTGTATTCCCTGGGAGGGGAAAGGAGGGAGACCAGTAGCCCCTGACCCCCCAGCCTTACCCCGGTGCACAGAGCACCCCAGGAACACCTTGTGCCCTGCAAAGCAGCCCTGGTTCCTCACCAGGTGATGCAAAGCTTTCAGCCTGATGATGAGCTCCATCCTTCCATCCATTCATCCCTCCATCCATCCCTCCACCCCTTCCATCCATCCATGCATCCATCCCTGCCCGGCTCACGGCCCAGGACGTTCCCCTCGGCTCCGGGCCGGCTCCAGGCGCTCGGGGTGCCCGGGAGAATGGGATGCCCGGGAGAAGGGGGTGCCCGCAGCCCGGGCTCGCCCTCCCAGCGCTGGTGTCTGGTGCCACCTAGTGAAGTGTCACTGATGAGGCTCTGCAGGACCACGCAGGCTCGGCCCTGCTCCCAGATGCAATCCCACGGGAAAGGGCCCTGTGGGACCTTTCTCTACAAGCACCAAGTGTGTACAGACCTCTAAGTGGGACCTGCTCTGTGCACAGGTACCCCCAACCCAGGACTCACAGATATCTCCAGCCAGGGGAACCCAGAGCGAGAGGAAACCACAACTCTGCACATGCTGCCTGTGCCCAGAGCAAATGGAAAGAGAGCTGAGGTGTGAAAAATAAAGACAGTTTATTTACACAAGAGCAGAAACAACAGTGAACTACACCATGTATTTAAATTGTAAGAATCTCTATAACAACTACAAACTATAAAACATATTTACATAAGATCCTATATAACAACTATGTATGAAACATATTTGCAGAAGACAACAACACTCTCTAAAATGTATATACAGAAGACTGCTGAAGAACACGCTACACATATCCAGAAGGGTGGCATCCCTGCCTGGCATGTCCATCAGTCCTGGAAGAAAAGCAAGTGACACGGTCACTCCAGTCAGGCACAGAGGGCTGTTCCCTGTGCCCCCAGCCCGGGACACGCTGCCAGGGAGGGACTCTGCTGCCAGCACGGAGCCTGGCTGGGGCTGAGGGCTGGGCCCCAGGCAGAGGGACCCAAAGTGTGGCCCAGCAAGCTCAGGGCAGGCCAGGGGTGGTGTTTGTGCCACCAGAACCCAAGGCTCACCCTGGGCACCATGTCCCTGAGCAGAGCCACCCAGCCCAGCCCCAGCCTGGCAGCTGGGGACCCACTCTGCCTGTGGGCAGGGCATGGCCAGCACCTGCCTGTCCTGCTGCTGGGGTTGGTCTTCACCCCAAAACCGTGTTCTCCTGCTCACCTTTCTCATCCACTTCCATGTCTTCAACATAATCCTCCGTTTCCACCTCCATCTCTTCCTCCCTCTCCTCCTCCACATCCACCTCCATCTCTTCCTCTCTGTAATCTTCTACATCTGCTTCAATGTTTCCCTCCATATCAATCTTACTGTCCATCTCCTCCTCAGTGTCTGTGACAGCCTGCATTGGGAGCAAAACCTCAGGGTGGGGTCCCTGTCCCACACCATCCCACAGAGCTCCAGCCCACCCAGGAAGTCCAGGTGTGTCCACCTCCATGGAATGGAACTGTACCTTCACTGGGACAGAAGTGAGTATCCTGCAGGGATGGATGGCAAGATCCGAGCAGCAGGGACCGTTCAGGACTGATGACAGTGTCAGGGGCCTGGTGACACGCAGGGTGACAGGGATGCTCTCAGAGCAGGGTGCAGTGTGGGGTAACACAGGGGCCAGTGGTTGTTTTGTGCTTTTTGCTGGGAGAAGAAAGTTTCATCTGGAGCCCTTCCTGTGCAGTGATAACACACAGCCTGGGCCTGTGCCTCACCACATTCAGTATTAAAAAAACGCTTCCTTTTAACCCAAATCAACCTCCTGCTGTTGAAAGGCATCCCTCCCTTCTCCCACCACAGATCCTGTTGAACACTCTGTCCCCATCTTTCCTTTGGGACCCTTCAAGCCCTGTATGGCTGCAGTGAGGTCTCCCCACGGCCCTCTCTTCTCCAGGCTGAGCATCCCCAACTCCTTCAGCCTTTCCTTGGAGCAGAGGGGCTCCAGCCCTTGCAGCACCCCCATGGCCTCCTCTGCACTCCCTCCAGCAGTTCCAGGTCCTTCCTGTGCTCAGGACCCCAGAGCTGGAGGCAGGGATGGGTCCTGGGGAGGGCTGCAGCTGCGTGGAGAGCAGAGGGGAATTTTGTGTCATTGCCTGAAAGGAACTAAATGCACTCTTGTGCTGAGGGATAAAATCAAGAGAATGGAGATTGCCCCGGGCAGAGTCCTGCTGCCAGCAGTGGTTCTTTGTGAAGCCTGCAGGGATCCATCAGGAGCAGATCCTGGGTGTCCCTTTGCCCTAGCACCCAGAGCAGCTGCAATGGGCACCTTGGCCGGGCTGTGGGTCAGTGCCCAGCTCGGGTCTCAGCTCCCTGTGCTCCCACAAGCAGAGGCTCCAAAGCAAACCCTGCCCATGGGGACACAGTGTCCATGCCACACTGGCTCCCTCCAGCTGAGGCTGAGCCTGCAGCACCCTGGGGTGCCCCAGGACAAATATTTTCCCAAAGGATTTCTGGATCCTGGGGACAAGAGCTGCTGCAAAAGCCACTTCTGACACAGAGGTACCTCTGTCACCCTGCAGCCCAGCTGAAAGGAGAGGGACATGTCATACAAATCTTCAGGGTGTTTATTGTCAGGATAGAAATTCCTTTATATAAAACAAGAGTTTAAAAATAACACTACCCTGCTCTCAGAATTAAATATACATATATATATACACATATAGATATACACACACATAGATATTGATAGAAAGAATAATTACCGTTTTGCTATGTGATTATAAAACCAAACAAGATTAATACCAATTCCCAAACTATTCTGCCAAACCAGGGCAAGGGGATCTAAGAATTCCTGCCGCCCACCTTCCCATGGGAGCCCACCTGGACACCACACTGGGAGCCAACTGGGCATCAGGCATCCCCCGTGCTGCCTGCACCACCCAGCTGTCCTTGCCCCACCACTTGGCAGCAGATGCTGAGACAACAGAAGCTCTCAGGGTGACACCACTGTGGGCTTTTTCTCTTGCAAAGCAGCCTGCCAGGGTCCAGGGGGACTGTGCCGTCTCAGTCACTCTGGGGGACACCAGGTGTCACGTCTGTCCAATGACCAGCCTGCCCACAGAGTTGTTCTCCCTCATCCCAGACCTGCCAAGGAATGACAACTGAATCCCTTGGCTTTGCAGCAGGGGCTTTGTTCAAGTTCCTTTTTGTGTGTTTTTAGGATTTTTGGTTTTTTGAAGCACAGTCCAAGCCCCCCTGGGGATTTTGCAATACAAGAACAAACACTGATGCTTTACGATAACCTAGCAATAACAATGTCATGTAGCTACTGTACATCCATCCCCGTGCCCCGCCGAGCACTGCAGCCCTCTGCCAGGATCACTTCTTGTTGGCAATCTGCTTTTCCAAGTCTTCAAGTCTGGCTGTCATCTGAGCAAGTGAACGTGCTAAGGAAACAGCGCGAGCCAGACAGTCTGCTGGGCAGAGGGCTTTATCCCCTTAGAAGAGCCTAACATTTTCCCCGCTCCCTTTTACCTACCCCTCCCTCCCCTGTGTGTGCTGTTCTGCACCCTGAGAAGCCCAGGCATCACCCCAAAGGATATTTTTCTCGGTCAGGCTCTGCAGGATGGCCACGGTGTTCGTCTGGAACTGCACCAGCGCCTCGCACTCACACGGGCTGCGGATCTCCGTCTCCCCTTTGCCCTCCTCTGTGACAGTGGGGGTTTGGCTGCAGTCAGACCATGGCCCCATGGTGCCCACTCTCCCTTGCTCCCAGACAGGTCCCTTGTCCCTGCAGCCACCCACCGGGGCTCAGGGCTCTGCCCACCATTTTGCCCTCTTTTTTCAGCCTCTCTGCTTTCTGTCAGACTGCCCTGCTGAGCCAGCAAGCTCCCTGCCAGGCATCCCGCAGAGCTGTCACACATGTGGTCACAGTGTGCTAAGGACAGCCAGTGCCGAGCTGTTCACTTTGCCTTCAAGCTGGGGTGGCAGGGGGCACATTGGCTCCATATCTGCAGCTTTATGGGGGTCTCAAGGGCACTGGGGAGCCCCAGCCTGTCCCAGGGCAGGGAGACCCTCACAGTAACCCTGCACCAGAAGCACAGGTCTGAACAAGGTACACAGGCCACCTTCAGAGCATCCCTCAAGCCAGGGTGCCACTCCTCAGTTCTGCCCATGCAATGGCATAGGAGTGGTTGCTCACATTAATACTTTTGTATTACTCCCTCCTGTTTTTTAATTAAATCCCCAGCTTCACCTTTTCCTCTTCCAAATCCCTCCCTGAGACCCACACCTATACCCACAACAGCCTGGAGAGATTCTGAGACAGCCTAGGCTCACACCAGCCCAGCTCAGCCTTGGGGTACTTGACACAGGGTCCCAGACACACAAGCCACCCCACTGGCTCCGTGGGGACAGAAGGGCCTTCCCTGGCTTGGGGTCAAGTCCCCTGGTGTGGCCAGGAACACCCACCTGGGCAGATGTTCAAGGAGAAGTTCTCCACAAGGTGGGTCAGGGTGGTGAAGTCTGCTGAATAGGAGAAGTGCTGCTCCACTGGCTCGGAGGCGATCGCTCTCAGCTCTTCTTCCACAGCTTTTCCGACACCCACGGCAAACATGACAATCCCTGCATGGCAAGGACAGATCCTGAGCACTGTGCTGGCCACCCCGCAGCAAGCAGGCCCAAGCCCAGAGGGAGCAAAGTCAAGGATGCAGGGTTTTCTCTGGGCTTCCCAAATATACAGCAGGGATTTGGGAAGGACAGGCAGGAGCATGGCAGCACTGTGGTGGTGCTGGCTGCTGCATGAAGGATGCTGCTCAGAGCACCCTGTGGTCTCAACAGAGCACATCTTCTATGGGATGCAGCTCCCCAAGGCTGGATGCTGCAGCTTTTCCCTGAGACAGCCACCCCAAGCAGCCATCCTGGGATGCCCAAAACACTGCAATTCACGTTTCCCAACCCCGCTCTGCACCTGATTCCTTTGCTCTCCTGGCCCATTCGGAGATGTCATCCTGGGAGCGTCCGTCTGTGAAGACCAGCCCAATCCTGGGGATGTTGTGGGAGAGAGGCCTGGCACCTTCCAGCTCGGAGAAGCTGTGCTCCACCATGTGCTTGAGGGCAAGGCCTGTCATGGTGCCTTTCTCCATGTACTCCACATCCATCACCGCCTTCTTGATCTCATCCGCGCTGTGGTACTTGTTGAGGGGGAACTCGGTGCGCACACGGCTGGAGTACTGCACCAACCCCACCCGTGTGCCGTGCGGGGACACCTCCAGCAGGTCCACAATACGGTTCACAAACTGCTTCACCAGCTCAAAGTTCTGGGGCCGGACACTCTTGGAACCGTCGATCACCATCACAAGGTCGACGTGCCCAGCTCCACACTCTGCAGGCACAGGGGGAAGGTGAGAGAGGAGCAGCCCGGCCATGGCCACAGTCAGAGTGAAGGAGCCTTGGCTGGGCCTGAGCTTTGGGGCTTCAGGACACTGTGGGAACACCCTGGAAGTGCAGCTGGGAAGGAAAGCAGACTATGCCCAAGGGACTCACCCCAAAAATCTCCACTGACACCCCAACACCCTGTGAAGATCTTTCCTAGGTTTCGCTTTTCCTGAACCTTTCCTTAAAGCTGTTGCACCTTCTGGGCCATGTCTCTGAGGACAAAAGCATCCATCCCCACATCAGCCGGGGTGCTCCCCCAAGCACAGCCAGCTCTCCACCCTCTTCCAGCCTAGCTTAGAGTCCCAAGTGGGGACAGAGCCCCCCAGCCCAGTTTCAGGTGACCTCTCTCCAGAAGCACAGAGCCCAGTTAAGGAGATTGTCAAGGGCTGTGTCCCAGTACTCACTGCTGCATGTCTTGCCGTCAGCCTGGAGCTGCTGGCCCTCAGGGCACACGCAGTGGTAGGAGCCCTCCGTGCTCACGCACTTGAACTCACAGCCGTGATCCACCCCGTTGCAGAGGTCGGTGGCTGGAAGACAAGCCAGGGGCATGTGGTTACCCCATTCAGGGTGGTCTGGGAACAGCCCTTCCCTGGAGCCTGGGCAGGACATAAAGGCACGTGCTGTGCACACAGCCTGTGCCGTGCAGCACGCTGGCACCTACCCCTGCAGGACTTGCTGTCAGGCTGGAGCGTGAAGCCGCTGCGGCAGCGGCAGTAGTGCCCGTTGGGGATGCTCACACACTCGTGCTGGCAGCTGTGGTTTCCGAAGCTGCAGTAATCGATCACTGGGGAGACAAGGAGAGTGACGGCAGAAAGGAAGAGACAAGAAGAGAGAGAATGGGAAGCAAATGAAGAAGGGTCAGGGACAGTCACTTACTAGTGCAGCTCCTCTTGTTCTGGCTGAGGTAGTAACCTGCGCGGCAGCGGCACGAGTACGAGCCCCGCACGCTGACACAGTGGTGCTGACAGCCGTGTCTCCCGTCGGCACACGCATCGATGGCTGCAGGGGAACAGGACACCCGTCACCCTCCTGTCCCAGCCTCCCTGGGGCAGCAGGGCAGGACTGCTCCAGGGCTTTGAAGCAGCTCCCAGCGCTGTGAAACAAGAAGGAAAAGCCCTGGTGTGGTAGTCAGACCAACTAACACGGTTTTGCACTAAAATCCAGGGAAAAAACACTGCACGCTTCAGCACTGGGATGTGAATCCTCTGGCACTCACTGCTCGGACCCCCTCAGCTGACAGGCAGCTGGTTGTGCCCACATAAGTCACGAGTGTCCCATCTCAGAGAGGTGGCCAGGATTTAGCAATGCTGAATGTCTGCAGTCATTAGAGGCTGGGAGGCAGTGGGCCTAGTGAACAGAGCACCCAGGCTGCTGCTGCCTCCCTGAATCCTCTGCTGTGTCCCAGCTTCCCTCCATGGGACCCATAGCTACAAGCTCCCTATGAAAGTTCAGATAATAAAAAGGATTTTTACGGGAGCAGGTCTTTCCATCCACATTGAGCCTGTAGCCTGGGTTGCACTCGCAGTAGAAGGAGCCAGGGGTGCTGACGCAGCTGTGCTGGCAGCCGTGCTCCCTCTCCACGCACATGTCCACCCCTGCAAGACAGAACGGGCATCAGAGTGGCCCACAGGCACGCCAGACACATGGGGGCACTGGCTCTGGCATATGCCCTGTCCCTGCAGCAGAAGCCAGTGTGACAACCCACACCGCCCCAGCCCTGCCAGCCCCAGTGCTCACCCACTGATTTCCAATGCACAGACACAGACACTGCAGTGCCCTGTCCTGGCATCTCACTGGGGAGGTTGCTTCCCCATCTACCCTGCTTCTGGCATGGGCTGCCACCCCAAACACCCCTCTGAAGGTCACTTTCTGGCCTGGGCAAGGAGCAGACAGTGGGGCCCCCCTTGCCACTCGGCAGCAGCGGCTCTCACCCACCGCAAAGCTTGTCCTGGAACTGCTTGGCAAACTGCTGGATGAGCTCAAAGGACTCCACCAGGAAGACGTGCTCCTCCAGCGGTGGGGAGGCCATGGCCCGCAGAGAGTTCATGTCTGCCCGCTGGATTCCCACGGCGTAGATCTCGATGCCAGCGTTCCGGGCCTGGGTGGCCACCTCGGTGACACGGTCCTGGGGCCGCCCGTCCGTCACGATGACGGCGATGCGGGGGATCCTCTTGTGCAGAGGGCGCGCGCCCTCCTGCGTGGTGAAGGCCACGTTCATGGCGTACTGGATGGCCAGCCCCGTCATGGTGCCCTGGGCCAGCGGGATGATGCCGTTGATGGCCCTCTCCATGTCTGCCCGCGTGAAGAAGGTCTTGAGGGAGAAGATGTTCTGCACCTGGCTGGAGTACTGGATCACCCCCACCCGCGTGGCGTTGGGGCCCACGTCCAGGTTGCCGATGATGTCTGTCATGAACCGCCGCATGGTCTCGAACTCGAAGGGGCGCACGCTGCGGGAGCTGTCGATCACAAACACGATGTCCAGGGGACCCGTCCTGCACTTCAGTGCTAAGGAGAAGGCAAAGAGAAGGCTCAGTCCTGTGGCTGTCCACAGGGAGCAGAGAGATCTCTGCCTGCTGGCTGGAGGCTGCTCGTGAGGGATGAAGAGAGCAGGTTTGGGCAGCCCCCACTGACCGGCGCCTTTCCACTGCCCAGTAAATCCACAGAAGGTGGTGGCAGAGTGGAAGAAGGGCAAACAGCCCCTGGCTGTGGGTTGCTGTGGTTGTGGTTTTTTTAAGGGCAGAAAATGAGACAGTAAAAGCAAAGCTACATACTTGGTGGAGATTGAGCCAAAGAGCTTGTCCTGAGCATAAAGATGCTACTTCCAATGCAAACTGGGAGAATGTTCAGCAAGTGAAATGCCAATGATCATATTTTGCTTGGCTTGTGTGCACCCAAGCCTGGGAGAATTGGGCCCTAATCATAAGGAAATGCTTTGAGTCCCTTTGGGATGGGACTCAAAGCCAATCTCAATTGCTCTGGAGGTCTCTGAGACATAGCCACTCCTTCTCCATTTGGTGCCTTCATTTTCAAACTAAAATTGATTTAGATCCCTCTGTCCTGGGAGGAGAGAGGCTGGTACCTCTGGATTTGCTTTGTCCCCTGCACCTGGAGAGTCAGGAGCTAGGAGGAGGCTTCCCCTCACAGCTGTGCCTCCTGCCAAGGTCACAGCCCATGGCCTGGAGGGTGACAACCCCTGGGCAGGGCTGTGTCACAGCTGAGGAGGTGCCCAGAGCAAGCAGCACCAGAGCCACCATGCTGGGGCCAGGAAGTTTGTGTCCCACTACTGGAGGGATCCTCCATCCTCCTGGGGATGCTCCCAAAGGAGAGGATCACGTCCCCCCATGGCACACAGCAAACTGTCCTCCGAGGGCTCCACTGCCCTGTGTTCTCACATCTCTCCCCTCCATGCACTCCCCACCAGCCAGGGCTCACCTGCAGGTTTTGGTCTGGCTTCCAATGTTGCCAGGGGAAGCAGGAGGAGAGAGGCAATAGGCAGGAGCTTCATCATGGCTCTGTGAGACCACACAGTTCCAGTGCTGGAAGGATGTGCTGCAGGGAGAAGACAAGGTGCAATCAGTGCTGAGGGTGAGCTCAGCCATGGGGCAACGTTCTCCTGTGGTGGGTGTCCCCAGGCAGTGCCAAAAGCCCTAAACAGCAGCAGTTTTGACAGATCCATCCCCAGACTTCTCTGAACCCCTGTGGAATCTTTCCTGTTCCAAGGACTGACAGTCTCAGCACAGCTCAATTTCATTACAGTAGCAACACTCTGCCAAAGGGTCTGATTTTCTGCTCTGGGTGGAGCTGGCCATTGGACAAGCCTTATTTTCACTTGCAAACCAGGCAGATGGGATGTTCAGCCAAGTGCTTTTTCCCTGACTGTGTGGCTGTTCTCTGCAGCCAGTGCAGAGTGGGAAAGCTGCACGCAGGGATGCAGAGCACCACCTCTCCTGATACTCCTGCACGGGAAGAGAAGCCCCCAGGTGAAATGCCAGCACAGACAAAACTGGCTCAGAAGTCTCTCAAAGTCGCTGGCAAAGATCATTTTCCCAAGAAGTTCCATTCTCTGCCTGTTTCCAAACTCCCTTGGGAGAGCAGAAGCCTCTGCAGGCAGAGGGTGTGAGGGTGCCTGTGCAGGTGGGCTCACACCTCTTTCCCTGGGTGGGTGCTGGGTGAAGCACTGCCAGCCTCCTGCTGTCCTTTACATCACCTCAGGGTCCCCATCACTCTGCCACCAGCAGTCTGCAGCTCTCCCTGTCCTAAAGGTTTTTCCAAGGGATACTCTGCACCTCAATAGTTTTTCCATGTATTTAGGGTGGGGTCATTGGGGAAAAAGATATTTAAACTTGTTACCCAAAACCTCAGCTTGTCACTTCTCTCCCTCCCTGCCCACCTCTGTGTTGTCTTGCCTTGCCTTTCCTGGCTCCTGCAGGGGCATGGATTTATTTAGTTTATTTTTATTCCAGCTCTGGTTGGAAACCCAAGGTGCTAGGGATGGAAATGCCACAGATAATGTGACTCTCCCCAGGAGATGTGCAGTGCCAGGACTGGGCACAGATACTGGGAGGGTGCTTTTAAGAAAAAACACACAAAAATTCATTTTATCGGTAGTTATCAGCTGGTATTTATTTAGCCCCAGGAGGTCTCAGTTGTAATTCATCACCAGGGTTGCTGTTTAATTGCTCAGTGGTTACGTGCAGCCCTGAACACCATGTCTTTGATAGCAGGGACACTGATAATAGGTTTCACAGCTGCATCTTAAAACTGTCTCGACACTCAGTGGTCACACCTGGAAAACTATATTAAAGAATTAGGAGGACAGAAAAGGGCCACAAGAGGATACCGGGACCCAGAGCACCAGTCTCAAAGCGAGAGACGTGGCTTTCCTCGGAGGCGAGCAGCCCAGCAGGGGACAGCCCGGGACACAGGGACTCCGCGGCAGTGCCGGGCGCTGCAGCAGAGCCGTGCAGGGGACGGGCCGGTGGGATCGCTCTGGCTGAGGGGATGAGCAGGGACAGCAACCTGACAGGTCTTTTCCAGGGGGCAGAGGTGAGCTTTGCTTTGCGGCCAGGACTGCTCAGACACCTGTGTCCCCTCACCACATGCAAGCAGAGTGCTCCTCCCCCAGCTTTGTTTCCCTATTTATTTAGCAGATTCTTTTTCCAGCGCTGCTTCTGTCCTGGGAGAAAGCACTCACAAACCACTATTTTTGGGACAGCTATGCCACCTAGAACATTTCTGCAGCTCTCTTCTCTCCACACCTCCCTGCAGTGGCAGACTGCTGTGGAGCCTGTGTCTCACAGCATCCAGAGAGTTTCAAAGACAGCCCAGAGGGAGGAATGAGCTGTCAGGCTAGGAACCAAGAAGGAGAAAACCAGCTCACGACTGATCTATTTTTAACAGCATCTCAGCTTTTGGATGAAGTCTTGGCTCTCCCCACGGCTGGAAGGGCTGATGCTGCCTGGACAGGGCAGGGCATGGCAGCTCAGGCATATGCTGGTCCTGGCAGCAGAGCCCAGGCTGGGACAGTGTCCTGGTCCCTGACTGAGTTTAACGCCCAGTCCTGCTCCAGCAGCAGAGGGATGGGCAAGCAAAGATGATGGGACAGCTGTCCCCCAGTATCTCTCCCACCATCCCACACTTGGCAACCTCCCTCTACCCTCACTTCCCTGGGACTGACTTGCATTCCTACGGAGGGACTCCTCAGCCCCGAGGGATGGCACACCGCCCCCTCCAAGCCCGTGCAGGAGTGGGAGGGAGATGGGTGGGAAGCTGGCGGCTGGCAGGCAGGTGCTGCAAGGCAAGGCAAACAGCGCCGGCTGCAACGCCAGAGACCTTGAGATAACACTGAGCTATAAAGGAAAAAAGGTCCAGGCAAGGTGAGTGCTGCTGCCTGGGCTGGCTCAGCCAAACCCTGCAGATGAGCTGAGAGAGACACTTGGACCATTCCTGACATTTCTGAGCAACGCAATGGGACAAACAGCTATTGCTTTTCACTGCTGAAGGAGATGCTCGGTTTGTGATGCAAGGAGGGTGACCAAGGGGAGAGCCACATGTAAGGACAGAAGGGTCACCTCCTCTGGACTCTACACGTGATCTCAGCCAAGGGGGACATGGAGATGGATCCCCAGAGACAAACAGGTAAGCCAGCACACCTTCCCTGGGCACCTCCACCAGCAATGCTGCTCCCCAGGGCAATTGCATCCCTCCCTGCTCCACCACTTGTCCGTCTGCTATCCCTGCCAAATGCTGAGTCTCAGGAAAAACAGCCGCTTCAGGTTTCAGCCTGGCCTCCTTGGCAGCTCTCTCCAGGCTACAGGTTAACAGAAATACTCTGAATATTCCCCTTCTGGTTCATCCAGATGGTGGCAGGTTGGACCTGGGCGCACCCTGCCTTGGGCATGGCAGGGAGCAGAGTGAGGGATGCTGCCAGCACCCTACCCTCCTTGCTGTTACAGGGATGGGGGCTTTCTGTACTGAACTGTACAGGGGATGAAGCAGATGGAGAAAGGAGGGGTGGCAGTGAGTTCACAGCCCAGGAAAAGCCCTGACCCTAGTGTCACAAGGAAAGCAGGTTGTGGACCAAGGCTACGGAGCCATGCTGGCTCCAGACCCTGCAAGAAGCCAGGACAAGGGATCACCATGAGTGGCAAGGAGTGGGGAAATGCTGGGAGCCTGTGAGCAAGCACCAGCCAAGCCAGAGGGCTGCCCCATGCAGCAGGGCTGTGCACACGAGGAGGCACACACAACAGGTCCAGGGACACGTGGCAGGGTGCAGGACATGGATGCCACATGTGCTACCAGTAACAGCATCTGTTTCTGTGCTGGAAGCCTTGGCCAATGGTAGAGAGGCCCTAGACATGAGGCTGCTGAGATTCACCCTCCTCATCTGCCTCTCCATGCACCCTCCTTTGCCCTGCAGAGCTTTATTTTGTGGAGACCCAACCAGGCAGTTTTGAGAAATTAAATTCCATCAGTATTATTTGACGAAAGTGTCAAAAAACCCAATCAAAATATGGCCAGGAGTCCCAGCCCTGAGTCCTTTCTCTTAGGACACCTGAGTTCTGCGAGAACAACGGCAGAAAGACAGCAAAAGCACCCTCAAGCTGGAGGATGGGGAGAAAAATTGCAATGTCCTCAGCAGGACAGCAAGTCATCATCCTTCCGGTCCATGCCTGAGGGAAAGGCTGCCCAAAAATGCATGTGGGACCAAGGGAGGAAGACTGATGTGTGTCTTGCCCCAGGGAACAACAAAGCAACCAGAGCTACCTGGAGAGATGCAGACAACTTACATCATCCTGGAGGCACCTCTCAGTGCCAAAATTTGTTGTAGAAACATGGATGAATTGCTGGCACATTGTCCACATATTTGCAAGACCTGCAAGCAGTGTGAAAGGATGAGGCCTGGGACAGCCCTGGAGCTGGATCCACCCTCTCCTGCAGAGCTGCCCAAAGGTTGGTTTCTCCCAACATAATCCCCAATGTCAAGGTGCTCTCTGCTTGCAAATGCCCAGCTCTCAGTGCCACCTCTGCTGCTCACAAGCACTGAATCCACCCTGAGGACCACTCTACAGGCAACATTGATCTTACACTCAATCACAGCTCCAAAATCTCAGTGCTCATGCCCCAAAGCAGCTGGGTGACAAAGGCAAATCCCACCAGAGAGGACAGCAATGCAGTTTTTAGAGCAAGGAAGACTCAGGGACCACGAGCACATCAAGCCCATGGAAATGGCATGAATTTCCAGTCCAAAAGGGTTTTTCCCCCCGTTTAAGGACTGATGTGTCCTTGGTTTTTCCCAAACACATGTGGGAGAACCAGAGCAGACTCTTTCCAGGACATTGCAGAGCTCTCCGGTTACAGCTCTGTGGCAGCTTTACTGGGCCAAGTGCCACCTGGAAGGACACGTTGTTTGAAAAACAAGGCTGTATTTCTCCAACAGCACATCAAGGCTCCAAACCCAACAGGAGCAAATCAGCAGGAGTGCTGTAACAGGAAAACCTTGCTGGATGCAGAAGGAACTTTTCTTTTGCTCTGCTTGCTCCCCACAAAAGCCTATTCCCCATTTTGTGGGACCTATTCCTGTATATTCACAGGGAGGGCAGGAGGAAGATGGGTTTCTTGACCAGGTCCTTTTGCAGTAACAGATGTCTTTGACTCACAGCTCACACACTCAAGTGTGTGACTCAAGTCCTGGCAGGTTTATACTGTGACATGACATCTGAAGACCCCTTGGGAAGGAAATGCTGGCTATAGCAATGGACAGAGCTTCCCCTTGTAGATGTTCTCCACAACAGCACATGGGGTCTTTCTCTGCCATCAGTCTGTCTCTAAAAGACCTCCCAGTGCTCTGCCACTCACCTGGCAGGAAAGCCCCTTGCCCAGACAGCCCTGCACTGAAACAAGCTGTACCTGGGCTGCTTCGGCAACAGCTGCCACGAATAAAAGCCACATTCACTTGCAAATTAAAATGTTAAACATCTAGCCAAGAGGGAAACACGGCTAGAGGAAAACACGTCTGCCAAATCTCCTTGTTCAACTAATCATGTCAGAGACGGCTCCTGTGTCAGGACTGCTGGTGCCATTTCTCTGTTCCTCTCTGTCCCACTCAAGACCTTCAGGCTACACTTGTCCCCTGAGCTTCACAACAGGAAACTCAGCCCACCTCCTAACTGCTACTTGCAACAAAACTGGAATACTCTGATTTTGATGAAGAGTGATCAATGGGGGACAGATCCACCTTACTGACTCTTTTTAAAAAGCAAATGTTCTGGAAACAGGTCCTTGGAGGACAGCTGAGCTGGGCCAAGAGACTTCAAATTTTGGAGAGGAGGATGTCCTGGCCATCCAGAAGCTGACGCAGCAATCCATTGCCCAAGTTCTTGTTTTGGGAGGAAGGTGTTAGAGAGCATTTTTTTCCCCCAGAAATATGCATGTTCAACCACAAAGGAAAAGAGTCATGGCCCAGATCAGCTACTGGGCTGGTGCAGAGTTTGTCAGCTGAGCTCCTGATGCAGCAGAGCTGGTATGAGATTGACAGTTACTAGCAGGACATCTGTCTCCCAAATCTGCTAGGACCACTATCCCCAGCTGACCTCCAGGAAGTTTACATGGCACAGACAACCACAGAGACCGCCTGCTATTCCAGCCCAGCAATCATAGATTCATTGCCTGACCTCCTTCTCTAAATCTTTGTATCATATTTCTCACTCTAGAGATGTGACTCAATGTGTTGGCATAAGAAAACATGCCAGGAGAATATTCTTGTGCCTCTCTCCTTTATCCTACCCATCCTGCTATGTGTTTAATTGAAATAGCAGAAAGTGAGGAGTGTTTGGCGGCTCCAGAAAGGCACACGGGGACTTTTTGTCCCTCCTCAGAACAGAAAAGCTTTGTGTAGATAGTTTTCACAGGGAGAACCTCAAAGGTAGCACAGGAAATGTCTCACATCTATCTTCACACCTTCCATGTCCCTCTGGCAGCAGGAGATCTGCTGTCCTGGGACTGGGATGCTGTCACCCCTTAGGGGATGCACCAGAGAAGAGCTCACCAGCAGCACAGTGGGCTGTGGCCTCTCTTCTGCCCACGCTGAGGAGCAGGTAACACTTTGGGGAAGACATCCAAGTCCAGCTGCTGGTGTATGAGCTGTGAATTCCCAAAGCAGTGTTTTCCCATGTGTGGAGCTCGCCTAATTTTCCAGCCCAGACTCTTGTACAGGGGGTCATCTCTGCTGTCAACAGATCTGCTCCCACTGGTTCCTGCCACAAACCATGGACTCATATGGGTCCACAGACTACACTCAAAGACTCCTGAACTTACACATTGGCAAAGCACAACACAGCCCAGAGAGAGAAAAGCTGAAGTCTGGAGAGAAACCAAGGTACTGCCACCTCTCTGC
Source organism: Nicator chloris (assembly GCA_013400495.1). Taxonomy (NCBI): domain Eukaryota; kingdom Metazoa; phylum Chordata; class Aves; order Passeriformes; family Pycnonotidae; genus Nicator; species Nicator chloris. Next base: position 253,907 of record WAAE01016891.1, read on the forward strand.
AAGGGACAGCAGCTGAGCCCTACGCATTTCCCTGAGGGGCACCAGAGGGACCAGGCTAGGGATGGACTCATGTGCAAGCAGGGGCTTGCAGGGCAATAGGATCAGAACTTTGCAGATAGGCAAAGATGGAGTATTGGTGGGGAATATGGATTCTGACTCCAGTAAAAAACACCAGGAAGGACAAGGTGCCTGAGAACCACAAAAGATTCAGACACAGGATAAGACACGGCAGTCTGGAGCATCCCACATGGAAACAATGCCATAGCTGTGCACCAGTCTCTGGAGTCTCCTGAGCACACACCTCTGCCTTCTCCTGCTTTAACAGAGCTGGTTTAAAACTTTCTGTTTAGCCAAGACAGGAGAGAACTAAAGCCTTTTAAGAGCTGAAAACATTACCTGGCACCTAAAGGTACATCTGTGCTGTGAGTACCTACAGAGGGACGATGCTCACCAGCCCACAGCAGGTAATGGAGAGCACTGAGTCAGGGTCCCTGTGCCCAGCAGATCAGTGGAGCCCTTATGGCAGCTGCATGAGCTCCCAATAGAGCCCAAGTGCACAATTTGCTGCTGTTTGGACCCAAAGTGGAGAAAACACAATTACTGAGAGGTAATGACAAGTGTCAGGAGCCACTCAGCCTCCTGGCTCAGCTGGAGGAGACATCTGGCATGAAAGGGCCCAAGTGGTGCAGGGGGAGTAGCTGACTTTTATAAGTTTCTGTATAAACACCACTCCATCTATTTTTTTTGCTGAGTTTTTTCTAGGTCCCATTTATTCACTCAGGGTAGGGCTTGTCTGTAAGTCCCGTGTGTGTGCAGATACAGATGCTGCTTATCTCCCCTCCACGTTTCAGCCCTATTCATCAGGCATTTGTAAATGGCATTTTATGAGCGCTGAGTTTTTAACAAGGCAGGCACGCTGCTCCAGAGCGAACAAAGGGGCCCCTATTGGAAACTTTAAAGATGTTTAAACAAAGACTTCTCTTGAAAACCTTTAACCCCTAATGCCAGCCTCAAGGGAAACGCTATGTTATGAGCAGTCGGAGCACAAACATCTTCTGTGACCACAGATTACCTACAACGGGCTGCCTTGTTGGCCACAGCTCCTCTGTTTGCTACAGCTGCCAATCAGGGCAGCTCCTGAGCCCGTCTTGTACTGAGCACATACGGTTTCTTTAATTCTTCAACAACAAATGAAAGTTACAACTTCCACAAAAATCAACAACAGCTTTTTCCCACTGGATGCAGCAATACCCTGCCCGCTTCCATGAAAAGTGTTGTTTTACTGCAAACACCAAGATCTGTCGCGTGGTCTCCAGGTGGGAATTTGCATTTCAGATGAGATCGAATTTATCCATATCCTGGTGGCAAATATCAGGGCTGAGATCTGAGAGATTTCCCCACACACACCTTTTTGCTGATATCAACAGCAATCTAATGGATTCCTCCAGACATCGCAAGAATCTGCTTGTGAAATGCAGTTTCTACTTGTTATTGACAACCTGCACACTCACTGCCTAGGATTAATTTCTCCTGTCCTTGAAAAAACAAAAAGAAAAATCTTTACTATCAAGAGATGCTACAGAGGGTCTCACAGGGAGAGGTCCCAAAGGGATAACTTCATAATAACTTTATAAATAATCTGGCTTTAAGTGAAGCAAAAATCCAGTGTGTTTAAGCAAAAGAGGCAAAGCCCTGTGCCTCGTCTCAGAGTTGGGGCTGAGAACGGGCCCCTCCCGTGGACCCCTGCTCCCCTCTGTCCCACTGCACACTTGTGGTGGCTTCCATTGACACAGGACAGTCCCATTTCCCTGCCAGCCTCCTCAACCACACCGGTTCCCACTCTGCAGCCTGCCTCCTGAATGGATTCAGCAGCTCTCTGCACCATAGCAAAGGCTGTCCCTGCAGAACGAGGGGCAAAACCGCAGCAGAGCCCGTACCATCACACCGTGTATCTGCTCAGCTCCCCTTAGCTCACACCGGTGCGTGTCCACACAAACACGATGAGTGCAGAATAATCTGATTTTCCAAACAAGTTTTCCCATGTAATTGCTTGGAACAGAAGTGCCCAAAGCTAATTTTATCCTGTGAAACAGTTGGAATGATAAGCCGAAGGTGGGTGATTGCTTGTGCAAACGAGTATGCACAGACCCAATTTTCCAGTCGTGCAGAAACGGTGCATAACAAACTTAGGGTACACTTCTGAGCTTATCTTTCTGCAGGATCTCGATCTCCTGTTGCTCAGTACACCTTGCCCAGGTGTAGCAGACCTTATCACTCTCTGCTAAGAGATCCTCGGTTGTATAAGCAGGGACCTGCCCGACAGCTAGGCAAAAGGGGAGCAGGGCAGGCAGCCTGAGGCATCCCGACAGTGCGGAAGAGTTCACATCCCTCACACAGCACCGAAGGACCGAGCGGGTACCATGCCCCGGCTGCCCCACCGAACACACCCCGGCACCGCTGCGGGGGCCAAGCCCGGGGGTCGGGAAGGCTCCAGCCCACAGATGAGAGAAAAATCCTTTGGGGCAAAAGTTATGCTCTTCCCCTCCTCCCGGCTTTGCTTTCTGCTCCTGACGCCCATCATCGCCGCTCCCCTTCCTGCCAGCCCCGCTTCCAAAGAAAAGTCCCTTTTGAGGCTGCCAATCTCCGCGGCAGCGCTCGGGGCTGCGCACAGCCCCGCCGGGCCGGGCTGGGATCGGGATCGGGATCGGGACTGGGATCGGGACTGAGACGGGGATCGGGATCGGGACTGGGACGGGGATCGGGATCGGGACCGGACTCACCCTCACCCTCCTCCTCTCCTGTCCCTTCCCGCAGGGGCGGCGGTGCCCGCGGAGCCCCTCACTCACCCGTGCCGGCCGCGGAGCCGCTCCCCGCCGCGCTGCTGGCTCAGGTACGCGGTGCGGGCGGTGCGGGGCGGCAGCAGCGGCGGGAGGCGGCGGGGCCCCGCCGGCATTTAACGGGGCGGGGNGGGGGGGCGGCGGGGCGGGCACGGCCCGGCCCCGGGGCAGCGCTGGGAGCGGCGGGGTCCAGCCGCCTGTGCCGGCGGGGGGGACTCGGGGGCTCCCACCTGCCCCCGCTCCGCCGTGCGGGTCCCCACGGGAGCTGCGCGCAGGTGGAACCGGCACCGAAGGGTGCGCGGCCCGGGACAGCCGTGGGCTCACCGACGTGGAGGGCCCTGCTGCTTTTAGTGTTTTATTTTCCTTTTTTCTTCATTTCTCTCTATTTTTCTTTTTTTTATCCCTTTATTTATCTTTCTTATTTTTTAGGTTTTTTTCTTCATTTTCTTTGTTTNCACACCCCGGCACCGCTGCGGGGGCCAAGCCCGGGGGTCGGGAAGGCTCCAGCCCACAGATGAGAGAAAAATCCTTTGGGGCAAAAGTTATGCTCTTCCCCTCCTCCCGGCTTTGCTTTCTGCTCCTGACGCCCATCATCGCCGCTCCCCTTCCTGCCAGCCCCGCTTCCAAAGAAAAGTCCCTTTTGAGGCTGCCAATCTCCGCGGCAGCGCTCGGGGCTGCGCACAGCCCCGCCGGGCCGGGCTGGGATCGGGATCGGGATCGGGACTGGGATCGGGACTGAGACGGGGATCGGGATCGGGACTGGGACGGGGATCGGGATCGGGACCGGACTCACCCTCACCCTCCTCCTCTCCTGTCCCTTCCCGCAGGGGCGGCGGTGCCCGCGGAGCCCCTCACTCACCCGTGCCGGCCGCGGAGCCGCTCCCCGCCGCGCTGCTGGNGTTTACTTGTTCTTTTTTATCTTTTTATATTTTTCTTTCTTTTATCTATTTATTTTCTTTTTTTTCCCCCTTTTATTGTCTCTTCCCCTGCTGAGAAAGTGTACCTGGGAACCCCACAAACTCAAAAGTTCATGGAAAAAGCAGAGTCTAAGCTTAATATCCATTTGATCTACAGTGTACTGGAAGTCTAGGAACATCAGCAGGTAGTGGCTGCAGCGTAGGGAGGTGAGTTTGAACCAGGAATCTGCCGACCAGAGCTGGGAGGGCTGTAGAGCCTCAGGTTAAGCTTCCATCAAGAAGGTCAACTAATGTGCATTGGAGATCATCAGCAGAGGCTTCTTAGAAACCCTGGAACAGATCTTCCTGCTCCTCCACCTCTCCCAGCACTTAGATCAATCCGGGGATAGCAGGAACCACCTTTAGTGCTTTATAGGAGTGTGTTGTGGTGCTTTAACAGCACTTCTCTTCCTCTCTGCACACAAGGAACAGAGAAAGGAGACTCCAGTACATCACCCCCACTGTCTACATTTTCTAGCAGATGTGCCAATACTGCTTTATCAAATGTGGGCATTTTGGGGGTGTTGGTGCTGCTGGGGTGCCCACTCTGCCTGGCCCCTGCTCCCTGCAGAGCTCACTGCCACAGGCTTTTCGTGCTTCCTGCTCTCGGCCGCTGTTTGCCCTTGGTGTGGTCGATAAATCCCCCAGGCCTAGAAAAGCCTGAATTTCACTTGTGTGTGCAGTGAGGAAAATACAGGATTTATAAATACCCATGCATATACAAGGGCTGTGGGTTGGGTTGGTCTGGATTAAAGGAGGTATTGAAAAATGAGGGAAGCCAGAAACTGCAGGCTTCTCATTTCTGTGATTTCTAATGGCTTTTCCTTTTGCATAAACACTGCGTTGACTCCATACCCAAGAGCACTGCAGGCATTTTCTCCCCTGATCTGCACAAAATATAACCCAGACCTCTAAAATGGATATTTTTTATTAGGATGTTTGGTTTCCCCAAGCTGAGGGTAGAACAATTGCCCTCTGTGGCAGCAAATCCCCAGCAAGCTTCAGGGCAGCTGTGTCCTGAGCGAGGCAAACTGCAGCTCCTTTTTGGAGGGGGAAAAGCAGCAAATTAGATCTCTGCACTTCAATTCAGTGCTACCTGCACTTGGGGACACTGTTACTGTGAGTTACAGTTCTTGTATAAAGAGGTGATTTGAAGACCCAGTTTCTAAACAATAGCTGCCAGGATTGTATTTTGGTCTCCAGAGTCGGGTACTTTCATTCCCCGGGGACCAAATATATCAGATCCCTTCCTCAGCAGACTGAGCTGGTGAAGCTCATTGAACTGAAAAGGAGCAGGGCAGAGGGCAGTTTGCTTCTCCCAGTGCTTGCAAAGTGCTTTTTCTTCTCCTGCAGTTCCAAGGGTGCTCACACACAGAAGGTGATGTGTGGAGCAGAGTATGTCCCACCCAGGGAACAGCATTCCCCAGCTGGAGGCAGGACAAAGCACTGAGTGATGCCCCTAAACACTTGCTGCTGGGAGGGAGAGGGATAATTTTCAGCTGTGGTGTTAAACATCAGTTCTCCTAAAATCAGCAATGGGACTGTGGGGTCCAACCCTCCCAAAGCCTCTCGGCGCCTGCCTGGATTCCCTGCATGCCCACATGAAACAGCCCTTTGCAAGGTGGTCCAGCTGTGTGTCTCCTGTGGAAAGCACACAGAGAACTCCTCCTTTTCTGCCTCATTTCCCACGGGAGAGGGCACAGCAACCCGGCCAGGGCTTGCAAATCCCCCGGGGTACCTTGGGTCTCTCCCACCTCAAGCACCAGGGCAGAGCCACCCTAGAGGTGCACCACAAATGCACTCACACCCTCTCCTGAGGCACATCCTGACCTAAAGCAAAGGAAAAGCCTTGGTAAGTGGTGCCAGGCCGAGCAGGGAAGGGGAAAGCCTTACAGGAATCAGTGTAGGAGAAAGGTGGTGGATCCCCCCTCGCTCCCCCTCTTCTTCTACATAATGCCCAACTGTGTGGAGAGCAGCCGAGCCCCAGCCAAGACCTCAGGCTCTGAAAAGGCAGCTTTTAGTGAGAGCTGTGAGAGCCCAGCCCGTGTGGTGCTGCTAACATGACACTGAACTAACACTGCACTACAACCAAAGCGTTTTAATAATTTAATATAATAAATGTCAGAAGGAGTGAATAATTCTCTGTAACCCTGAGGAGGCTGTAGGTGCCAGAAGGAGCCAAGTGGGTCTACTGAGCTGCTTTAGCAATAGCCCTTTGACTCTCTGAATATAAATTTAAACCAGATGATGGATGCTGGGTGGTCGCCTCTCTGGGCAGAATGGCAAGCACTGTTCAGAAGTGCGTCACTGACACAACTTAGCCCCAAAATTTGGAAGGCAAGGGCTGCAGAGAATGGACAAAGAAAAGAAAGCCAAGTTTCTAGGTAGTTGTTCCTACAGCTGGACATCAAATCTGAAGAGCTACCATCTGTTTACCTGCCTTTGGCATGCACATTCCCATTTCAAGCAGTAAGTATAGCATGTGGATAATTGTTCCAGAAGGCTCTTTAATAAGCTCCAGGCAGTGACCCACGTGCCTCTGGAATTCTGTATGGATGGCAGGGAGCAGTGATACCTGCACAAGCCTGGCCCTGCCCTGAGCCAGTGCTGCAGGAGGCTCTGCAGAGCAGGTGTTGCTGCAGCCCACGCTGTCAGCACACGTCTTAATCCATAGGTTTTGGCAATTTGCTCCTGAACACTCCCTACCACAGCCTGGCCTCCGTACCAGGCTGCTCCGTGCTTTGCCAAGGGGTTAATGGCAGAGGAGCCCCACAGAGAGACCCCAAGCTATGTGGATGGGCACTGGTGACTGCGTTGGTGACTCTAACAGGGATGAAGCGTGTGACTCTGCAGCTGAGACACAAGGACCTAAAGCTATACTCCTAATTTTACACAGCACACTGAACGATGAGACTCACCAGAAAAAAATTCACACACCCAGCCTGGCTCTTCCCTGCTGTGTGCCCGTTGTCTCCAACAAACTGAAGGTGAAATGCTACTGAACGGAGCCAGCAAGGTTCAGTACTTGTTTAACACTCTGTTGCATTAGTGTAAAAGAGTATCCAGGGTCAGGCCAATTTCCTTGATACATTTCCACATTTATCCCGATCATAATCCATTGTTCAGAAAAAAGAAAAAAAAAAGAAGAAAAAAAAAACAACTAGCCAACCAAAAAAAAAAAAAAGAAAAACCCAAAACCAACCCAGAGTTTTGCTGAGATTCCCAAATAGTGCTTTTATATGAAGGGAAAAATAGCAAAGGCGGATCAAAGCTGAAATCACACCATTGCCTGGCAGCAGAGGAGTGAAACAGATTGCCATTATGGAAAAAGATTAAATAACTTTCTTATGGAATCTCTTTGGCTGTGCAAAGATATAAACTATTCGCTGGCTAGAAAGTGGAGTGAAGCTTTTCAGCAAGACTGAGTGACCCACCATGGAGCAGCCCCCGGTGGGATACTGGTTGATTAAGCTCTGCTTCAGTGTGCTGGAGCAGGGGTGTCCCAGCACCACGATGGAGGGAACAGGTACAGCCTTGCCAAAGGAGCTCCTCCTGCCTTGCCATGAGTGCTGTGGGGTGAGCCAGGGCTAATCCCAGAGCCCTGTGCTGGCAGCAGCTCTGGAGCTGCCACAGGAGCAGAGCCTGGTGGCAGCCTGTGCTTTGCAGTCAGGAATGGCCATAAAATATTCATTTTCCAGGCACAGAGTAGCAGTTAATGCTGTGGGTGACACTGACACTGGCCCTGCCTGTAAATCAAATTCTGGCAGGGCTCTGTTGATTTATGTTTACTAGGGATCCAACTAACACATCTAGGATAAAGAACTGGGGGCAAGGAGGGCAGGAGATTACCTTGCCCCTTTAGTAACCAAACAGAGCACATCTGTCAGTGCAAAGCGTCAGGTCCCCGTGGCACTGCTCAGAGAAGACACTGGGTAAATATTTGCTTGTATGGGACACGTGGTTTTCTTCCTCACACAATAGGAGAACGCCAGCTCCATCCAAAGGTGGGAAAGCTGGAACTGAAGGGATATGTATTTAAAGTGAATTGCAACATAGGTGCTAAAAGCTGTAAGGAGGACAGCCTTTTTAAAAATATTGCACTGGGAAGAAGAGAACTGGCAGGCAAACCCTTCTGGAAGGCTGCTTGGGATGACTACTTGCAGCTTCTCTCCCTGGGAGCTTGCTCTGGCCTCTGAGCCCAGAGGAGCTCACCACGAGGAGCCTGCCTTGGGGTGATGGCAGGGCCAGGCTTACCTCTCTTCACACATCTGATCATTTATGCTCTCAACTTTTCCCCATTTCTAGCCCATTTAAGGGGAAGAGAGACTGTGTGTAATGGGAATGCTCCCCTGCACACCCCTTGCAGGTCCCTCCTTGCGTGGCCATGGTTGATGCCCCTACTGTCACCCCTTCTCCTCTGAGTCATCCCCCAGTGCTGCCCAGAGCCCCCAGATGCTCTCTCACAGTTACTCTGCAATGTTTTCCACTGGGGCTGGGGCTTCAGAGCCTTCTCTGGCCGCTGCTTTACCTCTGATAGGAGAGTCATCACCAGCCAGGCTGGGTCCCCTCAGTAGGAGCAATGTTCCCAGAGGTCACATTAACAGATGTGCCAAGGAGAGACTCCTACTCAGGCATCTCCTCTTCCTTCTCCTCTGGTTTCCTTCTCCTCAGGGAATGCTCCTGTCCCAAACTCAGAGGGGTTAGGGGCTTTCAGCAGGGCGGGAGCTGGTGTTGCTCAGTGAGTGGTCTCACCTCCTCTGAAGGCAAGCCAGCACCACAGAAGGCCTCCACAGCTGGCATCCCAGAGCTCTCCCCCTCGCACTCCCCAGACCTCACACACATGCCCAGGTGGCAGAGCAGGGCATCTGACCCACCTCATCTCTCTCCAGTCCATTAACACCCAACCTACCGAGATAGCAGAGTTAAATGCCAGGTGCGTGGGAACTCCTTCTAGTTAATAGAGCAGAAACAATCAGCAGAACCACCTACTTCTTAGGTCTCCTAGAAAAATGCAGCTATTTTCACCCAACATTCCCTGCAGAAGGCAATGAGTGGCTCCACCTTGCATGGCAGCTCCCCAGCTGCACTCAGAGCTCAGCAGCATCGCTTCCCAACTCACACAAAAGCCATACAGCAACAAGCGCATCAGGTGGAAAAACAAATTAAAAATCAGAGCACAGCCACCACTGCATGGGGCTGGAAGTCTTAGAAATGTCCTGTGTGTGTTTGGTGGTAAACTGATGAAGCAGTTATTCCATTACCCAAACTTTATATTTTTCAATGTTAGCCCCATTCTTAGAGCAGCTGAGCTGCAGTGCTTTCTGATGGGAAAGCCTTTCCACCTTCCCCACCCCATCAGGCTGGACGTGGAGGGAGCTCCTTGCTCCCTGCAGGGCTGGGCAGGAGCTGGCTCTGGTGCCACAGTGCCAGGGAAATTCTGTCTTGTAGATCCAACCCGTACCACGGCAGCCTGCTCCAGGACAGCGTGCGGAGGTACCTGCAGCTGCCAGCAGACCAGACAGTGCTGATCCTGCACGCCAAAGTGGCACAGAAGTCCTACGGCAACGAGAAAAGGTGGGAGGTAGACCTAGCTTCCCTGACAGCCACTTCTAAATCCAAGCTACCTAAAGCTTGATTTCAGCCTTGCTGGATTTCGCTGATCTAAGCTGGTGAAGCAAATTATCTGACATATCCCCTCTGCATTCACGCGTGACATCTTTGCATCCAAAGCCATCATTTAGTCTCCATGAACTGAATAACACAAGAAAAGTATTAGCTCCAACCTGCATCCATCCCAGTTAGACATTCCCAGTGGTTAGGCTCTTTCCATGAAGTTGTAAAGAAAGACAAAGTAAAAGAAGTCAAGATTCTATTCAAATCTCACCCTCCAAGAAGGAAAGGCTAGTGTTTTAACTGCCCTGTAACTCTGGTCTTAAAATCTGCGAGGCCACAGCAGGGACTGGGGTGTTTCCATCAATGCCAGTGGTCTCCAAAAAGCTGCTATATTTGAAAATCCTTCCCACACAGCAAAAACACCTCGAGGTTCTGGCTTGAATCTCCAAAATTGCCACTCCCTGGCAGTGACGTCAGACTGCGGCACTGCAATGTAATTAATCCTCCATTAATCCTTGTGATATAAATACTCCTCCGTTATTACTGAGTATGGAATAGCTATGAGGCGACGAGCTCAGCCTCCAGGGTGTAACCACCCAGACCCCAGCGACCCCAGGAGACAGCTCTGGGATGGGCTGGCTGTGCCTACAAAGTTCTCACCACATCCAGTCTCCTGCCAGGGGCTGCTGGTCCACAGGTAAAAAAGTTATTTCAGGACTGAATCTTCCAGCCAGGAGGGAGCCCTCTCATCAGAGCCTCTTTCCTCTGCTCCTGACCCCGTGCAAGGAAAATCAGATGCCAGGTCTGAAAAGGGAAAGGAAACCTGCACAGAGCTCCCAGGTTAAAGTTTGAAGGTGCTGCTGCTGTTTCCCTTAACAGTGGCAGTCAGGGAAGAGTTGTTTAAATAAATCTGTATCCAGGGCTTTAGGGCTCCAAAATGTCCAACCCCCTGCACTGATGTTTTCTCTGCTAGTGCTTTACCCAGTATCAATAGAGGATGAATTTACACCATTCACACAAGTGCAAAGACAGTGGAAACCCAAATAAAACACAGGAAAATGGGTTTCCAAACTCCTGGCTATAGATTTATTTGCACTGAGCTCCAAAACTGATTGTGAATGTAAACTCTGTTCCCAGTCTGCTGTAACTCCCACATGGCAGTCAGGCAGAGGCAGGGTGTGATCCCTCCCTGTCTTTGGGGACGTGAAGGTGCAGGTGCCAGGGTCCCTGTCCTCCCATCCCAGGGCCATCCTGTCCCTGGTGGGATCATGGCCACCAGTGGCACCACCAGATGTGGCAGCTGTTGAGGCTGGAACCAGGCATGGGAGGCAGTGCAGGGCAGAGGGTCCCCAGCCCCTCGCTGAGCTCCATGTGCCTCCTGGGGTGGAGGGTTCCCCCCAGTGCTGGTGATCTCCAGTGAAAGTGTCTGCTCTCAGCACAGCCACCCAGCCACTCCCAAGCACCTTTTCAGGGTGCTGAGGGCAGTGAGAAAAGAGCCCTCTTGCCTCTGTAGGTTTTTCTGCCCCCCACCCTGTGTTTACCTGAGCGGGCCAGGATGGAAGTTAAAGCAGGAGCAGATAAAAGGTGAGTGCTGGGCAGCAGCCCTGGACCTCTCCTCCCTCCCTTCCTGCACCATGGAGAGCTGCCCTCTGCCTCTGCAAAGGGGACAGTGAGTCTCTTTATGTTGGTTTTGGCCCCCCCAAACTCCTTTCCATCTCAAGGCTGAGCCCCCTGGAATCCATACCCAGGGAGGGCTGGAGCTTGGCCATGGTCCGCTCCTGGAGAAGCTGAGCCTGTGTGGGGGGCTGGAAGTTGCTTCTCCTTGTCTCTTCCAGCCAGGGACCTGGGAGAGGCTGGATTTCGGGTGTGTGGGTACATGGGGCTGGACAGCATGGGCAGCAGCCTGATGGAGAGCCAGAAGCTCAGCTTTGAGGAGCAGCCAGATGCAAAGGTAAAGCCTATGGCTCCCTGGGGCTGTGGGGATCCCCCTTGTGCAGGGGCTGGGCTGTCACCAGCATCACCCCACACCCTGGGATGTCACACCCTCCCCATCCTCGGCATGTCACAGTGCTTTCTTCGTAGCCATAACTCCCCACTCCCACTCTGCCAGCCTGTTGTGGCATGTGCAGCGATCCAGGCAGCCCAAAGATCCCCATCTTTCTCTGAAGCCATCTTTTCAGGTTGACAGCCCTGTGGCTGCAAAAATCTGCACAGTTCCCTCAGCCCTGGTTCCTTCTCCTGAGGAGCAGCACTGCTGCTTGTCACAAAATGAAAGCCTGGTCCTTCATTTGCAGATAAACAGCTAAAAAAAAACCAAAAAACCAACAGTTGATCCCAAAGTTCAAAAGCTTCAGCAGAGCTCTGGCATCTTTTGATTGGAGGGGGAAAAAAGGAGAAAAAGCATTATCTGGGGTCCCCGAAGAGCACGGGGTCTGAGGCAGGCCAGGAACCTCACAGAAAGAGCCTTTGTCCGCAGTGCTTGCCTTGCTGCTAAGGCACAGCATATCGGCCAGGATGAGGGAAACCATAAACCCAGGGTGATTTCTCATGTTATGTGGGATAAATCACACATGAACATTCATTTCCATGAGGGATACTCTGCCCCCAGTGTAAATAAAGCCTCTGCCGATCCCCAGCTCTTCATTCCAGCTGTAATAACATCTCTGGTCATTTCTCCCTTTAAATGAACCCGGGGCTCGTTGAAAGGGCACTATTATGTCCTCGTGGGGTGGTGAGGAGGGTGAGGATGGCTGGTGGGGCTGGGTGGAGCTGCTGACTGCCCCTCTGTGCCCTTGGCAGGGGTTCAGCTGTGCCAAGGCCCTGTACATCTCAGACACGGACAAGCGCAAGCATTTCCGCCTGGTCCTGAAGCTCTTCTTCAGCAACGGGCAGGAGATCGGCACCTTCCACAGCAAACTCATCAAGGTCATCTCCAAGCCCTCGCAGAAGAAGCAGTCGCTGAAGAACACGGACCGTGAGTACAGGAATGGCTCTGTGGGGAGGGCCAGCCCAGGGTGGGATTCTCTCTGCTCACAGCTTGGCTCTGGAGTGGTCCAGGCTGGACCCAAAGCGCATAGGAACCCCCCAAAAGAGGAGGTATCTGACACAGCGATGTCTCATTTCCAAATGGTTCACCCATCACGAGGTGCAATGCCCTGATGCCAATGTGGTCCCCACACAGGGGCCTCACCTGCACTCACACAGAGAGGAAGGCAGTGGGGAGGGTGCTGGCTGCTGCCAGGCTGGCTACCACAGGAACCAGGGCTTGTCCTCGCTGGGCTTGACAGAGCCATCCTTCAGCCCTGGCAAGCACTAACCCAGCCACCTCTCCCCACAGTCTGCATCTCCTCAGGCTCCAAAGTGTCCCTCTTCAACCGCCTGCGCTCCCAGACCGTCAGCACCCGGTACCTGTCTGTGGAGGGGGGAGCCTTCATCGCCAGCGCCAGGCAGTGGGCAGCCTTCACCCTCCACCTGGGTAAGGACCCTCGGGGGACACTGCCTGCCTCCAGCCCTGGCTCTCCCATCCTGCAAAGCCAGTCCTTGGGGGCAAAAGGCATGGGAATTAGCCTGGGGATGCAGGAATCTGGCTCAGTCTCACTGCCAGGCATTCCTGGTGTGTCTCTGGGCGTTTCCCACTGGCTTTGAGGCCACAGGGGCTGTGACCAGGGCAGCAAGAGCTGTACTGGTCTGGAGGTTCACAAATCCAAGCGAGTGACTTGCCTGGAAGAGGCCAGAGCCCAAGAGTATTCCTGCCCACACCACTTCCAGCAGTGTCCCTGCAAGGTACTGCATCCCCATCCTGCTCTCCCGTGCTGGGCTCCCAGGGAATGGTGGTCTCCCCAAGCAGAGAACACGTGCAGAGCAGAGAAAGCAGTCAGAAGGCAGCGGGAGCACGGCCAGACCCGTGCCTAGCCCGGTTAACCTGCTCCCCGGGCGGTGACTCTGCCTCTCTCCTTCCCGGCCAGCCGACGAGCGCTGCACCCGGAGCGAGTTCCCCCTGCGGGAAGGGTACATCCGCTACGGCTCCGTGGTCCAGCTGGTCTGCACGGCCACCGGCGTCACCCTGCCGCCCCTGGTAAGCTCGGTCCCTGCGGGTGTCAGGCACACAGAGCTGGCCGCTGCACGGCTCCGAGCGGCGGTGCCATGCCCGCGGTGCTGCCGCCCGCAGATCATCCGGAAGGTGATGAAGCAGTATGCCATGCTGGACGTGGATGAGCCCATCTCCCAGCTCCACAAATGTGCCTTCCAGCTCCAAGGCAGTGACCGCATGTACCTGTGTCTCTCCACAGACAAAGTGATCCAGTTCCAGGTATGGCAGTGCAGGAGCAGGTGAGGACCCCAGAATGCTTGCTGTCATCTCTCCAAACTCCTGTGTTGTGCCAGGCTGGGGAGCGTCCCTGGGAGGGGTCTTGCATCCAAACTCCTGTGCTAATCATGGCAAAGCTTTGGTGGGAACACTGCAACTGAGGTCTTTGGAAAGGAATCATGATCCCCATTTCCCCATGAGCAAAGCAGTCACTTGCTGGAACCAAGACACTGAGGGCAGAAACCAGGCATCCCAGCCCCGTTCCCCACCATCTCCACTGCAGCGTGTTTGGAGCTCTGACCCTCTCCACAGGCATCTCCCTGCCCAAAGGAAGCCAACCGGGAGCTGCTGAACGACGGCTCGTGCTGGACCATCATCAGCACGGAGACGGTGGAATACACCTTCAGCGAGAGCCTGGCCTGCGTGCGTGAGCCCGTCAGCCCCGTGCCGCTCATCGCTGCCCTGCAGGTAGGCACAGCCACCGGCTGCCCCCTCTCTGTCTCCTCCCTGCCTCGTGCTTCCTGCTCCTGAACCCTTGAGCCCCTGGGGCATCTCCCAGTTCGGGGATGCTGTGGGAATGAGATGGCCAGGCAGAGCATCCTGTGGGAGAAGAAGTCTGGCTCACTCTGCCACATAACTCTGCCACACTCTCTGCCCGTCACAGATCACGGGCGGCGGGGACGTGGCCATGCTGGAGGTGCAGGGGGAGTATTTCCATGCACACCTCAAGGTCTGGTTTGGAGATGTGGAAGCAGAGACAATGTACAGGTAACATGGATGAGGGAGCTGGGCAGAAGACAGGGAACAACAGCCAGGTGTGGGCTGTGCTGGGCAGATCTGGAAAGGATGTGGCTGCAGACCTTAGGAACAAGGACACTTGCACTGCCCATCCTGCAGGAGCAAGCATGAGAACTGCAAGCAGAGGCAGGGATGAGTCTGGTGCCTGCTGTGTGCCCTGGCTGCAGTCTGGGCATAGCTATGGGTGGGGGACAACAGGTATTTCAGGGAACAGCAAACAACCAAACAACCCTGGCAGAGTGGAATGAAAGACTGGGAAGAGAGAGGAATCTGGCTGGAGGCTTCACACTGAGCCCCAAGATGGAGGAGAAGTGCAGTCACTCACTGCTGGCTGCTCCTGCATAGGACCTTCCTTGGTTAATGCACATTTTCCTCTGCTGCACTGTTGCCAGGAGCCCCAAGTCCCTTGTGTGTGTCGTCCCTGATGTCTCTGCCTTCGGCAGTGACTGGAGGTGGCTGCGATATCCCATCACAGTCCCGCTCCTGCTGATCAGGGACGATGGCCTCATCTACTCCAGCTCATTCACATTTACCTACACCCCGGAGCAGAGCTGCATCCCAGGGCAGCAGGTCCTCGCAGATGTTCCCCAGGACTCAGACAAATTACTTGACAGCATCCACCAGGAGTTTACCAGGACCAACTTCCACCTCTTCATGCAGACCTAGCAGCCTGGGCAGGCAGAGGCTTGGCCTCACCCCTGGCCTGAGGAAGGGGAACAGCCCTGAGCCATGCTGGGGAGGCTCATCCAGGGCTTGGGGTGGCCCTGCCAAAGGGTCCCCCCCACTCATTGAACACCCACCATGCTCCTGTGATTTACTGATTTATCTCTTTCTCACAGCAGCATCTTACATTGCTGAGATCTCACATGAGAGCATCAATAAATCAGGCTTGAAGGACTCTTTACTGATTCAATTGCCTTTTTACTGACTTGCATGATTTACCTGCTTGCTGGCATAGAGCACCGCAGCACCCTCAGTGTCCTCAGTCCATATATTCAAAGGCCAGGAGGGACAGGGATAATGCCCAAATGCAACCTTAAGTGTTACTGATCCATACCAGGAATCCCTGCATCGCTGCTGTGCTTTTCAGCTCAGCAGGAGCTGCTTCCCAGCAGCCAAATACCCAGCACCAGATGTTTTGCTTTTTTATTGGAGGCCCAAATGGGGTTATTTAAGAAGGAAAAGGGAAAAAGAGAGAAAAAACTTCAGTGTGAAACCCAGCTCCTCCCTAGCTGGCGTGGGTCTGCCAAGCTCTGTTGTTTTACACAATTAGACACACACAGAAATGCAGTGCTGGCATCAGCGGGAAACTGCTGATTTAGACACCATTAAAAAAAGCAGCCAGGTTTCCTGGAGCTGGACACAAGCATTTTGCAGAGTGGGTCTTCAAGGCTTCCTTTAGATCTCCGTGGCATCCAAAGGCCCATGGTGTACCTGGAAACCTTCTGGTTTGGCAGTCCTGAGCTGGGGTTTGAAACAACCCAGCAGGCAGACTACAGTGGTGGTCAACCCACGCTGACCTCGGGCAGTGGGCAGGAGAGCAGGGGAAGCACAGCCCCCCATGAGCTGCAGCACCCCAGGATGCACAGCTGGGCATCCCTGGAACAGAACCCAGATTACCTCCGTGTTTTCTGTGATCTGGAATGTTTCAGATGCAGCACTGCCCTGCGTGCAGTCAATCCTCAGCCTTGTTGTGTGCACTCCGTGCCACACTGTGGCTCCAGGTGCTGCATTTGGGGCTGAAGAGGACTTACAGCCTCACACCACCCAGCAAGGAGATGCCCAGGCATGCCTGGAGTCTTGGCCTCCTCCCTCTGCAGCTTCTACCTGTCCCTGGCTCCCAGAGGAACACAAGAGCTTGGGTCCCCAGCATCCTAACCCAGGGCTTCCCAGGGAACAGCACCTCCCTAAACTCCACCAGGAGATAGGGTTCCTTCTTCCCCAGAGCAGGAACCTCACTGAGGGTAAGAAGCTGTTGGCAGACATATCTCTGCATCTGGAGCTGCTGTGGAAAAACCGGGAGAATATTACAGCACATGCCAACAGCCAAGGGCTGGTGGAGGAAAAGGCTGGAGGACAGGAAAAGGGTGATCACATGGAGATCCACAAAGGATTCAAAAACAAGTTCCTCAAGCAGGTGGCCAAGTCCTAATGTGCTCATTAGGTGTTGGGAGCAGTGGTACAAGACCCTACTGCTCCCATTTCTGGAAAATGCTCAAGTATCTTACACAGGTGTGGGGGCAGTGGGGGCTTCCCCTGTGCTGCTGCTTGGGCCACCCCATGAGCCCACACTTACTATCCCCTGCACTCACTTCCCCAGCAAATCCGTCCCAGCCCTAATGCACCTGAGCGTGAGATGCAAGAAAATACTTTAATCAACCCAAACAGAGGATCCCCCATATCTCCCCCAAAAGCTTTTCCTCCCCCATCTACTCAGTGAAGAGCTGGAGGGCTGTGAAAGGATGGGGTGAAGCCTTTTGGTTACTGCCTGCATCAGGAGTGTCCAGAGCCCACAGGCTCCTCAACCCTCAGAGGCCAGGGCATCATTCACATTTTATGAATGGAAAGCATCCTGGGTTATATTTAGCACTAACCCAGACCCAAAGGGCAAGAGGAGCACTGCTTATTGACTTCAGGGGCTTGGAACAAGCCTGCCTTGTTATGTTTACAGCACTTTGCTGGGTGGAGAGGCCAAGAAAGCACTGAGTGGCTCATTCTTGAAGCCTGATGGATTAAGCAAACAGCCACAGTAATTCAAGCCACATGGGGAAAGGGGAGAGGTGGCAGCGGCGGGCTGGGGGACCTCGAGGGGCTCCTGCGTTCCCCCACCGGCCACAGGCTGCCTTTAATCCGCTTTTCACAGCAGGTCCCACTCTGGGAACGAGCAGCTTTGAGCTCCTGGAGGCGACACTTGCCTGCCACGAGGAGCATATGCTCCGCGTCGTGGCGGAGCTGGGAGCGTGGCAGAGCTGTTTATTTGCATAATCACTGATTAACACAAATGGACAGGCGCCAGCCAGCCAGTTGCATGTTCTCGCTCAGGAGTGAGCAGCGCCTGTCTCTGCCGGATCCCACAATAACCCAGCATGCGCCCGGGAAGGAAACGCGGCCAGTCCCGCCGGCTCTGGCGAGCTGTGCTGCCCGCAGAGCCCGTCTGACGGCTCTGTCCTGTGCTCCCGA
Organism: Nicator chloris; assembly: GCA_013400495.1. Classification (NCBI taxonomy): domain Eukaryota; kingdom Metazoa; phylum Chordata; class Aves; order Passeriformes; family Pycnonotidae; genus Nicator; species Nicator chloris. The sequence continues at coordinate 271,597 of WAAE01016891.1, forward strand.
GCTCTGCAGGCAGAAGCAGCAGTTCCCCCAGGCAGCCAGAAACATGGGTGGGTATAAAATCCAGCATGAAAGAGCCTTTACACCGCTCCAAGAGCTGGGGATTTAGGAAAAGCAGCGAATGCTTTAGGGATGCACGGGATAATTCGTGTGTAAAATGTGGTGTTGAACGAGCATCTCCAGGTGATGGTGAGGCTTGAAGGCAATGGGGATCCCCTCCTCCCAGTATCCAGCTGTGCAGCTGGGGCTGCCAGCAGCCCCACCACATCAAGCAGACATTTCAGGTCCCAGAGGAGAGCATTACCTTTAAAACATCAAGAAGAAAATGAAATCCTGGCTTTCCCGCCATGACACAATATCCTAGGGGAACGCGAAGCCCGTTTAGGGTCTGTCTCCCTCCCTGCCTGGGCTGTGTCACTGTGCTGCCCGTCTGAAAGAAGCTGCTGCCATCTAGTGAACCCAGCCCAGCCCAGTGACCACACTGCCCACTGTGCCCGGGGCTCAGGCCAGCCCGGGAGACACACGAGGCACCTCTGGCCATCTCCGGGGGACATCTTCTGTCCAAATCAAAGAGTTTTGTTGCTTTTAAAACAGCCACTGCACTGCATTTTGCCCCACATCACACAGCACGTTTCCCGATGGGTTGGTTCAGCGTTTTTCAGAAAGGGGAAGGCAGCTGTGCAACACGTGGAGGGTGGGCAGTGTCCCTTGCCTGCTCACTCAGCCCACACCCAGCTGGTGACACCACTCTTGGCACTGAGGTGGCAGGTGGGCTGGCTTGCTTGTAGGGCAATTTGTAACAACACCTGCAGGAAGACCAGAAAAACTCTGGTTAAAGCGGGGGCTTTGCAACCCCTGAGTGCCAGGGGTGGGCAAAGGGGGAGCTGGCCAGGGGGCTGTAAAGAGCAGGGCTGTTCTGTACCAGTGAGGTGCTTGCCTCGGCACGGACAGCCCCAGGGCAGGTCCCTCTGCTGTGCTGTGACTTGGTCACCTCCCTGACAGGAGCATGGTCATGGCAGTGGCAGTTCTCCCAGGTCCCTGTCCATCCCCTGTGGAGAAGCACAGAGCTGTAGGCCAGCATCAGCAGGGAATCTGTGTGGATGCTGGATGTGAGAGATCAGGCAGAAGCAGCAGTCCGTGTGAAATTAAACCAAATAATTTTCCCGCACTGGCCTGAGATTTTGTGAGGAAGATTCAAAACCGTCCTTGGAGGAGAAAAACAGTCCCACAGGTGTTGTTTTGCCCACTTGTTGGTTACTTGTAAGAATGTTTGGAGGGGTGTTGTTCTGAATGTCCAATCATGTCTCTCTTCTCAGAACAGTCTATGGAAGACTGCCTTCTAATAAAGTTTTGCCTTTTGATGCCCTCCGATTGGCGTTTACGTGTCGTTATTCTCCGCCTTTCCGAGTCATGCAACGACAAATCTGCATCAGATCAAATCTGCCAGTGCTGGAGACACCCACTGAGAGCAGCCTGTCTCCTCTGCTCTGAGCCCTTTGCCTGGGGCTGTCCCTGCCCCACACCCCCAGGCAGAGCCTCCAGGCAGGCCAGGGGGCCCATGGCCCACACTGTTCAGTGTAAATGTCTGCATCCCTGGCCCTCAGGAACAGGAGATGAGGGGATGCTGCTCTGCCCATCAGCCAGGGAAAAGGAGCAGGGAAAAACCTTTTCATGAAAACTGCCCCCAAGATGTTGATGCCCAGGGCTGATCGAGTGCACAACAGGGACTCAGCCTACCAGACTGAACCAAGGGGCCAGTTACTGCACCACAAGCCATAAAATCCCTCTCCCTTACCAAGCCTGGTCCAGACACCCTGAGCACTACCCAGACACCCCGAGGGGTCCCTGAGCATCCCACCAAGGGCACTTCTGACCCCAGCTCACAGGGCCATAGATTTGCACAGGGCCCAGAAACCCTGTGCTGATTTTACCCTTTTTCTGACAGAGCTATAAATTACCCAGCTGGGCCTCAGGATGCAAAACTATGCTGGGGCCAAAATAAGCCAAGCTGGGTTGCTGCAGAATTACAATTACCTGCTCAAGAGGCTTCAAGCGCATCGGGAACTGCTCAGGCGTGTGGCCCTGCTGGCCAGGCTATGAAATAAACCCAAATAACATCAAGGACAGAGTGAGCCCGAGGCACCCATGGTGCCCATGTCACCAGCAACGCCAGGAGCGGGTGTTATTAGCCCCGGGCCCGAGATGGGCGGTTCCGAGGCAGAGACTGCCACGCTTCTGTGCCCACAGCCCTGGGCAGTCAGCCCTGCCCAGCCAGCCAAAAACCCTGTGGAAAATTAGGCTTCCTTTTTGCCAGTGGTTTTTGTTGTTGGCTTGGTTGTTGGTTTTGGGGGGTTTTTTGGGTTTGGGGTGTTTTTTTGTTTGTTTGGGGGGTTTTTGGTGTTTTTTTTGTTTGTTTTTTGGTTGTTTTTGTTTGTTTGTTTGTTTTGGGTTTTTTTGTGTTTTGTTTGTTTGTTTGTTTTTTCCCCTAAAAGCAAGCTGAAAACAAGCTTATTCCTGTCAAGCTCTGGAGTCCCTACAACTCAGGGAAGGACCAAGCCCAGGGGCCAGCAGTATCCCACAGGGTCATTGTCCCAAGGCTGAAGCTGGGTTTTGATGGCCTGATTGGGGGTGTGGGGTCAGTGCTGGACGCAGCTGCCTGTGCTCAGCCCCACCCCACAGCACTGCTGAGGGGTTTGGGGATCCAATGAGTGGGGGCCGGATGGAGGGCACCGGCAATCTCCTTTCATCCTGTTCTCAAAAGAAACACATGGATAGTTTTCTCAGGATTCACTAGGGGAGGAAAGTAGCTTTTGAAACAGCTTAAGTAAACAACGGGGCTTGAAAAACACGGCCCTGATTTCCATGCACTGCTGCAGTAATTAGGGTGCAGACAGTAACAGATCAGCACTGAGGGGGAAAGGACTGGACGCAGCTCCCTCCCTGTGAGGCCCGGGGGGATCTGGCATCGGTGGAACTGCCAATGGAGAAGCTGAGCAGCACCCCTGGGTGCTCATGCACAGCCCCAGGACTGTGGGGCTTGGCAGGACCCTGGCATGGCTTTGTCCAGAGCACTGTGAGGAGCAGGCAGGACCATGCCGTCCCATGCATGGAGCACGCTGGCAACCAGCTGCATGGTGGTGCTGGCTGCAAGAACCCCCATGCCCCATATCCTGCTAAATCAATCCTCCTGCCCTGGCTGATTTGGGCTGGGACAGCTTAGGGGTGAAGCCTCAGCTGTCTCACTGGTGTCCCTCACCTCTGCAGCAGACTTAGCCAGAGGCAGAAGGAAAGGCACTTCATAAACCACTCCAGCAAATGTCTAAATGAACAGCAAGAGCAGGATGGGTGCCAGGAGGCAGGGTGAGATTTCCTCTTTGCTTTCTGCCTTGGGGTGCTCACCAGGAGTGGGAGAGGAGCCTCCCCACTGCAGCTGTGGCTCCCAGGGAAGCTGGGGATGCACCCAGGGTTTGTTCCCAAGCCCCAGCCCAGTGTCACCAGCCCCGCTGGGCTGCTTTTATGGGTGTGTGCATGGTCTCCATCCCCTTGCACCCCACCGAGAGCCGACACATGCGTGTGCCCACAGCCCCGGGCTGGGGGAGCGGGTGGGTTTGAAGGGCTCTTTGTTCCCCCGTGTAATTATACCTGAGCAGCGGAATAGAAACGTGCTGAAAACCCCTCGCTGGACCTTTCTGACAGTTGCCGGGGCGTTTGGCTGCACAGTGACTCCATTGTTCCCCTCCATGTGCCTCAAGCAGCCAGACCACCTCCTGCACCCCCCACTTCCCCAAAATAAGCAGCCTGTGATTAAAAAGCAGGTCTTTTCCCTCCGATACTGGGCAAAATGCCCCAAGTCTCTGCCCTACCCAGGGCCGGCAGGGCGTCACTGTGGCAGCAAGGGCAGGGCCCGCAGGACAGCCGGTGTCTTTGGCACTGGGGACACCCCCAGCACCCCGGACCTTCCCAGAGCCATGGGGACAGCCATGGGGACATCCATGGGGACTCGTATCCATCCCTGCCCTTGGCAAACCCCACGGGCGGAAAGGAGCGGGGGGAGGGCAGGGGGAGAAGGACGGGGGAGGAAAAGAAGGGAAGGGGGGGGGGGAAGCAGGGAAAGGGGTAAAAAGAAAAGGAAAAAACTCAGCATCCAGCAGGATTCACCACCATTACTGAGCACTGCAGTCCTATGGCAGAAACCGCTGCCGCCGAGGAATTCCCACCCGCAGCGGGGGCCGGTCGAGCAGCCTGTAACCAGCGGGAGCCCCCTAAAAGATCCGCTTGGCGGTGGGAGCCAGCGGGGAGCCCCCTAAAAGATCCCCTTGGAGATGGGAGCCAGCGGGGAGCGGGGCAGAGCCGGGGCACAGGGGGGGCACAGCCGGGCACAGGGGGGGCACAG
>WAAE01016891.1:276186-313595 GCA_013400495.1 Nicator chloris
TACAGGGGGGGCACAGCCGGGCACAGGGGGGCACAGCCGGAGCACAGCCGGGCACGGGGGCACAGCCGGGCACAGGGGGAGCACAGCCGGGCACAGCGGGGGCACAGCCGGGCACAGCCGGGTCAGAGCCGGGCACAGGCGGGCAGTGCTGTCCCCGCCGTGCCGGGTGTGCCCAGGAGGGGGCAGCAGACACGCGGGGAGCGGGACGGGCGGGGAGGAAGCCGGGGAAGAGCGGGTCCGGGGGATGTCACGGTGTTCGGCGAGGAAATTATGGTTGTCCCACTCCTGGAAGTGTTCAAAACCGTGTTGGATGGGGCCCTGAGCAACTGGTCTAGTGGAAGGTGTCCCTGCCCCTGGCAGGGGCGGTGGAGGATCAGACTTGGGGTCCCTTTCAAAGCAAGTCATACTCTGATTCTGTGAAACACAACCCTTCAAGAGCCACTTTGGCACAGGGGACAGGCTTAGATCCCCCAAAGAGACCAGAGCTTTGGGCATCACCACCTGCACCATCACTGGCATCAAACAAGATGGGACAGAGGACAGGGAAGGAGGAACTGAAAGGTTTTAGCCTCAGGTATCAGAACACCCCTACAGCAAAGGGTCACCTACACCCAGTGATAACAGAGGAAGGAAGGTTTTCACCTGGTAGACCCCAGCCCCAAGCACAACCTGCTCTGTTACCTCCCACACAGTCCCAGCTTATCCAGCCAACTGGGAGCCCAGTGATGCCCCACTCCAGCCCCAGTGGGCAGAGGAGGGCTGTACCCAGGACTCCCATCCCCTGGGCTCACCCTGACCCCGCCTGCAGCCACAGGGAGCCCAGCTGCGCACCTGACTCAGTACCCAGGGGGCTGGGGGAGGCTCATGGGAAATGCCACATCTCCAGGGTGCAGGTTCGAGGTGTTGGGGGCAGGCACCACAATCACCAGCACATCACAGCTGAGACCCATTTTGGCACCTTTGGCACACAGCACAGCACACACCCAGTGCCTCAGCTCACACTGCAAAACAAGGGACCCAAACACTCATGAACATCACCTCAAAACCCCCTGGAAGCCATAAAGCAAAGGGGTCAGCAAGGTTACACCTAATTTTCCAGCTCCTCCATGTCCCTCATTCAGGGAGCATTTGGGAATGACAGACCGTCCCTGGCCACCGGATCACATCAGTACCTGGGAGGATTCCAGCTATTTTCAAGCCAGATAAAGCAGATCCTCAGCCTTTCAGTTTTAAAACCAGAGCAGCACTAAGAAGAAAAACAAAAAGTGCCGTCTGTGAGGTCATAGTTGAAGACCAGGAATTCTGAAGGTATTAGTGCTTCTCAGCACAGAATCAGGTATAGGCAGGCTAGCTAGAAGGGCAGAAAGGCAGATGGAGAGAATGGTGACAAATCCATCTCAGGAACTGGGGCTCTGCAAGGACAGGCATGCAGCCAGGCTTGTACTCTGGGGATTTGCAGACTACCCATCCAGATTGCTTTGCAAAAACAAGGCACTTTTACGCTGAGGGCAGTTTTGGAAAGTACACCGGATTCTTGCAACCAAGAGACGAAGCCCAGGAGAGAAAGAAAGGAAAAGGCAAAAAAAAAAAAGTGACAAACATTGGCTGTTCCAAGCAGCACTTCCAAGAACCTGTCACAGCCACGAGAACATGGAGCTCGCAGGAGTAGGTCACGGCTGTGCTGACAAACAGCAGCTCCCACGGAGCACACGAGGGCCCTGGGAGCACATGGCTCTGCTTTTCTTAGTGTTGGCTGAGATTCTCAGAGGACCTTTGAGAGCACACCTGGCACAGAGCAGGCAACAAGGAGCAGAAGAGCATGTGCTACTCCCTCACCCTGAGGGAGCCTGTGTACTAGATCCGATTTGTTTCCTCTGTCCATGCTAATCCAAACCACCTGGAGCAGGAATTCCCACCAGGGAGAAGGGAATTAGATTTTCTCGAGGATGATAATCCATTTAAATACAGCACTTCTGAGGAGCCTCAGCACTGTTCCCAGCAAACAGCCCCTGCTCTCCCACCTGCCTGGGGAAGAGATGTGGGTCCTGTCCATTGAGAGCACCAAGCTGACAGAGCAGGGGGGCTTGGACAAACAGCAGCTTCCTCCAGAGCTTGCCTAAAAGTGCAGCTGTTTTAGTCCCAAACAGCATGAAGTCACCTGTGGACTTGCTCCCAGAGCAGCTGATCAGCTCTGCACCCACTGGAAGGCCTACATTGGTTAAACAGGGCTGGCTTGAAACTTGGTTAAGCAAAATACCCAGTACATGCTTTCATTTGAGGGCACAGGCATGTGCTGCTGCCATCAGGGGACAGGCACAGGCCTCTTTCTACCTCCCTCTGCCCCTCCTGATTACAAAGGGACAGCACTCTCAAAGTGCCATCACAAAACTGATCCCGAGGCAGGACACAGCCCACGGCACCGTGCTGTCCCTGCTTCACTCGTCTGGAGGAGCTGAGCAGCTCCAGAGACCCAGGGCTGCTGGTCCTGTGGGAGTAATGCACGGGTCGGGCACTGGAGGCAGCTCAGGAGCTGCTGACAAAGCCCCTTTGAGCTGCAGCCCACCACACCAGGTCCCAGAGTGCCTCCCCCTTCAGTAAACCAAGCAGTTACACAAACATTAGCTCCCGGTTATCCAGCTCCCAAAAGTAATTTCAGATCAGAAACAGTCCAAAAAGGCAGTTTTAGAAAGTACCATTTATTTGAGAGAGAAAAAAAAAAAAATAAAAACCAGTAACAGTGGAAAATCCCCATGAGCAATTACACAAGAGAATCTCAATATCCCGAGAAGCAGCCGCAGCTCCTGCCTGCCTGGCAGTGCTGTCCCCAGGCAGTGCAGTCCTCCCTCTCCTTTCCAGCCTCCAGTGAACTCTGTGCAGCTTTGAGAGCCTCCCAGAGCCCAGAGTTCCCCTGAACACACTTGTACTGGAACCAAGTGAGTCAGCCAGAGGAGGACCTCTCCTCTGCCACTGATGTCTCAACACACGTTCCTGCCTCACCCCAAGAAGGGCACACATTCTTTTCTCTTGTCTCTCTGGATTTGGCCTCAAGCCTACAGCAAAGCCTCAGGAAGGAGGCTTCAGGAGCCACGAAGACTTCCAACCACCCTTTGCAACTGCCTGGTTTAGTGCTGCCTGCTCAGGCGCTCAGTTTGGGGACCCACACTCAGATTTTTGTCTTGCACCACGTCAGACTCAGAGACGCAGGAGGACCCAACTTGCTCATGGTTCTGTAACACCTTCCTGACACAGAGGCACCAGACACACATCACCCTTTGCTCTGGGAGCATGGGGGGCTGGTCCCACTCTCAGTGGAGGAAGGAGCCATGTACAGGGGGTGTTAAGAAAGATCCACAGCAGGGGAGTTCAGAGCTTGCCCCTATGAAAGCTCGGTGCTTCCCGGTGGGAGATGGCACCAGGCAGAGCTCAGATTCTGCCTTCCCTAAGAGGCAGGGCTCAGCACAGCACCGCAGGGGACAGAAAGTCATCACCTCCACACTGCAAGCTTCCAAGGCTTGCTCCCAAGGGCAGCTCGAGGTGGGGATCTCTGCTCTGACTCTGTGGATCAAACCCAGCACATCCTGGCCACAGCTGCTTCCAGGAACCAGGACACGGCCATGGAGCCCCCAGGCTCCTCCCCAAGCACAAGCCCCTGGTGCTCTACACAAGACACTGGACAAACAGCAGCACAAACAAGATCAAAAGCCTCTTACACACCACACTATAAGGCTGCTGAAGAATTAACTCCAGCCTTTTCATTCTCTTCTGTACATATCTCAGTAAAATATATAATATATAGCTCTATAGGACTGATTGTAATATATTACAGCCTAGAATTACTCTTGTCTTTTCCCTACTTCAATCATACTTATGCACCCAACTTTGCATACAGAAGTTATTGCCTTGAATTTGTAATTGAAATTCACAGAATAAAGCTTAAATAGTTTTCACAGAGACTCATTATATTAGTGTTTTACATAAAAAGGATAAAAGTTACCAAATGAGAAAGCAGCCATTTCAGAAACTATAAATAATTCTATTTTAAAAAAATCCTAGAAAAGTTATGAGAAAACCATAAATATCTTTACCCTCTATAGGAGCTGCTATAGAACTAGAATAAACCTGTAACACTCTGTAGCTAACTCTGCTTCAGTTCAGAATACGAATCATATGAAACAGCATCTCCAGAGAAATGCCTGGCCAAAGGAAACACAAAGGGATTGAAAAAATAAATCTGAGGAAATTAAAAAAGTAGATTTTTTATTATTTCAAAACAATTTCTACAAACTTTATATAAACATTAGGCTATTTTCTTTAAAATTTTGTTATAAAAAAGTCCTACAAGCAATCCTTAAAATAAGGTAAGAGACTGAAGGCAAGGAAAGGGTGTCACCATAGCCAAACACAACTGGCTGTCCTGATTTCAAGGACTAATGACCCTTGCCCTGGGGCCAACAGGAAGAGACAGAAGTCTCCTGGGGAGGACATTCCCATAGGCCCTTTATGGCATTCAGGGATATTGAGCCCTTGTGGGCCTTTTACTCCCTGATAAGGCAACATTATCTGTAGTGTAAGAGATTCATAAATAGTTCTCCACAAAAATGCTTCACATCAACAGCCTGCTGCAAGACATCTAGTAGCAAGATTCATAAAAAAAGCCATCTTCTAGAGAAAGAGCCAATCCCAGCACGGCACGCTGGATGCAAACACATGGTGTTTGCTTCCATACAGTCTGGTTTGTGTTTATATACCCTCTATAAAACCAAGCAGAAAATTTGGCATCTTTATTCTTTTTACACTAACTTAGGAAAAAAAAAATACACTGAGGTTTTTTTTCAGACTCTTTGTATTTCATTGGGCCCTTGTTAGCCGAGTGGGATGGGAAGGGTCACGAAGGAAGTTTGTTTTTTCTCAAAGTCACTTTGAAATTCAATCCAAAACATAAAAAAAAAGCATTTGTTCAGCACATCTCATCTGAGGGCACAGTGTTTCGTACAGTCTGTTTGTCCCTTGATGGGCACAAGGTGCTGCTGAGCCTTAGGCATAGAACTCGTTTGTGGGGGCTTTCTTGTAGATGGGTTTCTTCCCCAGGTCGTAACTGCCCTCATCCTTTTTCTTCATGCGGTAGACCAAGAGCAGGATCAGGAAGATGGCAAACAGGAGACCCACTGCTCCTCCTGCGATGAGAGCTGGGGAGGAAACAGAGACTGGAGTAAGTCTTGGACGACTCCGAATCACCAGTGACATTGCAAAATCTGCTTCAAGAGCAGCAGCTCCCAGAGCTGCCTCCAGAATCGGTGTCCATGTGCCTGTCACTGTATGTGCTGCCACTTTCAGCAGCAGCAGATGTTACTGGGAAAGGCCAGGATTGCTTCCAGTCCAACCACAGAATAATCACATGTTCCACATTAACCAGTTTGAGCTAATTTTCCAGTTTAAACCCAAAAAGAAACGTGGACAAGACGATGTTCTCCCTGTATAGAGACAAAACAAACAAACAAAAAAAAAACCCCACCCAAAAAAGCCCCACCACAACCCACAGGAAAATGGTACAGCTCCAGTCTGAATGTTTTGTTAACTACCTGTGTGAGCACGCCCTGGGGACTCTGTATTTTCAATTCACCAACATCCAATTACCAATACCACTTCCCTCAAGAAAAATCAGAACACCCCAACAACCAAAACCCACAAACCTGCAAAAAACCACTAAGATTTCCTCTCTCTTCACACCAAGGGTGGCCACAAGACTTCATTGCCATTTATCCCTTGTTGTGACACCTATTCCTTGCATTACATCAGCTTCTTTGCTAGATGGTTTTGCAATTCACTCTTCCAATCTCTTCTCTGACTGGGAGGATGGTTGCAGATCAGCAAAAAGGGCTTGGGTTTATACTTGGACCATCAGGCCAAGTGCCTGAAGCAGCAACCCACTGGAGACAGACCTGTCCCATGTGCTGAGGGGAAGGCAGTCGCTTGCTTTTGCTCTAGACATTGGTACTCAGACTCCTACAGCTGACCACGTGTTGGAATCTCTTAGAGGGGTTGCTTGGCTCCTGGGAAAGCTCAGAAAAGGCAGAACTTGGGCAGAGGGTGAAAGGAAAACACCTGTATTTGATATGAAAGTCTATGATGTCACTGCTTTATGGCCAGAGACGCCTCTTGTTGAGGCAGTATCTGGGTGCAGAGCAGCTGCCACATGAGTTAAGCCAACAGTCAGCTGGCAGGCTCAAAAACAAGCTGTTTATCCCAGCAAAGACAGCAGCAGGCTCTGCTGGAAACGGGGAACAGCAGAAGCCATTTTCATTTTCAGTATTAATGATTTACCANGAGCAGCAGGCTCTGCTGTTGTTTCAGGACTGGGAGGCAGAAGCCACCCTGCTACAGGCAGCCACAGAGGTAAAGCAACTCCTTCCCCTGTCAGCAGGGAGCTGCTCCCCGGGGAAACAGGGAACAGCAGAAGCCATTTTGATTTTCAGTATTAATGATTTACCAGGACAAGGTGGAATATTACCTGTAAGGACTTCTGTTCTTTCAAAGATGCTGCTGTTGGCTGTGCTTGCCATGGAGATCTTGTTGGACAGGTTCTCTTCAACAGGTACAGCTTTGTCTGCAAGGATTTCATTGTCCACCATGGTGTTTTTCTTCTCACCTTCTATCTTTCTCCCAGTATCTCCAGGGATATAGTTGTCAGATATCTACAGAACACAGACAAACCACACCCATCAGCAAGCAGCACCCAGCCTTCCCACAGCTGAAGCCAGGAGGGTGTGCAGGGAATAGAAAGTTTGCTCAGTGCATTATGAGTACACTGTGCCTGCCCATGCAGGTGGATTTGTCTGGATGCCACGTCTTGCACGGTGCAGGGAGGGTGCTCAGAAAGTTTCACAGACAGGCCAGAGCAGCTAAATGCTGCTTAAAAACACACTGGGGCAATACCTACCACAGGGGTATCCATGGTGCTCAGATACGAGCCATCTTCAGAGTCTGGGTAGTCTGCAGAAGGGAAAAAAAATAGAAAGGGCTCTCAAGTTTTTGTCTCATTACACATTGTTTTTTCAGAATTCAGACACTTCCTGCAATACCAGCAACTGCACACAAACTAGGACTCTTGTCCTCTACAATTCCCTCTTATCTACTAGTACCATTTATCATTTAACGACTTGGATTGCACAAGACCATGAGATGTAATCTTGAAACCAACACTTCCCTGGGAGGGATCTTCAGCTGGATCCATTGGCCCCTGCAGAGCAGGTCTGCCACAGCTTATAAGGTAATGCCCATGGAGGGCACTGCTCCCACCACCCATCCCTAAAGGATCCTTCACCAACCCTCCAGATCTGCCCAGACATGTCAGGCACCCATTTCAGCATTTGTTCTTTTACTTTTAGAGAAAAAATGTTCACATAAAGGGACACAGAGCTACAGAAACTGGTTTGGGCAGGGAGCTTTGCATGTCACACAGAGTTCACTTGAACATCAGTTAGTCCTTTACCTTGTTTGGCCTCAGCTGAGACATTAACTTTAAGCCTTTTAACATTGCCTCAACAATAGATTTTTTTTTTTTAAGTTTCTCAGCAGTTCTTTGGAGTTCAACAGGAAAAAGATCCAGCCAGCACAAGGCCTTTTCATTTACAGCAAGACAAGCTTGGCTGGACTCCATCTGTCCTCCCTGAGTGATTCAACATCACAGCACCACCACTTTCACTGTTCTCATCTGAGTGACTACGAGTCACAGTTTTCATCTCCACCTGACACTGTGGGTGCCTCTGGAGCTCTGGCTGTGATTTAGCCCATCACTCAAGGGCTGGTGCTGAAAGAAATTTCACAGCAACAGCTGAGGGAGATCCAGTTCCCCACTTACCTCCTGACCCAGATGCCTCATCTAGATCTAACCCATCAGAGGTTAAGTGAGGCCTGAATTCACCAATATCTTCATCGTCTGGCAAGTCCCCAGAGGCAGGGTAGTCAAGCCATCCAGCATCCATGGTTTCAGTTTCTCTCACCTGTAAATGGGGGTGGAGACACGTTACATATGAGACAACTCTCCAGAAGCGTTTCACAGAAGGTTCAGAGCCTGAGCACATCACTTCCACCAGAAATGCATTAAATGCTGAACTTCCTCTCCACAAAAACAGTATCTTTACCAGGTGAATTTCCCTAGAATTTCTCAGAACAGAAGTGAGAGCCAGTCTGGGAGGGGAATTTCCTGAGGGCTACAAGTTGAAGAGGTTCTCCTGAACACACAGGGTAAAAATACCACAACAGGATCTTGGTCAGGAGTTTGTGTCAAAGCATTTGGAAAAGCAATACCTTCAGTTTGTGATAAGGGAGAGTTTGGAAGGACTTGTTAATCCCAGGAAAAAAGCCTGACATGTGTAGGTCAGTTTTTTGTGTAGCACCAAAGCTTCATGCCAAAGCAATTCCTCACTCTTTATACTGAGAACAAGCCTATTTTATCACCCAAGGGTTAAAAGCTGGTCTGTCAGTTCAGCTGAACTGCAGTGCAATACAGGCCGAGTTCAAGAGCACTTGCTATCAACAATGACTTGCCTGAAGGAAGAGCTTCCCCTGCACCACCTTTATAAAAAGCATGTAAGCAAACAAACCCATAAAATATCTCTGGGGGGAGTGCAGTTAGAGCACAAAAGCTGGAGAGCCTCCCAGATATCAGCTGTTTGGCCACAATGGCAATTTGCACACCAGAGCTCATTTGCAATTGGACCTTCAAGGAGCCACAAGCCCAAATCTCCTGCCCTCACTGAAGTTATGCAACTTCCCAGAACTATTTCTCCTCGTCCCACAGCCCTGGGGCCAGGCTGGTGAGGGTACCACAGGTATGAGCCTTGGGGTTGCTCAACACCACCCCACAGATTCCAGATGCTTCCACAGACAGGAAATCATCACCACGGAGGGGGAATCAACCCCTTCCCCCAAGGCAAGGGGCACAATGCAGATGGACGGGTCCCTTAGCTGGGGGCTAAGCTGACAGCATTCTTTTGTGCTGTCCTCACAGGACAACTGGGAAGTCTTGACAAAGGTTTCGTCTGCCCTGAAGAGCATTCCACAGTCTTGCACATCCGAGGGGTTTCCTCAATGTACAAGCTCACCAGGCTACAGCCTCCCTGGGGTGAGGAGGATGTGGGGACACTTACAGCTGGATGGCAGCACCACCGAGCCCTCAGCAGCTGGATCAGCCCTCCAGCTCACCTGGCCAGGTGTGGCCCATCCCACAGCCCAGAGGTGATGAATTACATCCGCTGTGGCTCTCTAACCAAGGCAAACAATCAGCCACAAGCCATGTGTCAGCTTCCTCTGCCCCCAGCCCCAGCCCTGCTTCCAGCCCCATTCCCCTGCCCACTGGCACATCGGGTTTGCCACAAACAAGCACAAGATGTTTCCAGTTTTGCACCAGAAGCAGTGGCACTGGATGTGCTTTTCCTTGCTCATTGAGGCATTTCTGGTTTCCCCAGCAACCCTGTTACAGGACAACCAGATGAACAGCCCAGAGGGCACAAAGTGCTGAGGCCAGTTCTCCTCCCAGACCCTCTCTCTGCTATGCCAAGCCTGGCACTAGATGCTGGGAAGGGGGCTGGGAAGAAAGTCAGCTTGGAAGAAATCCTCTCCCAGTCTGGAATCAGGCATTCCTAACGTTAAGGATCACTTGCTCCAAGGCAAATTCATTTCAAAATATTCGAAACCCAGCCAAAGCCAGCCCTGCAATGGAAACTGCTTGCCAGCATGCAGTAGCTGTTCCCAGGGCAGCTTCTGGCCATTTCATGGAGGGGCAGGAAGAACCCAGTTCCTGGGGCTGGGGAGCACGTTTGCTGCAGACCCAAAAAGCCCTGAACCGGGCAGATTGATGTTGGCAAGTGCAGTGCCGAGCCACACCCCGGTGCCAGCTCATCCTGTACTTGGCCATGAGTCACAGCCAGTAATGTCCAAGCAAGGGCGGCTCAAGAAAACCCAGGTTTAAGCCCCGGGGTGGCCGGACAGCTCACCGGCCTTATCAGACCAGCCCAGCCACGAGCTGAGTGGTGGCACACAGCCACAGTGATTAGTGCACACTGTGGAACACACCAGGTCTGGCTATCCAAAAACCCTATTTAAATCAGGACAGACAGTGTTTACTAGCAGGGCACATAACAAGGAAATTACTGACTCACAAGCATAAACAAGATTATAAGGGAGCGTCCCCTGAACTCATTCCTCATCAGCCTCTTGAGCAAGGATGGGGAAGTTCCTGGAAGCCGCAAGAACAACTCAAACTGTACAGGAAACTTTTCTTGTGGGCAGTGGCCTCACATTACAGGTTCATCCGACAGGGAAGTCGGAGAGCTGCTGGGCACCTCCACAATTACTCTCCAGGTTTCAAGGTATGTGCTTCTAGGAAGCAGGCCCTGCCTGGGAGCTGGGCATGAGCAGGCTGGGAAGAGTTAATACTGGAGTGCAGTGCTCACAGGGCAGGTCTGGAGCAGGCACATTCCTTGCATACACACCTGTGAGAGGGCACACAGGCACCTTCACTGGACTTAAAAGCAAGAGCTTTGGGCTTCCCAAGTGCCACATGAAGAGCTCCCTGGAGTATTGTTTAGATAAAGTACATCCCTTTCCAAGGGCACACAGTCCTCCCTGCAGCTCTGCTGCTTGGTGGAGGCACCACGGAAGGTGCTCGTACTTCCTCCGGGCTTGCAGGCTGCGGCCAAGAGCAAAAAGCTCCGAGACAACCACAAGAGGATGGTCAGCCCTTGCCAAGTCATCCTTGGCCACATCCAGCTTAACACCTTCTGCAACTGCCAGCTGGAGAAGGGCACCAGCACTGCTCAGAGTCTGCTTTCCACCACCTGCCATCCCCGCGCTGGAGCCAGGCCAGGGACTTGCTGGGAGAGTCGGGCTGGGCGGCTGCACAGCCCCACCTCACCCTGGCAGCTGAAGTAGAGTCCTACTAGTAATATGCTCCTCTCTAGGAGGGGTCTGTACAGGAACCAACCTTTCCTGCAGGAGTCTAGTTCAAGGATTTCTTCCTCATGTTAAGCAGCTTTATCCCCAGTAAGCACGAAGGGAGATTAAACAGTGTGCTGGGGAGCAGAAGCTTTTGCTGCCTGCCAGTGGCAAAAAGGAAAAAAATAAGAGTTTATTCCTTGCCAGACAACCAGCATGTCAGGCATATGAACTGTGAGTGTCACTCCTGGAAAAGCTGGGCACAGAGGCCTCATGTTTTGAGACAGGCTGCACTACCGGATGAAGCCAGACACTCTGCTCAGTGGAGGCACAGGAATAGCACCCCTGGGACCCCAGCAGCCCTGCTGTGCTCCATCCCTAACCCATCCCCCTCCATTTCGTGCTCCTGGGGTTTTCCCTTACAGCCCCAGAACACCACTCACCTCTTCTCAAAGCAAGATCAGCTACTGAGGCAGCAAGCAAAGTTTCTGCGCAATGTGTGAATTTCCCCAGCCACTGGCAAGTTCTGGGAAATAACAAACCCAGGCAGCTCACCTGCCCCAGCCCACAGGTCCTCACCACAGCCTTCGCAAACACTTTCAAAAAAACCCAAATGGTGTTTTGGGGCAGAGACAAAGTTTTCCAGACATGAAACTGGTTTTTACAGCTGTCCCTTGTCTCTGATCAAACACAGTTCTTTAAAAGCTCCTTTGAGGGGTCACAGCCAGCAAGCTGCAAAGGGAGTCAGACCTGCAGGGACTGGGGCATTCACAGTGTACAGAGCCCTTTATCAAGTTTATAATTCTGGCATGGAGACCCAGTGCCTGCTCCTGGTCTCCCTCCCCACCACTGTGTACATAAACCTGGGAGTAAACAGGAGCAAGGTGAAAGTCAACCTTTCCTAGACAAAGGCACATGGAGCTGGGGCAGCCTGGGAGGTGGCAGAAGAGGGCAGAGGCACAGACATGTTAACTCTGTGTAGCCTGCAGGGACAGGTAGGTGTAAGCTGCTCCCAGGGCTTCTCAGGTGCTCTGCACTCATGGTCAGTCATACACATCACCTCATTTCACTGCAGTAAGCAGAAATACACAAAATATCCTCCCCTGTGCTGTCACAGACAGATGTCACCTCACACCACCACAATGCACAACTATCAGCATAACCAGGAAGGGCTCCTGAACAACACGAGCAGCTGCAAGGATGCAGAGCTCTGTAAAGCACCGAGCCCAAGAGAGGGGATTTCCATCCTGTTCACTTCCACCCAGCTCTTGCAGGAGACCACAAACCAGGAAGGCTTGAAAGCTCACGCCAAGCAGGGGAAAGAGCAAGGGTTAGGAGTGAGCTCACCCCCTTGAAGCCACAACAGCCTCCCAAAAGCAGAGGAGCCACACAGCACTGGAAACAGGGCAGCTGAAATTAGTGTGAAACAGCCAAACAGAGCTGATCTCCACAGGAGGGAGGTGTGCAGTGACAACAGGCAAAGACTGCTCTATCTTCCCACCTGAATAAGCATTAAAAAACCTTATTGGAAGTGACATGAGCTTCCAGCAGAGGCAGCTCCTTCCAGACAAGTAAGGGAAGGATCTATATTCCTCCCCAAAATACCCTTCACTCTCTTCCCTCACTCCATGCTTCAGCCCTATGTAAGGGAGAAGAAGATAAATACACAAGTCATTTCAGTCCTGAGAGCAAAGCAAATATCAACATTTCAATCCAAGTCACACCTAACTCCCTTAACACATCAGCCACAGTAAAATAAGACAAAAACCCACTTGTGCCAGCTCCTTGTGACCATGCCTGGAGGTATCATTTTACCACCCGTTCCTGGTCAGTCTGTCCCACAAAAGTTGCAGCATATACAGCCTGCACTGGCCTTTGTGCCGAGGGACAAAAGTTAAACAGCTCCCATCCAGGCATATGTTTGCATTTAGTTGCATGACAGGATCACCTGAGGCTTCCAGACATTGTTAAATACTACCTTTGCCCAACGCTTTCCAAGCAGTCCTAGAGCAGGGCCACAGCCAGCCCTGCCCATCTCCTCTGACAGCCCCTGTCCAGCACTCCCACCACAGTGACCCATGAAGGTAAATCCATGGCACTGTGAGGACTGAGGGGGAAACCAGAGTGGAGTACAGACCAGGGCTTGCAGGCAGCTCCAGCAACCACAGCAGTTACTGCACAGTCTGTGCCTCTTACCAGAGAGGGGGAAAAGAAATTTTTAAAAATTGTTGCTTGTAACAAGAAAAGGGTTCTGCTTAATAAGACAGCACAAACAACATGCAGGCTGGGGAACTGTTCAGCAGGTTAGAGCATCACTTGTTCAAGGTGAGCTATGGGAAGCCTGCCCAGTCCCTGTCCGAGCAGGTCTGCATCTCCCTGCAGCCCGGTGTGCTCACACTCCACGTGCAGAAGGCACATCCAGCCCCATCCCGGTGCCAGCCCTGCCCACTCCCCCCTCGGCCCCGTTCCCCGGGTGATTCTTTAAGCCGTGTGGCCACCAGCAGCTCTCCCGGGGGCTCATGCGGCAGCAGAGCCATAATCCCCGTGACAATTACACGGTAATCCCGGGCTCTGCAGAGCCACTCGCTGTCACGGGTGCCTCCCCTGCAGCAGGGATGAATCCTCCCAGGCTCTGTCTGCTCAAAATAGGCTTCCTTGCACTTAAAGTCAAACCTCAGTTACCTTTGAGCTGCTCTGTTCTTGCTTACACACAGCCTGTTCCCTCCAGCCTACATTGTGCACCAGCCACGCTGCAGGAGGAGGAGGACAGAGAGATTAAAAAGGAATGAACTCTTGTTTAATTGCTTTTGCCTGATTATCAGCCAAGAGTAAAGCCATAAAGATGGAGCCCTTTGCCAGGCAGGCACATGCTGGGATATGTTTACTGCAATGGTGGCAAAAGAGCTGCTCTAAACACTCAATTCCCAGCTCCAGAGCCCGAGTGGGAAGCAGATGACCACCTCCCACTCCAGCTCAGGGAGATAAAGCTCAGCAGGCAGCTGCAGATGCCTGCGTGTCCATCACTTGCCCTGAAGCAAATAAAGGAGGTTGAGGAGCTCTCACATGACTCAAGAGGAAAACAACTGTGACCAGAGACAGTTCACACCCCTGAAGGGTTCTCCTGGTCACAGGCCATGATACACACCTAGTTCACAAAGAGATTATATTTTTTATGGTATTTACAAACCTAATCGTAAGTAGTTCATATGCTTCACTGTCCAGAGCTCAACTCAGAAGCTGGAAAAATTTTACTCAAGCTTAAAAAAGGAATTCACAGTTTTTCCAGCTCACAACTCACTCTGAGTTGCCCTAGTCGCTTCTATTCCATCCTTGTCTGTGGAAGAAAAAAAGGATATAAATGCCCCAGCAAAGCAGCTTTTCCACCAGGAATGATTTTTCACGCTGACACTTCAGACTTGGGATATTTCACATGCTACACTTCCCCCTCATGCCAGGAAGAGGCCTGCCCTCACTGCCCTTTCCTAGAATACAGCTACACCCCAATGCTTCCCTGAACACACTTGGCAAGAAATGTGTAACGTGCATTTTTGGGATCTTTATGCTCCCTCATGCCAGAGCGTTAGCAAAATCAAGCCAAGCAGACACCCAACTTCAAAGAGTGCCCTTCCTATCTGGCTCACCATGCAGCTAATCTCAGCTTGTTTGTACAGTCAAGATTCCCAATGCTGCGCCCTACGAATGCTTCCCCTCCCACGATCCATTTTAATCTAATCAGAAGTAGTAGCCCAAAGATTTCGGCTTAGCCTGGGCAGTTGAGCTCTGCCAGCACAGTTATGCTATTTCAAGCCTTGCTCTGCTGGCAAAGGTGCCAGCAAAGAACAGCAGCAGAGGAAGTTATCGGCACAAAAGCACTTGAGACAGTGGAGTGCTGCTGCTATGCTATCAGCCATACCCGTGTGAGCATTTATACAAACAAACATTTCAACAGCAGGGATTTTCCTGGCTAGCACCAGAGGCTGGGTTTCAGGGCATGGGGTTTGGTCGGGGTTTTTCGGTTTGTTTCTTCACAAAGACATTGCCTACTTACGGCTTGGCTTGGGCCCAGAAAGCAGCAGACACAGCATGTGCTATTTGGGATAATGCAGCTGTACTTCAGGAAACCTGTCACTTCCAGAAGCATTTTCCTCCTTCTGAGGGCTCTAAACTCCTAGCCAGGCTGCTTCCCCTCTCTGAGCAGAGGGTGAGTAACCAGCAGCAGCTTTGCAGCCCTCGCTGACCAAATCTGTGCACCTGCAGTATCACAGCCAGAGCAGAGGGACCCAGCTATTGTTTTGGTCACTCCTTCCCCAGCACTGCAGAGCCCACGCTGGGCTGGACGAGCAAGTCTGTGAGTAACCAACACGCAGGACCAGCTCCTCATGCTCAGCCTCAGGAAATTTGGAATTAGCGCCAAGAACAGCCCGCGCATAAATAGTCCCCTGCAAGATCCTGGCTCCAGACTCTGCTCCACTGCACACTGTGGATTTGCAATAAATATTTACCTCGCTGGGGAACAGAATCTTCCAAGCAAAAGCTCCTGACATCAGTAAGGGCTGTATTTCCATTTGGAGGAGAGTAGGAGCTTCTCTGTTTTTAAAGCAGGACATTAGCCCACTAAAGCAGCTTGCACCACCCTCCAAGCACCACGACAGTCAGGATCTGTCCCTCCACCTATGGGTCTCACTCCTCTCCAGGCCAGCACAGCATCACACCTGGTGCCTTCCCCTTCCAGCCATACTCCTCTCAGTCACTCTGCCTTCTGAACAGAGATTTCTGGCTACTGTGCTGTGCAGGCCACTTGCAAGTGCAAGCCTTTCACAGTCATTAATGCACGTTAGCATTGCTTTTCATTGCCCTAGTTTGACTGTAACAGCACCTAAAGGGCAGGAGGCAGGGTTAGCCTCACAGCAAGGTAAATGGGCAAGGCCACATCTCTGTATTCAAGTTTGACAGCAGCACAGTTTTCAAGGAACCATGGTGAAAATACCTTTTTCCCTTCAGCAGCTAAGGCAGAGCGACATTAAGAGAGAAATCCTTCCCATGGAAGGCTTTCCTTTCCCTGACAGAACACAATTTGTTTAAGCAAGAAGCAGCCGTGGTTTTGGTTGACATAAGACCAGCTGCTTGGGCAACAGCGCTATGGTTCTCCCAGTCTCCTTTCTGCCTCAAGGAGTGTCTCCCTGAGATTTTAATTAACTGCTTTGATTTTTAAGTTATCCCAATAATTCATCTAACAACAGCCTCTTGGCATTTCATAAGCAGAGTCTCAGCCTCAAAGGATTTAAGGCTAAAACTGACAAGACTGCATACTTCCAGCAAAAATAAAGACTTTTACAAGAAGCACTTTTCAAGTCAGCCAGCATTCAGAAACTGAGAGGGACTCAGCTACATCGTGCGTGCTTTCCCCTCCTACGCTGACATTTTCTCCAGATTCAGGATTAAGTATTTAACCCCCTCTTTTGAGACTTTATGCTCCTTTAGCTTGCTTTGAATGCTTTCAGTCATTTCGGATAATACTGCCGCTTTCCTCTCTCCCATGCAACTCTTGTTCCCAACAGCCTCTGCCTGAAAAGGAAGGAGCCACAGAGCTGCCAGAGCAAGTCACGGCTGCTCAAGACAGGGCCATTTTCTGATCTGTCTTTGCCAACGCTAACTCGGCTGCTGGCAGCAGTCACATGTCAGAGCCCGACAGCTTTTCTGCCCACCAAAGCCACAACCAGATTAAACAGGAGGCAGCAGCAAAAGCGCTCCGTGCCAAGGGCAGCACAGACTGGGTGCCAAGCAGCAGCACCAGTTTTGCCTGATGCCCCTTCTCTACCCCCAGAAGGAGAGCTCCACCTCTGTGCTGCAGTGCCTCAGAAGTCTGAGTCACTGCTTTGGGTAAGGGGCCAGGGCCGTTACTCAGAGGGTGACAGCAGTGTCCCCGGGAGCTGGGATGCCAAGCCAAGGGCCAGAAACCTGAGTCAGAGCATGACTGCTGCAAGTCAGGGTGACACACAGCAGAGCTGGTCTTCTCACCAGCAGCGTTTACTGGACAAATATTCAGGCACACGCTTAAAGACAAGAAATAAATCTGAACTAACCTAGCAGCACAGGCCTAACTGCTCATTAGTGTGGGATCTTTTACAGCCCCTCGGAGTAGAGGCTTTTTACAAGTGAAACTCTTTTAACTAGGCTGCCCTGTCTATTCAGAGCTACCAAGCCCAGTCTCATCACAAGAGTCTCATTCTAGTGCAAATCATTTGAATCCTTAATCTCAAGCATTTGCATTCCAGCGAGTCTCAAACAAACAGCCACACATGCTCCTCAACAGCAGCCCGGAGGTCAGGCGTGTGCAGGGTTTGTCCCCTCGGTTTTGTAGTGCTTCAACTGCATCAGCTTCTCCTTTGAGGCTGCAAAAGGAGCACAGCCTGGCTGTTGTTACAGGGCATAAAGGAACAGGATGTACTGAGTAGAGGGGGAGAATGCAGCTGCAAGACCTAAGAGCAGGCTCGAGAAGATAAATGGGAACTCAAGAGCTAGGAAGTGTTTAGAAGGATGGATGCTGCGTCAAGTCTGGCCAAAGTGATAGCTGGGGAGTTCCGCGGGATCACGGAGCCATGATGACTCAATCAAGTAATCTCACAAGTCAACCCAAGTAATTTACATTGCAGACCATGGAACCACAGCTATCATGCCACCCTTACAGGTACAGATACTATCACTAATCAAAAAAAGTCTTTAAACCTAAGTCCATCAATCCATTCATTTGAGGAAAAACAACTTACACAAAAAATACAACACAACCTAGTGGTAACTTATAGTCAAGGGGATTCAAGCAACCAGGATATTTCCAACACAGCATTTACCAGCACCAGGAATCAAAAGGGAAGTAAAAGTAGCTGTAGGAGCTGTGCTGAAGCCTGCATACTGAGCAGCAAGCCAGTGTGCCCCTCCCTCCATCATCAATTGGAAAGTCAGGTTAGCAGCTTCCAGCTTGTGGTGGAAATGGGACACAAGCATTTTGAAAAGGCAGTATGACACTACAGGAAAATCATGGTAAGCTCACATTAGGCTCTAGTTCAGGCATTTGAGAGCAAATGGCCTCCCCATGCCATTCAAACAGCTCAAGGCAATAGTACAGCTATTAACAGAGGTTTAGAAAGGAAGGAAGAGGGGAAGACGCATAAGAAAAGCATTTTCCCTGTTGCTGGACTGGATGGAGGCCTTTGCAAGATCTCGAAGTGCCAAGATCTTGAGAGAGAGCAACAGGAGGGGCAGGAAAGAGCAATCAGGTTGGCTAACAGCCTTTACTTCCCAGGGTGAATTGAGCCTCTGGTATCACAACTCTGAAAAGTACCAAGTTCAGCCCCAATTTGCCTCTTGCGTAAGATGTTCGGGAAAGCTCTGAACCACAGGAAAGCACTCTCCAGCATGGGAGCTGGCAGCGCTTGGGAGAGATGAGAGCTGGGCAGCAGTGCTGTTTCCCTGACTGTGCCCCAAGTGCTGCAGGGTGACTGCTCCTACCCTTGGGAACCTCCACATCCAAGATGCAGCCCTTAACTCCCACCCCAGGAGTTGTGCATGCAGTTCAAGACAGTACGTGGTGCTAAATAAGTTGTTTTTTTCCTACACATTACAGTCATTTCATCCCAACAGCTATAGGTTTGACTTCCAGAAGTCACAAGCTTGTTCCCCTTCAGTGCTAAGGGACGTCACTTCAGACACCATCATTTTGCTGCTCTGTGTTTTAGGGACACTGAAGCAAAGCAGAGATTTGCTCTAAATGTGAACACGGCAAGTAAAGGTAATATAAAGGAAAACGTGCAGATAGCAATGTCTTGATTTGATTGGGAGGGACAGATGAGAAACTGGGCAAAGAGCAGAAAGAACAGGCCTCGGGGATCAATGGCAGCAGGACAAGCCAAACCGGTTTTAACATTAATAATGGTGCACTACTTTCCAAACACAGCTATCATCAACAAGACACCAGCTTTGCCAATCAGGAGGCCTCTGAGCATGATTGCTTTAAACCAGCAAACAGAGCCCACAAACAGCACGAAGCCTCCCCCGCCTCTCCCTAAGCAATCCTCTGCCAGCAGCTTCTGGGTTGGATTTGTGCTCCTCCGTACTGCTGAGGACACACAAACACGATGTGGTGCTGCATGAAGACTTGTTCTGCATAGTTCAAGGCACAAAAGTAGGACAACTGCAACAAGCCTGCAGTCCCCTAGCACTGCTACAGCCCTGCCGAGCTCCAGGCACTGGGCCCTTTTGCTGCCCGGACAAACTGAGCAGAGCCCAAGCCTGCAGCAGAGGGAAAGCCCTCTGCCGTGGGGGAATACCCCTTGCTTCCCTCCTGTGCTGCCAGGGGCACTTCTAGTTGCTAAAAGCACAGGGAAGGCTCAGCGATGCCACTCTGCCCCAGCAAGGCAGACCTCACGTACTCTGTTAACTCCACTGATCCCATATCTTGGATGCGTGGGTGACTTTCTGTCCATCCCCCCTCCAGCATCTTCTGCAGGAAGCCCATCTTTGCACGGCACAGAGGGGAGCATCCTGCCCACACATCCTTTGCTTTCCAAGGCGCTCAAGCGGAGAGGGCTGGGGACCACCTGGTGACACTAGGCACCAGCTCCAGTCCCTCTCGGCCCCTCGGGAACAGGGCAATGTTCTCACACAAAGCTGCGGGGCTGCTGTAACACAACCCACCCACCCACAGCCTGAGCTCCAACGTCACACTCAGGCACTTCAGTAATATTCCCCACCCTCTTACACATCCAGGATTGCTTCACACGGAGAAATCCCATGTATACCAGAAAGCTGCTCAAGGGGAAAAGAGCCAAGGCATTTTTGTTTGTACAGGCTTGGGGAAATATTCAAGCACCGAATCACTCTCAACATCCATGCTCTTACATAAGCACAAGAAATACAATCCCCACCTTGTTAAGAAACAGCCACCTGTCTTCACCCTGCCCGCACAGAAAAACCAAGAGCCACACGCTGTGCAGCCCTGCACGTTTTGGCAGTGCTATTAAAAAAAATAATATGGGAGGAGTGCCAGCAGAACTCTCCCAAACCGTGTGTCATCCTTGTCTCCTCCCCGACAGCCTGTAACCCAAACAATTTGTTTGGATTAGACTTTATAGTAGGCCAGTGTTACCTCTCAAGCATAAACTCAATCTTAGGTAGCTCAAAAGACACGTAAAAATAATTAAATATTCCACGTAAGTTCTATATAAGGATTTACAAACCACATCTGTGCAAAATTTGTTGTCTTTGCAGAAACCTGATGCTTGCAGACCAGTCCAGTCCCCAGGGACATCAAGTTGCATTTCATACCAAACATGGTCAGTGCAACTTCCAGATGCTGTCTGCCCCAAAGGTTTGCCCTACTAGTTTGGGCCAGTTCCCAAACGACCGATTCACGTGCTTAACGGCAGGGATAAACACACCAGATTAGAGTAAAGTGGATTTGGGCTGCTTGGTTTTAGAGAGTAGCTGAGAATTACTACAGATGCTCTCTGTGGGAGATTCCTGCTCTACAATGAGCAACCCCCCCAGCCCTGTGCCCCTACTAGAAAGCAGCAGAGCCTTATCAGTTCTGATCTGCCCACCCAGCCTTCAGTCTAAAACAAACCAATGTGGATGACTAAATCGCCTTTGGGAACCCCTGATCTCCTGCAGTTACCTTAATCTCAGCAGCTCTGTCACACTACCAGAGGAATCTGCCCTGATTGCACTATCAGCAAGATGGTCACACACAAAAACAAACAAACAGCGGGGAAGCCAGGGTACCCAGAGCTCTGCTTCACCCCGAAGACCCCACGTGCCAGCTTGAAGCATCCAAAATGTTTCACCTTATTATATGTTTAAGAGATTTTTAAACCCTCCACGGTAATGCATAATTTTTCACTCCCATGTGGACGCGAGGAAGGTTTGATAGACACAGAAAGACACCAGGTACCAGCACAACCAAACTCAGGTAAGGCTGGAAAGCCTATCCAGGTGCGGTAAGGCATCGCAGGCATCCAACCCACCACACATGCACAAGAAAATAAGAATTAAAGGACTTTCACGACCAGAAGTTGGAGATTAAAACCGTAACGGAGAGCAGCTCATTTCCACCAGGTAGCCGGGTCCCCTGCAGTGCTGTAACCCCAGCACCGTGAGCACGGGGCAGAACGGGATACGTGAGGAGCGGCACAGCCGCGGCGACAGCGCGGCACCGAGCACGGCCGGGCCGGCACGACGCTGCTCTGGCATCTGCCGAAGGAAGCAGCGTCCGAGCCAAGGGAACCGGAGGAAGAACGCGAACGGCCCTGTCGCCGTCTCCCTATTTCGCCCACCCTTCCCCTTCCCCGGGGAAGGGCAAACAGCGGGGGCAGACCGCCTGGGGGGGCAGCGGTGGCACCAGCGCTCAGGCTGCTAGCGTGTGGGGCCCGAGACTCGCGGGTCACCCAAGCCGCCCGGGCACCGGGAGCCCTTCGCTGCCGGGGCAGACCCTCCCCTTTCCCCCAGTCCCGCGGGGGGCCCGGCGGCACTCACCGACTCGGCGGCGGCGGCTCGCAGGAGGAGGCCGAGCAGCAGCGCGGCGCACACCGGGACGCGGGGCAGCGGCATGGCTGGGCTGGGCTGTGCCGGGACACACGGAGCAACGGAGCTGCGAGTCCAACCGGAGCGGGCTCTGGCCGTGCACCGCCGCTGCCGCCGCCCTTATAGGGCCGGCTCAGCACACGGGGCGGAGCGGCGCTGCCCCCGCCCTGCCGGGAATGCCCCGGCCCGCTCCGGGAGCTGCAAGTGCCCCGCACCGACACCGGGGCTGGTGGAGGAGCGCGGCCCGGGCCGGGACACTGCGGGGCTGGCGGCCGAGACACGGAGGGGCCCGGCTCCGGAGCCCGCTGTGCACGGCTGGGACCCCGCACTGCCCGCGGCCGCAGTCACTGCGTTATGGGGAGCGAGGGGAAAGGGGAACGGGGGGAGAAAGGGAAAGGGATAAAGGAAAAGAGAGGGACAGGGAGAAAGGGGAAGGGAGAGAAGAAGGGAGGGGACGGGGAAAAAGACAGGGAGAAAGGGATTAGGAGAAAAGGAAAGGAGGGAAAGGATGAGAAGGGGGAGGGAGAAGTGAAAAGGGGGGGAAAGGGAAAGCAAAAGGGGGGGGTAGAAGTGAAAAGAGGGGGGAAAAGGAAAAAAGGGAAGGGAAAGCGGGGGTAAGAATGAGGAAAAGAAAAAGTGGGGGGAGCGGGCACACAGCATCCGCTTTTGCAGCATTCCACGAGTGACAATCTGACATTTACAGAAAACCGAGAGCGAGCCCGTCCCTGGCAGCGTGTCGCCGTCGCGGTTATCCGGCGGGGTGTTGCATCACTCGGGCTCGTCGGGGATGGAACACGAAACCGCTCCTTCAGTCTTCTATGTAAGCGGCAAGAGCAAAAACCCACACTGGTAAAGAGGGGCGGAGGAAACCCAACAGCACAGTTTAGCTATTTCCGTTTCTCTTCTCATAAGAATAACTTTGCCTGACCATAAGAATTTGCTTGACAATATCTATTTAAGCCCCTTAACCTGAGGGGCACTTCAAATACCATAACACTACAGCCCCCATGCTCATGCTGCAACCACATCCATTTGCACTTGGGTTCTGGTTTGTAGAGAATAAAATATTTTCTTAACAGGGAAGCAATGCATAGCAAAGTATATGTGCCATGATCCCACCTGCCAGGTACAGATGCCAGCTCCACTCAATCTGCTTCTCAGCCTCCTCCAGCACCACAAAGTTACCCTGAGAGAACTCGTAGCCTTCCCCCTGTCCCACCTCCAACCAAAAAGATCCCTAAGGTGAAGCAGCTTTTCCAACTGCCTGTTCCTTTGGGAATAAACAGAGGATGTGAACTGAGATCCAGATGTGTCCCCAGTGTTTGCTAGGACTGTGCCTACACACATGACCACTGGCAGGAGGGATCTCCCAGCAGCACTGTGGAGCCTGTTGGCATAATATGAAGTGACAAGGAACACTGCTCAGGGCTTAAAAAAATAGTTAAGATCTGATGACAGCATATGTGGGTAATGGTAGGAACCAACCTGGCACAGGCTGTGGGGGAGTTTGCTGACCTGCTCTGCTATGGACAGCCATGTGTCACTAACTCTTTAGTTCACCTCAGCATCCAAGGCCATGAGGGAGGGATTTATGCCGTGGGCTGGGCTACTACCCTTCCTTATTACCCTCACTTCATCACAGAGAGGAACTGATAAAAATCATTGCTGGTGCAGCCAGGGAGCCCAGCTCCCATAAATCTCCAGCTCCGGACACTCAGCAGAGGTGGGGAGCAGTAGATGGTGAGGAACAAAAGCACACAAATTGGGTCAAATATGCAAAGAGTGGTCCATACCATGACATCTGCCAGACAGGAGACAGCCTCAGCAGGACAGGGTGGCCAGAAGTACTCCATGCCCCCGAACCCTCCAAGTGCCACCGGTATTTGTGTGCATGCGGCCATGACCTCTCTACACATCCTTCCAGGTAAAGCAGCCACCACAAAGGTGCTTTCAAAACCAGCTTTCTGTATTGTGGCTACAAATACTGCTCCCTCACCTGTTAACTTCCTCTCCAAACAAGCACAATATGCTGAGCTCTTGGTTATCATACCCCTCAACATATACCCCTTCCACCAAAAAATCCCCTTGCATGGCACAGGACAGCATTTTCCCTCTCAGGGAAGTTCTGCTGTGATAGGATGGAGAGGAGTCACCCTGCCTGGCCCGGGGGCCACACACAGTGTCCATCCATGTCACACCTGCATGCACAATCCTTCAGGCAAACTGATCTTGGACTTCTGAAAACAGAAGAGAAAATTAAACTGAACCCTAATGTACTTTTCAACATTGAGAACAAGTTCCTGTAACTTTACTGATGACATTTTTTAAGTGCATTGTGTAGATCCACCTCCCTTCCTCACACACACAGAAACGTTCTGTGACTGTATCTCAAGAGAATGAGAGGAAATGCAGTCATAAAAATCATAATACAGTTCTGTAAACTCATGGCCATAAAACAGTTGCCTTCATTTTGCCCCTCAAGTGTTCCCTTTCAAAATGCTAACATTCTCCTCTCTGGAATCATGCAGAAAATCTGTGGGTGTGTAACACTCAGACAGAGCAACAGGACAAATGGGCCCAGAGAGCAAAAATGCACCACTGAAATGTTCTTTCCTGAAACTTCACCACAAGGGAGAGAAGCAGAAGCAAAATAAAATATATGTTGAGAAACCCATTTGTTCTGGGCAGTGAATTCTCACATTCAAGGTGTATCAGTTGCATTCTCCATATAAAGATTACAGTTGGCAGAGAAATAACACAGGCTGGCCACCATTGTTCCTAACCTAGTGTTCAATGGTGAAGGATTACCTAACCCTCATGTTGAAAATCAAAATAAACAGCTGCCAGCTACCAACACAAGACAAACATGCTGGAAGTGGAATGGAGTGTCCAAATACAACACATTTGGAGGGTGAGAGTAATCACACTTTTACATGGCACATCAAGAAATGTCTAGATAATCTTGAGAAGGTCACACACAAGGCCCTTTAGACCATCATAAATTCCGTTGCACTAATCAGGAAAAGAGATTGTCCAGCCAAGCTCAGCACAGTTCCTACAGGTATATTTTTAAAAAGAGCTTAGAGCAGGATTCTCAAGCAAAAAGAAATCTTAAGTAGCATTTCAAAAAATCCCAACTTCCGAAGTCCATTCAGTACACTGAACTCTTTGGAAAAACACACCTGCACACCATGTGGGTGGAGGAAGAGGAGTGACTGAAAACTCTCATCCCATGGTTTGAGCCACCTAATGTTGAATTATTCTGGAAATGTGTGCTCTTAGCCTTGCTGTCCCTTTAGCAAAGGTGACCTTAGCACAACTCCTACCTTCCAGTCAAGAGGGAAATGAACTCCAGCAAAGGTCATTCAGACAGCACCACCCTTTGTACACCAGCTGGTAAAATACAGATCACCTAAATAAACAGATTTCTGTTTTAGGCAATGATTCCTGGGGAGGAAAACAATACCTTCCTAGACAGCTATTTTTAATGTAAAGAATGTGTGGCTAAATATCTTTTTTTACACTCCTGATAAAGAACTGACCACAATAGTTTCATGTGATCTGGGTACACCCTCAAGCCATCGCCTGAGTCCTGGGCACATTGCCACTTCTTCCACCTGCTGCTCTTCACCACACGCAGGTGGCACACACAGAACAGTCATTGGTTAAAGAGGACGTTCTAACCAGGAGTCAGGCGAGCAGCACACACTGTGGCACCCTAGAAATCGTGGTCTCTGTGTTTCAACATCCTTTTCCTCTTGAACACGTTTCCTTCACAGCTGTCTCCAACTTTTTTTTTAAAGAGGAAGAAAAGATGAATTAAGAAAGCCGTTTAATTCCCCAATACTGTTTGCTTTCCAGGTCCACTTTCAACCTTATTCCACAGAACAGGGGTGTGGGGCAAGGCACCCCATGGGGAGAACACCCTCTTTTCCAGGAGAAAGACACAGTCCCTTATGCTGGAGCAGCCTGGAGAGGAGAGAGAGTCAGATCATGAGCAGGAACAAACAAACATGACCATGAAAGATGCTGTCACAAGTCAGACAGGAAACAAGTTCACAAACTGGGCTGCAGCTGAGTCGCAGCACAAATGTCTTTGTACCACAGCACTTCCCGGTGTCCATATGGGTACTCTGCCTGCCCAGGGCAGGAGGGAGCCTCAAACCACACCTCAGGCTCGGCTGCTGCCCTGGCTATTCATGCTTTCAGTCACAGGGTAGCAACCAAGCAGGGAGGAGCCTCAAATTCCAAAGCAATTCAAGTCAACAACTCCCAAAACACCAGCTTGCATCTTGTGATTCCATGAATTTCTGGATAAATCAGATATTTGGCTGTGGAAAGACACCCAGCAATGATACCAACAGTCCTACATTACAATACCTTGGAGTTCCAGTCAGCTTTGTCTAAATTGACAAAATATTTGCTTGCAAAGGAAAGTGAGTCCTGTAAAGGACTATGAAAGAAAGATGTAAGTGAGAGTTAATATCTAAGTGATGGCTTGCCAGTCTCTGAGAGCAAAACACTGCAGATTTCAGGAAAGGAAACCAATTTCTACCAAGAATTAACAGAGGAAGCGTCGAGTGTCACACTTTATGCTCAGCAATGTGTTGGCAGCAGACAGTCCTGACAAGGCTGGGATTTTCCCCTGTTCGTTTCTGCACTGGCTAAGGCTGGAGCTTCTGCAAAAATAAATTCTCCAAAGGCCTAAGTGAGAACTCAGCAATAGTGGCCCACGTCCATTGTGCCTCTGCCTTGCACAATCTTTCCTAGGAGATGGTCCGGGAACACGGAACAAAATGTGTCAAATCTGGCTCAGCACAGAAATTCACAGAATGAGGAAAGGAAAACATAGAGCAAAGCTGCAGAGGGAACTTCCCATAAGAGGCATGGAAAAAACGTCATGAGAGCCTGTCAGAGATCATAATCTGAGTCCCCATAGCCAGCATATTCCACACCCACGACTGATGAGAGCCTACCACCTCCCACAGAACCTAGATCCTCCTTCTCCTCTCTTTTCCAGGTGAAAACGGCTCTTGTGGCAACTCCCCCGTCCACCGAAACAGCCAGGGGGTGCCTCCTCTCCTCTCCTTTTTTTTCCAGCGAAGATCTTATCTCCGAAATGCTTCGTTGTCCCACACAGCCTTGGGAATTTTGCTATTAAGTCAGTTCTTATACCTGAAGCCAAGCAAGCAGGATGGCTTACAACGGAGCCCCAGCAGCCAGGAGCTGATCACAGAAGGGGGACAGTGGAGCATGGGGGTGTCTGGCATCTGGCCATTTCATGAGGCTAAATAGAAGAAATCAGCATGGATCAGAAGAAACCTCCCAAAAGAAGCCAACCCAGCCCCGTAACAGAAAGGTGCTGCCAGGGCATACCAGGACTCAAAACAACATCCTGGTACCCGATGGCCTAAAGCTAAAACGAGCACAGCTGGGCAGCAGCTGCCAAGAGCCTCGGCGCCTACGGGAACGGGCTTGGAAATTGAAGGAAATACCCGAGGACAATAATTTCTTGTATGGTTGGTATTTGTGTCTTCAGCAAGGGCTGCTCAGCCCAGTTATTGAACACACTGACACCAGTGCAGATGGGCAGGGACAGGGGCTGGGGAAGCCTTATCTCCAAAATCCTCTATTGTCCCACAGCCTTGAGAATTTCACCATTCACACAGTAATAATTCTCATACCTGAAGCCAAGCGAACACCGCGGCTCACGGAGGCCACCAAGCCGAGCCCCCGCAGCCAAGAGCTGATCACAGAAGGGGTACGGGGGAGCATCAGGGACTCTGTGTCGTTTTAGCAGCTTTCAGCCAAGTTACTGAAGGCACCGACCCAGGGCAGGGGACAGGGCTGGGGACGCCCTTGGCGGGCAGATGTGAGTGAGCTGGTGAGGGACACTGGGCACAGAGGGCCGGCGGGTCGGAGGTCGTAACTGGGAGTCGGGGGCAGCGAGCGGGGTCGGGATCGAGCGGGATCGGGATAGAGCGGGATCGGGATCGAGCGGGGTCAGGGGCAGTGGGCGGGGACGGCATTGGCATCGAGCGGGATCGGGATCGAGGGGGCGTCGATCGGGATCGAGGGGGGTCGGATCGGGATCGAGCGGGGTTCGGGGCAGCGGGCGGGGCTTGGGGGCAGCACCGGGTCCTCCCCCGCGCCAGGGGGAGCTGTGGCGCGGCGGCGGCGCCGTTTCCGTCGCGGGCGGCGGGCGGGCGATGGCGGCGCAGTTCCGCAGCTACGTGTGGGACCCGGCGCTCATCGTGGCGCAGATGGTGCTGCTGCAAGCGGGATACTACAGCTCGCTCGGGCTCTGGCTCGCCCTCCTCGGCACCCTGGGCAGCACCGGACCCTCCCTCCAACAGGTGTTCAGCGACGAGGTGAGGGCGCGGCCCGGAAAGCCGCTGTGGGCACAGGCCCCTCGAGCGAGGGTGGAATTGCTGGGGCTCTCCTGGGGGAGACAGACCCCGCTCCCGTGTGGGCATTCCCGGTGTTAGGGACAGCCCCCCGCCCAGGGAGCACCCTGGTGTGGGGACAGAGCTCCCCTACCCCGTGTAGCAGCCCCCCAGTACATAGACCTGCTGTCTTGTGTAGGTGCCCCAGTATGGAGGTAAAGTCCTCCCTCTGAGTAGGTGGTATCCCGGAGTAGAGACAGCACTTCGGTGTGTGGTGGGTGATAACGCCCGTACAGAGACAGACAGCCTGTACAGGTGGTACCCCTGTGGAGAAAAAGCACCTCACTCAACAGGTGATACCCCCTTACAGAGATACCCTGTGTAGGTACTCCCGGTGTAAGGACAACTCCCCTACCCCCGAGAAATAAACCCAGTATGGACGCATACCTTCCGCCCCCAGTTTAGGTGGTTCCCCTCAGCACAGATCTAGACCTTTCCCTTTCCCATAGGTGCCCCCAGACAGACAGACAGACATGTCCAGCTCCTCCTGTAGATCCTGATCCATGCAGGGCTGTGCCACGGGAGATTCAGGCTGCAATTTGTGCCGCGGGTTCCTACTAATAGTCCCATGTAGATTTTAGGCTTCTCAACCCCGCCGGGGAGGCTCTCCATGATGGCTTTCATCCTCAATGCACTCACCTGGTAAGTCTGCAGCTAGCTGGAACACCTACGTCTTGTCCTTTCATACCATTAAGCTGTAAAAGAATTCAGTGCGATGTACTGCCTCTCTCCAAACATCTCCCAAAATCCCTGTGCCTTCTTAACCATGGTCTGCTGAGGGCAGTTGGGAACTGCTGACTCTTGGCTTTCTAGAACCTGGAAAAGTCATTTCACTTCACTGCGTCAGTTTCCCAGCTGGGAATGAGATTTGCTTTTGTGGGATATTTTACTAAGATAATTAATGGATCTCAGCAAACACTGATCTATAAACACTAATGTATTTTGCCACTGCACAGAGATTACTAGAGGAGATAGTCTATAAATTCCTGCCTGTTCTCTGCATTAAGAATCTCACTTTTCTGCCATCATGTAATTAAAAAGCTGTAAGCCTGTAAGTCTTGCTGCAGCGGCCAGAAGAGAGGTCAGAAACAACCCATTCTTAAAATACTTGAAGAAGTTGTAAATATTTGAAGTGGTATTTAAAAACCACTGCATGATCAGCACTGACAGCTGCTGATAGCTCTTGCTGCACCGCCTTTTCCGTAGGTCTGGTGGAGTTCATGAATCTCTTGTCTTTACTTTGCAGCGCTCTGGGCTTGCTGTACTTCATCCGGCGAGGGAAGCAGTGCCTGGATTTCACCGTCACCGTTCACTTCTTCCACCTCCTGGGCTGCTGGATCTACAACTCGCGCTTCCCCTCGACGCTGACGTGGTGGCTGGTGCACATCGTGTGCACGGCGCTGATGGCGGCCATCGGGGAGTACCTGTGCATGAGGATAGAGCTCCGGGAGATCCCCCTCAACTCTGCCCCCAAATCCAACGTGTAGACTGGCTCTGGCAACACCATGCTGCGTTATGTCATTGTTCCCAGCACAATGCATCCAATGCCTCAGAATGATCCCTGAAGAAGCACAGCAGGTCTGTTTAGACTTTATGATTTTTTTGGTGTTTTTTTTTTTTTGGACCTCGGTGACTGCATGAGTGTGAGCATCTCCTCTGGCATCAGCTGACAACGGGGGAGGAGCAGATGTTTATTTTGTTAACACAAAGTATTAATATGACTGTATGGAGAGCGTGCCCTTAAACTCTTCACTCATGAGACTGTTAAAAGCCAGGTAGCAAAACTTGGTGTTTGAGGAGCATTTGGAATTTAAGGATGTGGAAGTGCCCTGAGTGAGTAACACAACAGTCAGCTCTTCTTGCTGGAGCTGGCACGGTGAGCAGTGGGGCTGGGAGCTGCTGCTTCCAATCTGTGACTTATTTGGGCTTTGCTTGGGAAAGGAGTCAAGGAAGTGAATGGATGGGGAGAAAGAAAATAGTTGTACTTACCTGAATCACCAGCTGAGACACTAAATAACCTGTAATGTTAGATGGGTTTGTTTGCTGTTTCCATGTTTGATACATAGACGTGACAGACAGCAGTTTGCTGAAGAAATCTTTTGTAATAATAAAAATATAATGTTGCTGTGAGTGTTACGGCTCTCCTGGGAAGCTGAGCACTTCAAGAAATACCACGAGTGTCTGTATCATGGCAACAGAAGGATGCAGCCAGAGAACACTTGGCTGTGAGGTGCCCACTGTCTGGGGCACATAAAATTTGCTACAATAAACATTTCATACCTCTGCTCTGAAAGGAAGGCATCACTGAGTGCTGTCTTGGGAAGTCAGCTGGCATAACCCCACTTCAGAGGGAGTGTCAGCAGTCCAGGATCTCCACACGTCCAGCCTGAGCCTGGAGCTGCTCAGGGGAAACCTGGAAAAGTGTCCTGGAGCCATGATGCTCTTCCCTCTTGGATGGGTTTTCCTGTCAGGCTTCAGCAGTCCAGCAACAGATCTGGCCTGGTAGAGGTGATGTTAATTAAGAGACTGCTGTTATTTCTTGAATATTTAGAGGCCCTTCAAGTAAACTTCACCAGGCAGGGACATCCCCTTATTGTTGAGGGTCCAGAGCTGGGTGTTTCCTCCAGATTCAACAGCCAAGCAAGCAGCCCCACATCCTGCCTGATTTCCACTGAGGGATGGCCATGTTGTGCAATCCCAAACAAGGGCAAATCTAGGTCTAGAGACAGATTTTTCTCCTGTGCAGCATCTTGCTGCAGTAACTTCCCTTTGTTAATATTTATACATTTTAATTTGCATAAATTG
The DNA here is from genome assembly GCA_013400495.1 of Nicator chloris. NCBI lineage: Eukaryota > Metazoa > Chordata > Aves > Passeriformes > Pycnonotidae > Nicator > Nicator chloris. The sequence goes on from WAAE01016891.1 coordinate 306,948, forward strand.
TTTGCTAATTCAGTTTGTTGAAAAGTGGTGGGATGATATGAGACTGATAAACTCTCTGAAGCTGCTCTTTTGACTTTTTTTACTGGAGAGTTGAGCTGTATTTCAATCCCTGCTCTCACACTCAAACACTGTAAGTTGGGGCAGGATGACATCCTGCTGCTTTACATACACAGCAGGTCTCCAGAGGAGGATTTCTGTCTAAACAAATGTAACCAGCACTTTTTATATTGGGAGATTTCACCAGGAGCCCTTCCTGACCAAAGCTCTTGTAAGCAGAGTTTCAAACATCAGCAGCCTTTCAGAGGGAAGAGTTTACACAAGTGTTTCTCTGGGCAGGAGCCAGCCTGGAGGACCACCCTGAGGTCACTTCCTAGGGCTGCCCCTGCAGCAAGACAGTCCATCCCTTCTCAAAATCTGCTCATTTTTCACATAAAAGGATACTTGCCTTTTTCCCAGTCTCCTCAGCCTGGATATAAACTGGTCTCCAGTAGGTGCCAGTATCTCCCTCAGAAAGGAGCAGGACGTGGAGCAGAGGGCAGTGCTGCCTCGGGGTGACAAGCGCTGGCGTGCTGTTAGTCATGTTTTAAGACTCCTTCAGGGTAATTTTGTCCTCTGCTGCTTCTTGGTGCTATTCTGGAGAAAGAACATTCCACACCTGCAGGGACAGGGAAAGTTTGCAGGTTTACTTCAAGGCTTAATTCCACACCACAGCGTGGTGTGAACTCCTGTGTTGGGGGCTGTTCTTGAGGCAAGTGTGAGCTAAAGATTAATTACAGTGAATTTGAGAGCAAGGAAACAAAGCCACGTTCCTCCAGCTGCTCCCAGAGTGGATCTATATTAACAGAGCTGCCACCCTTGTTCCCCTGCAAGAACAAAGGTGAAGACTTTGGACTAAGGAACACTTAAGCCATTTCTTTTTGAATACAAAAGATATGCTATAACCACTTCAGCAGCTTCCCTGGGGGGGCTAAATCTGGGGACAGCTTTGGATCTGGAGAAGCTCACAGCAAGGCCATGAGAAGAATCCTTGACAAATGGGGCTTTAACACTGAGGCTGCAGGACATCCCAGGAGCTGCACTACATCAGCATGAAGTGTGCTGTAGGATCAGAAATCTTTCTGAAAGGCTGCTGACTGCCTAGGAGAAATGAATCTGGGTATTTATTTTTTTTAAAGGACTTCTACTGTAATTGTCCTAGTCATAGAGGAAGTTCTGCTAAAAATGAAATACTGATTGAGGAAACTCATCACTCCCATACTGTGAGACCTAGTTTTCTCTCACATGCTTTCAGTCAGATTTAGAAGCACCTTTGGCTTAAACTGCTCCATACCAGAACAGTGGCAGATGGTCTTTGTTTCTTAATGAATCTTTGGGGGTTTTTTTGTGTGCAATAGTAGAGGGATTTGGTTCCAGGGAAGATATGTCCCAAGACCTGCTCTTCTCAGAGACAGTGCAGTCAGCCATTTGCATCCATAGTTTTGCAAAAATATTTAATGCAGATCTGATACTTTTACCTTCCCTTTCCCCAAAGCTGTTTCAACGTAGAAAATTTTAAGAGAGAAATTGCCAAATTCAAAGAGAAGGCAAGGGTTGTGGGATTTTAGGGGGGTGTGCTTACTTCTTTTCCTAAAGGCATTAATAAGCTGTTCTAAACAAAGGACAGGTGCAAGATTTGGAGCCAAAATACTCCAGTCTTGGTTGTATATGACTCTGCCCTGCTTCAGCTTTCCCCAGCCACAAGAGGTAACAGGGGAGGGGGAACAGGATCAAACAGCAAACAGTGCTGTTGGCATGGAGTAAAAAGAAAAAAAATGAAGCATCTGAGTGGTTCACTCCAGGTTTTACCATGCTCTGATTTACTCTTTCTCCACTGCTCACCCTAAGGCTTTGTGCCCCAGATGCTGATACTCAATACATAAGTAACAACTCCCGCACTGATGTGCTGTCTGAACACCAGCTGCTCTGCCCTGGCTTATTTCTTGGAATTTGCCCCAATTTCTTCATTATCTCCTGCTGCTGCGGCAGGAACAGTGTGTTGAGGGACAGTGAAGGTAAGAGGAAGAACACGTGAATGCCAGAGGAAAGCAGCATGACCCAACACCACTGTCAGGAAAAAGATCCTTTGCTCTAGAAGCTTGCCTGCTGCCTGGAATGCATCTGGTGGGATCTGTGGAGTTAGCAGAGCCCTGGTTTCCCTGCTCACACTGTGAGCACACCACCCATGGCCCCGTGCAGCTAGGCAGGGCACAGACATCCATCAGCATCCTTAAAACACTTAAGATTGCCTTATGCTAACCAATAATATTGTTGTGTTTCTCCAACATACTCAGAAATCACTTGTAAACACCTCTCTGTTCCAAATACTTCCATGCTTGTACTGAAGCTGCAAAACTGACAACACTCCGAGCCACAAAAGAGACGAGGAGACTGTGGTGTCAAGCAGGAGCCAGGACAAATAACTTCTGCCATGCTGTTGGCTCTAAACAAGCTTTAATACTCTGGAATTACACACTTCTACCCACAGCTGCTTACAGGTACCTTGGGGAAAGCTTTAAAGCAGAAGAGTTGCTATAAATCCCTTTTGTCCTCCTAGTTTGATATTCCTTCTCCCCTCAAATATTTTTCACCTCTGTCCTTAGAAAAGGGATTTACACATAATATAGAAGTTACTCAGGAATTCAGATGTGTGCAAGAGAAGTCATGCAACTGTGATTATTGTTCAGCAGGGGTTTTACCACGTCATCAAAGAAAAAAGGCCAGTACAGGGCATTAAGGTCTCCCTTCAGCCTGTGACAGGACAGACACCATCCCCTGCACCTCATGGAGCATTGGGAAAAATACCCATCTTGTTTTGAGTGCCCAAATCAAAACCCTGGAGAGTTGATCTGGTGGAAAGAGTCAGCAAAGTAAACAGGTTTCCTTCCAGTTGCCATAGAAGAGTGCAGAAGTGTCCAGCATTCATCCTTTTTCCAGAATTTATCATTTCTTCCCAAATCCTGTGCCCTGTATTTACAGGTTCCCAGATCTCCCGACAGCCAGATCCATGCCTGTGCCTTGAGGCAGAAGGGGACAGGAATTATTCCAAATTACAGAGAAATTTCAACACCCTGGAGATGCTGCCGAGCTCTTCCATGTCTCACAGGCGCAGGATGGAGCCGGGAGTTTCTGAGCTCCACACAGTGCATTCCTCAAAGGTTTGGCAAATAGATCTGAAAGATGGCACGCCACACACTGCCACCCACTGTTGTTGGGATACTCAGAGCTGCAGTTTATAAGTTCAGCCAAGTGACAATGAGGGGGATGCTGAGGATGGAAATGTTGGGAACGCGGGTCCAGGCAAAGCTTTGGGCCATGCTGGGGCTGCAGAGGTCGAACAAGCTGCCTTGAAATTTGGTTTTTCGGGACTCTCTTCTCAGCATCTCCCAGATGGCTGCTGCTTCCTTCTGGCACTCCCAGAGCACCGTCAGGGCACAGGTGTGGAATTCATCCCAATACCTGCAGCCATGGAGACACACACAGTCAGTCCCTTTGCAGTCCTTCAGTGCTGGATGCCAGGCAGAGCCTTGCTGCCCTGAGCCTGCCCTCTGAGCAGCAACAACCCTCATGTTTTGTGCAAGTTGCCCAGACTATTCATCCTCTCCATCATCTGCCAGAGCATCTTGGCTAAAACTCCAAATCTCAAAACACTGAAATTATTTATCCCTTTTTTTTCCCCCCTTTTCTCTGGAAGTCAATAAAATCCATTATTTTCCATCAACAAATGTTTCTCTGAGTATCTCACACAGGCTGCAAACAAAGCCCCAGCACATCTCATTCATCACTTTATCCAAGCTTTCTCCAAGCAGAGTCAAGGGCAACTGGGAGCACAAAACACGGAGAAGGACAAGAGCTCCCACAGGCTGTCACAGCTTTTACTGAGGTACGGGCAGGGGCAGGAGGAGTTATTCACGGTGTTCTCATTAGAATCATCTCCATTTATCTGCTGGGTATTACTTTCACAAGTAGATGCTGTTCAGTGGAAAGAGGCTTTTGGGGAGTACTAGAGAGGAAAGACAAAACAGGCAAAGGTAACCCGTGGTCCTGTGGGAATTAAGCGGGAGTTGCTCTGCTGTCCTGTCCCCAGCCTCTGGGCTGGGGCTGGGCACCATGCCCAGCTCCCTGCAAGCTGGAAAACTGGACTCTAGAGGACAGGAGCAATTGCTCTGACACCTTCCCTGTGTCTGCCAACACACCAGGCACACATGCCACCCGTCAGGAAGGGGATGCAGCCCAGCTGGCTGGGAGGGGACACTGTGCACCTGAAAAGGACAGCATGGTGCTGTCTGAGTGCACTGTGCTGGAGATGACACTTTGTGCAGACAGGCAAACCTGAGCACTCTGCTTACTTAGAACCGGGGCTTACGTCAGAACGCCAGCTGTGAGGGAGTTCATTAAACCGAGTCACTGTGGCAGAATAAACGTCCCCAGATAATGAGAAAAGCTGGTGCCAACCCTGGCAACCTCCGGCGCTCGCTCACGATCTGCAGCAGCAGCAGGCAGCTCTGACAGGTAAGAGTTAAACCTGACCCATGTCTTCAGGCAAGACAAGCTCGGGGAAGGTGAAGGGGAATGGTAGCTCTGGCCTGGATCTGCTTTCAGCTGGGATGGCAATTCCCAGCGTTTCACCCTTCACAGACCCATCTGCTCAGGCAGGCAGGCTGCTGGTGAGCACCTTGCCCGGCCGGCTCTGGGGCAGCGCTGCACACTGAGCTGAGACACCACCACCCCCCACAGAAGCTTCTGGCTCCCTGTCCATCCCTCACCCACCCTCCTGGAGAGGGGACCACAGCACCAGAAATGCAAGCAGCAGTGGATAAGGCTGAGCATCAAAGGCAAATAATTCAGAAATATTTCCGGGCAGGAAGCTGGGACATCATCGTCTTCCGGCCGGGGAAGATCCCAGGACCTGTTCAGCGATGGTCTGTGCCTCTGAGCTGTAAGAAAAACTCCGCTCACACATTTCACATGAGCTTCAGCAAAGGAATCGCTCCCCCAGCAGAAGCATGGGCTGGGCTGACTGCTTGGGTGTTTTCTAATAGCAAGAAGCCTCCTTGAAAACAAACAAACAAACAAACAACCCCAAAAAATATCAATTCTGTCCAAATCAGAGCAGTTCTCATTTCAACCCACACATAGGCGGGCCCCAGAGAGGCTGTTCATGCTGATCCAGGCTGTTTCCTGGAGAAGGGGGAATACAGAGCGGGTCACAGCCTGCGGGGTGGTTTCCAGCAGCTCAGAAAGCATGACCACAGGGCACTCAGCCCTCCACCTTGTTCTACCAGGTTTCCACCACCCCCAGGCACGTGGGTTTTCCCTTCATTGCTGTCTGCATTTCCTTGTAACTCCTGTTCACTCCCGATAGCTTGCTCTGGAGATGCAAAGCTGCCTCCATTTATTGCTCTGCAAACATTTTACATCCACTTTGCTGCTTCTGCTCGTCTGCTTTTTAAGCGGACCTTTCCCCAAACCTGCCCAACACCACCCCTCATTACCCAGTTCTTCTTCAGTTCTGTTAAAGTTAACGTCCTCCTAATATCATCATCTCAGGGCATCACTACCAACTCGGGCAAACCAGGGCTGAGACAAATCCAAGCCTGAAGGATGAAGGGTCTAGACGGGGAGGGAGAAAGCTTGTTTTGGGCAGCACGTGGTGCTCGATGCAGGCTGCTCCCGGCAGCGCCGGGCACTGAGGCAGAGCACTACCTGAAATCTGGGGTCCAGGGGGGATTTTTCCTGGGGTGCAGAGCGGGTTGGGTCCCTCCAGCCCCGCTCCTCCTGGCTGCTGGCATGCAGGGTCTGACGGGATCAGTGCCGGAGGCTGGAGCTGCTGCCAAGGACCAGGGATACAAACTCCGGTGGGAGACAGGCAGGAGATGGATGGATGGATGGATAGAGAAAAGAAGTTCACTGGGTCTATCTGAAGCCAGAGTGAGGTGTGGAGCACATGTGTGTGTGCAGGCACGACGGGACTCAGGAGGGCAGGAGACTTCAGACAGGGGCAATGCCAAAAGCCAGGCTGGCCATGCACCGTACTCACCTGCAGACTCGGCGCAGCCCCTGCAGCTCGATGCCCTCCTCCTCCTCCTCGTACGTGGCCATGCTGTCCCCCAGCTTGAGGACGCAGTCCGAGAGGCCCCGGTAAGCGTCGGTGCAGGCGGGTCCCGCTGCCAGCAGCGCGGCCAGGTGCCCTGCCAGCACCGGGGGCCGAAGTGAGCACCGGCACCTCTGGGGACAGAGCCCACCTCCGCCTCGGGGTGTCCCGGCTCGGCGAGCGGCCCCTTCCATGCAGGGACATCCTCGAGCCCCGCCGCCCCCCGGCTGTGCCCGGCGTTGTCGGGGTCTGCCCAGAGCCCGGCGGGCACGGGGCGACCCGAGCCCGGTCAGCCCGAGCTGCCATCCCGACACCGGCACCCCCGTCTCGGGGCGGGGGACAGTGACCAGCGGGGGTACGGCCAGCGGCCCCGGCAGCGGGACCCGCCGGGGGGAGACGAGCAGACCCCGCCCGGACGAAGGGAGAGAGGGAGGGAAGAAGGGGACACCTCATCGCATCGCCCCCTCCCCCCTCGGACACCCCAGACACCGCCCGGTCCCCCCGCCCCCCACCCCCCC
>WAAE01016891.1:319363-376639 GCA_013400495.1 Nicator chloris
GGGTGGGGGGGGGGAAGGTGCATTCTGGCAAGTTGGGGGCAGTGAGGCATACTGGGCTTCTTGGAGGAGCAGAGTCAGGGGTTTGGGCTCCAGGAAGGCTCAGGGAGAAGGGCAAAAGTCAGCTTATCCTAGCCCTTTCATTCATCAGAGAACTGACCCATGCTTGAAGCAATCTCCCACTTAAACTCTGCTCACCTCCCCAGCACCTGCTGCTCCTTTCCACAGCCCATATTATTTTTCAGGATCTTTCTTAAATCCCTCGAAATCTCTGCAAGATATTGCAGAGCTGTGGCCTCAAAAAAAGGCCATTCCCATCCTCCCTTGGCCTTGTGCCTTCACTAACAATCCTTCTCCCAACCCAAACACGCCCCTCCTATTTACCGGCACAGAGAGGGGTGTGCCGGGATCCCGTTGGCCATGAGGGACGAAAAGCGCATTCCCCCCCAATGGAAAGGCAGCTGGGTCCGAGTACACCCTGAGCTGGTATTCCCAGCACCCTCCAGCCCTGTCTGGCCCCTGCTCCATCCAAACTGCATCCCAGGAGTTGCTCCTCTCCCAAGCCTGCTTTGGGGAAGGTGTGGGTGGGAGAGCTGACAGAGCTTTGCCTCTCAGCCAACCCTCCCACGCCTTTCCCCACCACAGCGTGGCCACGAGCCCACACAACGTGAGGGGTGGTGACTCCTCGGTGTGCCCTGGCAGGGCAGAGGGACCACTGGGGCCGTTGTCCGCACCCACAGCCCACCCTGTGGCCATCTGCCTAGCAGCAGGTGAAAAGGAAATCCCTGACTGCCCTTCTTGCGGGGGATCCTGCCCTGTCCTGCACGCCCAAACTCTGCACCAGTGTTTGGCCCCGGTTCCTCTCCAAGTTGCGCCGGCGAATAAGCCGTGAGAGCCGGAAGGATCTGAAGGCAGCGGGGCGCTCGGAGCCGCCGCAGCCGCGCTGGGAGGTTCAGCCAGCGGGGCAGAGCCTGGCTCTGAATGCTGATCAGCCTCCAGCCCCTTGGCTGAGCGGGCTGTAGTAATAACCATGACAATAGTAATAAAAGCCAGGCCACCAGCAGGTACCGACAGATCCCCCACGGCGCACAGGGGCCGCATTGTGTGTGCGAACGTGTCCCGCGGTGGGAACATGCCAGCCGGATGAGACAATCCCCGCGACTGACAGCCACGCAGTGTGACCGGCCGTCACATGGGGAAGGGCCGCGGCAGGGAACGTCGCGCTCCTTTATTTCCCCGGCGAGGGTTGCCGAGGGGCAGCCACACTAGCAGAGCTGTTCGCTCCCCCTGGGCCCGGAAGAGCCCTGCGAGGGGGGAAGGCTCCATCCCCGACTCTCACCGCGGTCACGGGTCAGGCAGGGCCAAGCACAGCCCCAGCTGCTGCCTCCTGCTGCCGGCGTTCCTTACATAATGGGATCTCAGTGCTCGTGCCCAACTCCCCGACCAGAGCTCGAAAACAAGTTCATAAACAGGTCCTGCTAATTTCTCCCTCAATAGAAACCCTGGCGCCCACAGGAATGCTGCCACCAGCAGCCGTCATCACTCTCCCCAAGGACACTTACTCCGAGTATCGGTCACGTGCTGGGAAGAGCATTAACAGCCCAATCAGCCACATTCATGGCACTCAGGACAGCACTCAAGAGCATTTTGGTTTATTTTGTATTTGCACTGCAGAAGGATTTGGACACTGGTGCTGACCTCCACACTAAGGCCCCTTTGGCAAGACCTACCGTGGAGAGCTGGTCTGTCACCCTGAATCCTGGAGCCAGCACAGCCCCTGCCCGGAGCCCAGCCTCCCTCCAGCTGGAGCCCGATGGGCTCTCCTCGGTGTGAACTGCGGCAGTTTGCCATGGATTCAGCACAGCTGGCCTGGGGAGCACAGCTCTGCCTGGGACAGCCAGCTGCTAAAGGGACACAGCTCCATAATCGGTGCCTTGATCACCCCTTGTCCCTGGCTCCATTCTGTTCTGCAGATAGCACAAGGAGGCTGGAGGTTTTTGCTGTACCCCAGCGGCACCGGGCTGCAGCCACCTGGTGAATTGGCTTTCTCAGGAGAAAAGGTTCACTGGCACCACCATCCTGGGCCCTGCACTGAGCCTCTGCACCAGAGCAGGCACCAGTGCTTTGGTTAGACATACCAAGGCAAAGACCTCTTCAAGCAGCCTGGACTACTGCCCCAGGCATTGCAGGAAGATGGTGAGCAGCCAGAAGAGGACCAGAGCCTCTTCCAGAGAGCGTGTGGTGAGTCGCCCTGAGTCACGGTGCATCCCCACGTGGTGCTGCCGGCACAGCCCAGCCCTCCGGGGCAGGCACCTGCAGATGATGGGGTTTCACTGAAGGATGCCCTAGAAACAGGATGCAGAGAAGCCCTGGAAGAGCTCTCAGGAAGATGTGACATTGATCTCCATGACATCTCACCAGGCTCATTACCTTTCTCCTATGTGGTTCCTGTGCTCCTCCATGCTGCTGGCAGCCAGCTCCCCTGCTGTCCTTGCCCCTGCTCCTGTTCCTGCCAGACAGGGTGGGGATGCTGCTCCCTCTGTTCCCTCCTCCCCAGGCTGGAGGAGCAGAGGGTTTGGGCTGTGCTCAGGCAGAGCACAGGATGTTTGTTTGGTTTCCTTGGTTATTACACTGCCTGCTCCAATAATCACATTTTCCTTCTGCCGGTTGGGCCAAGTGCAGCAGAAAGGAAATGTGGAATGGCTGAGGTCAAGCGCCAGCCTGGGAACAGCTGGGGCCACCAGCCACAGCCCCTCTGTGCCACTTGGGTCCTTGTGATTTTGGGTACCCAGCCCAAAAGGAAGTTACCAAGACCAGGGATGCAGCAACAAGCTCCTTCAATAGCCCAAGGGCTCCCATCACTCCCTCCCGTGAGCTGGGGACACAGGCACCGGCGGTGAACTGCGCGAGGAATTACAGGAATGAAAATGTTTGTGCAGGCAGAAGCCAAGCTGGCTGTGAGCGGGGATGTGAGCGGGAGCCTGCGAGCGTGGGTGGGGCTGCATTCATAGTGACGGTGGTGGCGGGGGTGCGCTCAGGCAGGGCTGTGCACGGGCACGGGTGACAGGGTTGCCGGTTCCTTTTATTCCTTATACATCCTTCAGTCCAGAACGCCTGGAGCACTAAGGCCAGCTCTTGACCCCGGGAGTTCCCCTGCTCGTTAGCACTCACAGACAGCCCTCTGTTTGGTAGCAGGGAAACTGAAACTTGAACGTGTGCAAACCGTGGTTGATCTGACACCAGCTCCCTTTCCCCCTTGATAGACAATTCTCTTCAGCAGTTGTGAGCACAGTGTGTGAGCTCCCCATTCCTGGGTGCCCTGCACCTCAGGGGAGGGATCTGATGCTCCAGCACAGCAAGTGCTGGTGACGCTGCTGTTCTGGTGCGTAACATCTATCCACAGTGACTAAATCAATGTGTGCTGGTAAAGCAGAGCAGAAGGGAACCACCAACCATCCAGCACAACCATGCAGTGTGGGCTGGGACAGGCAGAAGGGTTCAGACAGCCCTGCCTGGTCCAACTCTGCTCACCTTTTCTCCCCAGCTGACATGGAGCAGGCCCAGCGGAACCTGGATGCAGAGCAAATGCAGCAGCAGCAGCTGAAACTACGGGACCGGCAGAAGTTCTTTGAGGAGGTTTTCCAGCATGATGTGGATTTCTTCTTCCCAATGTCTCACCTGCAGATAGAGCATCGGAGACGTACGTGCTGTGGGCACCTACATGGGGCTGGGGGTGTTTCAGGGGACAGTGACACAGGGGTTGGAGATTGGTGGGACATCCCCAGTCTAAACAGGACATGTGTGTCCTGACTCAAGATGGGACCACAGTGGCTGTGTGTGGGTGTGCTGTGGATTACTCACACCCCTTAATTGAAGGCACATGGGTACCCAAGCTGGCACACTGTAGAGTCTGGTTTTGGGCAGGCTGCATTTTGGAGCAGGGACAAGTGCTGCAGTGACACAGCAAGGGCTTCCAGAGGGTTGTTTTGAGAAAACATGACTTTCCTGGGACCTCTTACCAGCAAGTAGAATTCAGTTCCTTGTGGCAAAGCTGGTCTTCCACCTCAGGATCCTGCCTGCACAGAGCTGATGGTCCCCTTTGCCTGGCACTACCACTCACCTTTTCTCTGGCCTCTGTCTCTGCAGCCCCCTTAGGCAGCATTTCCTCCATGGAGGTGAATGTGGACATGCTGGAGCAGATGGACGTGCTGGACCTGTCAGACCAGGACACTGTGGATGTGTTTCTGGGCTGTGGGACAGAAGACAGCAGCATTGCTGGGTCTCTGCCAGGTATGTGCAGTCCCAAGCCCTTTGTGGGCCAGGCTGAAAGCCCTTCCTGCCCCCACTGACTCATCCCTCAGCCCCAGCCACCCTGTGGGCAGATCCATACCCACCCAAAGGCACAAAATTGGTGCTGGGTCTGTGAAGTTGAAGGGACCTCATACTGGGCTGTTCCACATCAGTATCCACCTCCACAGCCCGGACATACAGACCCCTGTAAATACCTTGTGCTGCAGAAGACTGAAGAGCCCAGCCACCTTCCAGAGTCTGAGAGTCATTTTCCTTGTCCCAAAGCTTCTCTGGAGCAGACAGTGCCTTGTCACAACTCCCAAGGTCCCCACCTGCAGAACTCATTGTGCTGAGCAGGAAGGCTGCAGAACCTCTCTGCCTCCCAGCCAGACCCCAGGGAGCAGGGCTGGGGTCTGCAGGNACTGAAGAGCCCAGCCACCTTCCAGAGTCTGAGAGTCATTTTCCTTGTCCCAAAGCTTCTCTGGAGCAGACAGTGCCTTGTCACAACTCCCAAGGTCCCCACCTGCAGAACTCATTGTGCTGAGCAGGAAGGCTGCAGAACCTCTCTGCCTCCCAGCCAGACCCCAGGGAGCAGGGCTGGGGTCTGCAGGAAAGTATGGGGTGCCAGCACATTCCTCTCCACTCACACACTGTAGTGAGGTCAAACCAAGAGTCTCCTTGCCTGCTGCAGCCAACAGCCTCACACAGCATGGCTCTGAGCTGTGTTTCAGGCAAGATGGAAGAGGCGTCACTGCCAAAAACAGGGAAGGAATGTGCAGCAACTGCCCTGAGCCAAGCTGGGGGTGTGAGGTGGGGAATGGCTGCGGCAGCCACGTGGGGAGCAGTCAGGAATACATAGCTCACTGAGGAGTGAGACTTGGAGAGGCCATCCATGAAGCTTAGGCAGCAATAGACCTCCAAAAGTATTTTCTGTTCTCATCCTGCTCTCTTCTCCAGGAGCAGATGCCAGCCAGTGCCCAGAGGAGATCACCCTGCAAGTGCCCAATGCAGCTGAGAGCAAGTCTCGCATTTCCTCCACATCCTCTGCCTCCACGGATTTGAACAGCCTGGACACCAGTGAGGAGGGGGCCGAGACCCCCGTGGTGCAGTCGGATGAGGAGGACCTGCAGGAGGACAGTCCCAAAGAGCAGGTGGTGAGAAGCTAGCAGCCAGCTTTGCCCTGCTCCCAGCCTCCTCAGTACGGACTTGCCAGCCCAGAAGAAGGAAAGCTGCTGGTGCTCAGTAAACCCCATCCTGGACTGCTGCCCTGCCAGAGGGGAGACATGGTTTTCCCCTCCTCTCCCTCCATGTGTTCTCCTGGCAGCCAAAGGAGAAGGAAAGGGGTATTGTAAGCTCCCAAAATTAACTCTTCAGGCTTTGCTGCTAACATTCCCTGCTTCACCCCCCACAACATGCTCAGCATCCCACATCCCCACCATTCCCAGAAAGCCATCCCTTAGGATCCCAGTTCCCCCTGCCCTACTGACAAAGGTTCTGTCCAGACAAGCACTTAACAATGGCACAGAGAGAAATAACACTGATCTAACCAAGCACAGGGTGTGTGTGTCACTGGGAGAAAACAGCATGGGGGATGAGGGTTCAGAGTGGATTGCAGGACGGAGAGCAATGCAAAACCAGTGTGATCATTGCACCATGCAGGAGCAAATGAAGCCTCCTGTTGCACAGCCCAGGGATGGTTCCTGTGCCCAGGGCAGGAACAGACAACGCAGACCTTGGCAGAAAAGGGCTGTTGGTACAGCAGGTTGTGATGGTGAGCAACTCGGGCTCTGCAGAGAGCCAGCACAGACAGAGCTGGCCTGAGCAGGGCTGGGGTGCTCGTGACATGGAACCACCAGCCACGAGCACCATGGGGACTTCCCATGCAAATGGGCTGAGCAGAGAACAGCAGCAGCTGCTCCCCCAGTGCTGCTCTACAGGAGTGAAGGTACCACCAACATGAGGCCACTTTACAGCCCACTGTGCTAAGTCCCTGCAGGCCAGGCCAAGAGGAGCTGGGCGCAAAGCTGGCCACAGGCCCCTTGCCATCATCAGTGGCTGCAGGGCAGGAAAGCGGTGTCCCTGCCCCTGCATCAACATAACCATGGTCACCACGGGGAAAGGAGCCTGCAAGATAAGCAACAGAAGCTAGGGAGTGTTCCTCATCCTGGCTGCTTCCCAGGGGGTGTTGAGACATGACTGTACTGTTCCTGTGTTAACCAACACTTTGTGGGACCAGCTGGAGTGCCCCATATCTGAGTACAGCACAAATGTGTGCATTTGCTGGGAAACTGATCAAGAAAAAAGGGCCAGGTTTCATGACTTCTCAGGTTGTAGCACAGGGACTTCCCTACCTAGGTATAGGATAATTAACAGCTCTGGATGGATGTTTTTACCTTTAACTTGGCTGATCACTTCCAAAATGCATCTAAACCTTTATTACTTACCAGTATCCTGTTGCAAGGAGTTGCCCAGTGTAAAAACAAAACCAAACCAAAACAACAATATTACGTAAATATAACTTTTTTTTTTCTGGGCATGCTGGCTTTCCAGTTTTATGTGATGCCACTAATTAGCAACAGAGGAAAAAAAAGATATAAAGTAACTAATTCTTTACAAATACTGAATCACATTGTCAGTTGCAAGTTAACATTGCATGAGGACCTCAGATCTAAGCAAGTGGGTAGTCAACAACGTATAGCAGCTGGTAAGTGACAACCACACGTTGCTATAATTTTTATGCTTATTTCCTACTGGAGCAAATCATCATGACACTCAAATCATCACCGGGAGAATAGGAGATGGTGTGAGCTCCATCGCACCGTCACCGCCGGCGCTGCCTTGCCGTGGCTGCCGCTCCCTTCCCCGGGGGCAGCCCCGGGCTGGCGGATGCTGGAAGCGGGGCGCTCCCGGATGGCTCTGCACCTGGAGATAGACGCTGCCCTCCGGAAAGGAGACGAGGAGTGAAGGAGAGCCGAGGGAGAGCTCTTCTCTCAGGGAAGAGCTGAGAGGTGGAAGTCACCCGGGGACAGGCACAGTCCTCGGGCACAGCCAAGTCCTGCAGGGAACCACCCAAGCTGAGAACGCGCCAGGGCTTCCCCTGCAGCACCAATTTCAAAGTGGTGGAAGGGAGCCCTCGGGGAGCCGCTTAAGACCCTCTCAAACCACCAGAGGTGGCCGCGATCATCCTTGTGGCACCTTTCAGACGCAGAACAGTCTGCGGTTCTGTGAAGGCGCTGGCGCTCGCTCCTGGGCTGGGGCAGGCGTAGGCACAGCCAGGCTGGCGCTGCCCCCCGCAGAGGCTCCAGGCTCGTTCCGTTCAGCAGCACCCGGTGCCAGGCCGGGACAGCCCCGCGGCCCGGGCCACGGAGCGTCTCCATGGCAGCCCCGGAAGCGGCGCCATTGGCGGAGCGGGCGGAAGCGGAAGCGGCGCGGGGCGGGGCGGGTGGCGGGATGGCGGCGGCGGCGTTGCTGCTGCTGCTGGTGGCGGCAGGGCCCGGGCCCGGGCGGACGGACGCGGGGCAGGAGCGGCGGGACGCGCTGCGGGAAGAGCTGCTGCTGAGTCCGTTGCCCACCGGCGATGTGGCCGCCACTTTCCAGTTCCGCACGCGCTGGGACGCGGACCTGCAGGGGGGTGCAGGTAGGGCGGACCCGGCCGGGGCGGACCGCTCTGCTATTGGCTGGCCCGTGGGCGGACCGCACTGCTATTGGCTGGGGTACGGCGCAGGGGCGGGGCTATCGGGGAGGGACCACGCGACGTGTTGGTTTGCATCTAGCGATGACGTCAACGGTGCGAGTGACGTCAGAGGCGGGGTGAGGTGCGCAGGGACAGGGCAGAGCCAGGCTGTGGTGACGGAGGGTTGCGGTGACATCACGCGTGGGGGCTGGGGGCCGTGACGCAAGCGAGCTGTGTTGATGGTGCAAGCAGAGGCAGTGTCTGGGTGACGTCTCGTTTGGGCAGGCCCTGGTGTGATGTCAGGGGAAGGGGGATGACGTGGGCAGGGACTAACGCTGCCCACAGTGTCTCACTACAGGCTCTTCCCGAAGGCGCTGGGGCGGCTGGTGGCAGCGCTGGGCGTGCGGGAGCTCCATCTCGCGCTCACCCAGGGCTTCTGGCGCACCCGGTACTGGGGGCAGCCGCCCCTCCAGGCACCCGCTGGTGCTGAGCTCTGGGTCTGGTTCCAGCCCACGGTCACCGAGTAGGTACCCCAGCCATGGATCCGTCCCTCTGGGTCCCCTCTGTGGCCACTGCTCCCGGGAGCTGCTGCTCATCTCTCATGAGGCAGCCATTGTGTGTGAGTGAGCCTCCTGGTTTGAAAAATGTCTGCAGGGAATAAGAGCCCAGGAGTAGCTCTAAAAAACCACAGAATGTACCCCATCTGTTCACAGGACAGGATGTGGTGCTGAGGGCAAATCCTTGTTCAGTAAAGGCCCAAGTAATTCCCTTGTGGGCTCTGTGATGACAAACCCCTTGCTGTACTAATACAGTGGGGCTATATCTTGACCTCTCATCCATGACTCACTTCCTTTGACTCCCATCCAATACCTATCACCATCTCCCTTAGCACACCACCCCTGTTCAAGCTGCAGCAGCCCTGTGAGGACTCATAGAACTCTCTCCTCCCTGCAAGTGTCCCATTCTTTGTCTGCTGGTCTCGTCAGCCTTTGGACCTGCACCAAGGCATTGCTTTGGGTCTCACAGCCCCTTCCCCATTCACATATATCACCTCCTGCATGCTCCCTGCCCCTCTGGCCTCTCTCCTCACCTACCAGCTGTGCCTACTGTCATGTTCTCTTGGCTGTGTGATGCCTGTGTGTCCCTGCTGTGTGTCCCTGCTGCCCCTCAAATCTGGGGCTGCATGATGTGTCAGAATAAAATACCAAGAGAGCTGGGGAGTGCAAGCCCAGCAGTCTCTCTGCACACTCCATGCAGCTTTGGTAACCCAGTGTGGTCACCCCACTGAATGTTACTGACTTAACACTTGTTGTTTCCAGGATTTGAGCTGCTGAATAATCTCTGGTGTCTGTTCTCACACAGTGTTGATAAAGCCTGGAAAGAACTGAGTAACATCCTTTCAGGAATATTCTGTGCTTCTCTCAACTTCATTGACTCGACCAACACAGTGATTCCAACAGCATCTTTCAAACCCCTGGGTTTAGCCAATGGTGAGCCTGGCTCTGCCCTCTCACTCTTCCCTCTCACTTCAGTTCTGCCCCATGCCACTGCCAACATTCCAGGTGCAGACCCTGCAACGACTCTGGGTCTGAGTGTGTACAACAGAATTCATTAACCTCTTCCTGGAAGGATTTCCTCTCCCTTCAAACAAGGCTTGGATTTAAACAGAGGAAACTCACAAGTAGTACATGGCAGATGCTCCCAGGCCCTTATATGTCTCTATGAAAAGTGTTTTACGAAACAGTGAGGACTACAGGATTTAAGGCACTCATGAAAAAAATCTGCTAGGATATATCCTTACCCATTCTTTCCAATCACTCTGAACAGAGTGGGATCTACTTCTGGTGGAGCTCATGGCATTTCAGGCATACTGAGAGGGTGGTGGCATGTGGGGTCCACTGGGGGTGGAACAGATCTGCTGCTGTCCTCATGCCTGTAGCAATACCAGCCTGCTGACCTCCCTCTCCCTGCCCAGGGACAGATCACCATCTCCTGCGTTACGCTGTCCTGCCTCGGGAAGTCGTCTGCACAGAGAACCTCACCCCTTGGAAGAAGCTCCTGCCATGTGGCTCAAAGGTAAAGACAAGTCCTGCTGCCTAATTGGGCCACTCCTGATGGACTTGGACTCCCAGCAGCAATCTGGGAGCATGCACTGGGAAGTTCCCTCAGGCCCTTTCTCTCAGTAGGAGCAGAGGACAGGGCAGGGGCTGAGTTTCTCCCTTGTTCCCTGCAGGCTGGGCTCGCTGTGCTGCTGAAGGCCGAGCGCTTGTTCCACAGCAGCTACCACTCCCAGGCAGTGCATATCCGCCCCGTCTGCAGGGTAAGTGCTGGGCTCAGCTCCCTCCCTGAACACCCCAAGAGAAAATCCAAAGCCACCTTGTCACATTGCAAGGTATCACACTGGTTTGCCCAGCTGCCCTGTGATGGGTTCACTATGTCTAATACAGCTGTCATCCTCCTTCTCTGGTTACCCCAATGGAAATCTTGCAATCCTGGTGGAGTTCCAGCTCCATCCTGGTGTCCTCCCCTTACAGAAAGTGTGATCAGAGCTGCTTATCTCTTTCTTGTCCAGGATGCCTCCTGCCTGGCTGTGTCCTGGGAGCTCAGACAGACCCTCACTGTGGTCTTTGACTTCTTTTCCAGCGGCCAAGGAAAGAAAGGTAAGCTTGGTGGCTGTGCTCAAGTGCTCCCAGCCTGCAGCATTTGATCTGCCACCTGACCTTGCCTCCCACAGACTGGTCCCTCTTTAAGATGTTCTCTCGCACACTGACTGACACATGTCCTCTGGCATCGCAGAGCAAAGTCTACGTTGACATTTCCCCTAAGAACAAGGTAAGCTCATGGGCCAGAAAGCATGCCCTGCTCCCTCAGTTCAGCCACTTCATGTGGCTCTGAAACATCCTCGCCTCCATCCCTGCATGGCCTGGCCCCTCAGGGGCTAACAAAGGGAGGTGATTTCCTTGCTCTGAGCAGGGCTGAGGGGATGAGCCTGGTGGTGTTAAAAAGAGCACAGTGCTGGCTGTTGGGTGGGAAAGCTCAGGGCTACCTGGAGGGACTTTGCCCAGTGCTGCCAGTTTCTTCAAGGGGCACTTTTTCCTTTCATGGTCCGTTTGCTTTCCTCAGGAAAAGGAGCTACTGGAAGTGTCCCCGCCTCCAACATCAGTACATGAAGCTGTTGTCCAAGGAGACAAGAAAACCTATGCTGTCTATGACCTGCTGAGCCCCTCGCTCTTTAACACATCTCGCAGCCTCAATGTGCAGCTGAAGTGGAAGCGGCCCCAAGACAGCTGTGAGTGAGCAGAACTTCACTTCATCTGCACCACTGGCCAGGGCTCCAGGGCTGAAAATGACCCCACTCCTGTCCTTCCTCTTCCACAGCAGAAATGCCCATTCCCACACTGCATGCTCAGCGTTACGTGGGGGGGTACGGGCTGCAGACCGGGGAGATCTGCACCCTCATCTACAACACTCACCCTTACCGAGCCTTCCCCGTGATCCTGCTGGAGACTGTGCCCTGGTACCTGCGGCTCTATGTGCACACCCTGACTATCATCACCAAAGGGAAGGAAAACAAGCCGAGTAAGTAAACCTTCCAAGCAGCACATGCCACCTGATTCCCTTGGCATGAGCGGCTCATTCCAAAGATGGTTTAGTCCCTCCCTCAGGCCCCAGTGATCACTGGGAAACTGGATTGTGAAACAAAACGTTTTAGGATGTTTTCCTAGCCCCAAGTTCAGTGCTCACAGCAGATGAGACCATTATGTCTGTTTTATTTATAAGAGGCATATGGATGGTGTTTCATAATCCAACAAGGGTTAAAACCAACATGAATTAATTTTTGTAGCACAGGAAGCTCAGTATAAAAGTTATGATTGGGTTTTATTTTGCATTTATACCTTTCCTTATGAATACCTGATTTTCATGGGTCAGTAGCTTTAAAGACCAGCTAAATTTAACACATGCTTTTTGCTATGGGTATATCTTCACTTGCCCAGAAAACCTCTCTCAGGACAGTGCAAGCAGGAGGACCCAGCTTATGGGAGATGTCCAGGCAATGTGAGATTGGACAAGGTCCCCCTAGTGCCATTGCTGAAATCTCTTTGGGGTTAGGTTACATCCACTACCAGCCAGCCCAGGACCGGAGACGGCCTCACCTCTTGGAAATGCTGATCCAGCTGCCAGCCAACTCCGTCACCAAGATCACAATCCAGTTTGAGAGGGCCTTATTGAAGTGGACAGAGTACCCACCTGACCCCAATCACGGCTTTTATGTTGGGTAATGACATTCTTCAGCTCATCTCTTTCTGGACTTTGCATAGGACTTAACTGCCCAGGTCACTGGAGATGTCTTTGCTGTCGGGACTGACACTGGCATGTTCTTCTTGCCCTTAGTTCATCTGTGCTCAGTGCCCTGGTGCCCAGTGTCATTGCAATGAAGGACATGGATGTGGAGCAGAGCCCTCTCTTCACCTCGTTGTGAGTGTGCTTGTGCTAGGGAGTGGGGCTGTGCCACAACCTGTGGGCTGTGGCTGCTCTCATCCTCTCTGGTGAGCACAAAGCACTGGTCCTGTGCAGGCTGACTCTGCCTTTCCTTCTTCCACTCTCCAGGTTTCCTTCCTCAGATGGCTCCAGCTATTTTGTGCGCCTGTACACAGAGCCGCTGCTGGTGAACCTGCCAACACCAGACTTCAGCATGCCCTACAACGTCATCTGCCTCACCTGCACCGTGGTGGCCGTGTGCTATGGCTCCTTCTACAACCTGCTGACCAGAACGTTCCACGTGGAGGAGCCGAGCCGGGGCGGGCTGGCCAAGCGGCTGGCCAACGTCATCCGAAAATTCAGGGGAGTGCCCCCACTCTGAGAGGAACCAGGGCAGGCAGCACTGCCTGCAGGGCTCTGTGGGGAGACTGAGATAGCAGAGCACTGCTGCCTCTTGTCTTGCTGGAAGCAGCTTGTTCTGTTTTGCTGCCAGGATCTCTCTTGGGATCCAATAAGCTGAGAGACCACTTCCATTGCTAAGGTGGGAAATGGCTCTAAGCTGGGAAATGGCTCTAAGCCCATTGACTACTGAACTGCACTGCTATGGGACTGGGAAAAGTAAAAGATTTCTGTTTGGGAGAGGTGTAACTTACATGCTGGGAATGGTGCTGGAAATAAACTTGAGTGTTTTGTACATTTGTGCTGCTCCTGGTTGGTTTTGCTTTCTCAGCTCATAGGCAGAATTGTCCCTCTTAAGATTGTGAGCTGCCAAGTCTGTAGCACACTGCCTGGATCAGCTGGGATTTGATGCAGGCGGGACCAGGCAAGGGGGTGTGATCTGCAGCAAGGAGAGGGATTAATCTGCTCTAACATCTCACCTTTCATCATTGCCATGTTTCACATACGTGTCCTGTCACGCTTGGCCGCATTGGAACCAGTTTGCAAATTAATTGTTGGGCACAGTGTATGTCTGCCCCGTCACCAACATCAAGGGTTTATTTTCTTTCACAGGAAAAAGCTGCTCTTGCTCACAACTTCTGTTTGCAGGATTTTGAAACCCTCCACCTGCTCACCCCTCTGCCACAGCACAAGATTCTCCTCTGCACCCACAGCATCCCAGGAGCTTTGGGGAGCCTTGGCTCAGCAGACCCCAAGTGCTGAGCTGCAGCCAACTCTGGGCTGGGAATGCAGGAACACTGGCACCATTGTGCTCTTCCGTTATTTTCTCAAAATACAAATTAGCACCTTGTTGTGGTTCACACAGAGCAGTGGGAGGTCAGTGGTGGTGGTGCTGCCTGGCCTCTCACAGTGCTGCTTTCAGGGGTACGCCCTTTCCATCTCAGATGTGGCTTTTATGATTGGAAGAGACACTGCTTACAACCAGCTAAACAAAGGACAGGGAAATCTTTGGAAGAAATATTCCTCACAACCAAAGCAGAGCACAGCCAGAGGTCCTTTAAAAGCTTCTGCTTGAACAGAAAGGCCATAAAAACCCCATGGCCTCCTGTCCTGCACAGAACAATCTGTTCCCACTGTCCTGGGATTACCTTTCCCTTCTATGCCAGAGATGTTCTTTACTCTGCAGCTCCTTGCAGATCCACTCCACTGGATGGCTCCACGCAGCCTGCAGAGCCTGCTGAAATACGAGTTTTGGACGATCCCTCTCTGTTCCTGCCTGCTAAAAAAGGTGCCACGGAGCTGGGAGCTCATGCTGCTTCCAGCTACAGCTCTGCCAGCCAGGCTTCAAGTGCAAAACGGAATTTCTTTATAGAAAGCTGGAACTATAACCAAAACCCAAGCGAGCACACAGCTCCCACAGCAGGGCAGGAGTCTTAGGCATGAAGGTCCGTCCACATTGCAGTTTGCATAACGATTTGGAGAGTTGTGTCAGGTTGGACCCAGTATCAATCCTGCACACTTGCAACCAGCAGCATGTGCTGGAGCAGCTCGGAGCAGCCCAGTTCCCCAGGTGAAGCCCGCTTGCTACTGGTGTTAGGTGGGATCCTGAAAGTCACCTGAGTGGTGATGGAGTGCCATGGGAATCATCAGCTGGCATCTAGTAGTTATTTTTACAATGAACCATCAGAGCTGGCATCAGCCAAAGGCTTTAGGGCCATTCCTGTGCAGTGCCATAAACCAGGAATTTTAAACATCCCATAAAGAGGTCAGCCTAGCATAATGGCAGAGCAGAGGGAAACTAT
The DNA here is from genome assembly GCA_013400495.1 of Nicator chloris. NCBI lineage: Eukaryota > Metazoa > Chordata > Aves > Passeriformes > Pycnonotidae > Nicator > Nicator chloris. The sequence continues at coordinate 334,004 of WAAE01016891.1, forward strand.
CCTGGGCTGGATACACACTTGCTGGGCCATTGGGAGAGTGGGTCTTATCATAACTATCAAATGCACAGGCCAGCCAAGTGGAAAACTGTGGGAAATGTGGGTGGCCCTGCAACTGTGCCTGGGTGGGTTTTAAATGGTTGTGAAAATGCCAAATCTTGGTCTTTGGGTTTTTTTGTTTTGTTTTTCCTGGACTATTTTTCTTCTTTCCCTTTGGCTCCCTTGGGTTACTCAGTACAGGAGAGACATGGAGCTCCCAGAGGCGACCCCAGGGGAGGACTGTGAAGTTGGCATCTCTGTTAGGAGGAAAAGCTGAGGGAGCTGGGGCTGTTTAGACTGGAGGAGAAACGACTGAGAGGAGACCTTACCAATGCCTGTGAGCAACTGCAGGGAGGGTGTTCTGAGGATGGAGCCGGGCTCTCCCCGGTGGTGCTGAACAGTGGGATGAGGTACAGGAACACCCCAAGTTCCACCTGAACATGAAGAACTTTACTGCATGGGTGACTGGAACAGGCTGCCACTGAGGTCGTTCCCTGGAGATATTCCCATGGCCCCTGGACACGATCCAGAGCACTGTGCTCGAGGGGATGCAGAGCAGGGAGGGCGGCTGGATGGTCTGCAGTGCTCCCTGCCCAGCCCTGCTGGCCTCCGCGGCTCTGTGAGGCAGCACAAGGTGCAATGGAGCGTGCAAACACAACTGAATAATAACCACAGAATATTCTGAGTTGGAAGAGACCCATCAGGATCCTTGAGTCCAGCTCCTGGCCCTACACGGGACACCCCAGGAACCCCACCCTGTGCCTGAGAGCGGTGTCCAAACGCTTCTAGAACTCAGACAGGCTCAGGGCCATGACCACGGCCCTGGGAAGCCTGTTCCAGTGCCCAACCACCCTCTGGTGTAAATCCTTTTTCTAACATCCAGCCTAACCCTCCCCTGACATAACTTCAGGCCATTCCCTCGGGTCCTGTCACTGGTCACGAGGAGTGAAGAGATCGGAGCTGCCCCTCGTGCGGAAGTTGCAAGCAGCGCTGAGGCCTCCCCCTTAGTCTCCTCCAGGCTGAACAGACCAAGTTTGGCTCATCACAAGAACCCACAAACACAAAAATCTTTTCACACAACCAGAACCCGGCCCAGGGCCGGCTCCCAGCGCCGCCCGCGCCGTGCGCAGGCGCAGCGCCATCCGCGCAGGCGCAGCACCCGCCGCGCGGGGCTGCCCGGACCCGCCTGAGGAGCGGCCGCTGCCCGCTCCCGGAGCAGCAGCGCACCGGGGCCGGCAGTGCTCCCGGGGACAGCCGGCCGGCCGGCCGCGTGGGGCCTGCGGGGCGTCCCCCGGCTCCCGAGCGGCCTCTCCCTCCTTCCTCAGGGCGGCCCGGGGATGGCGGCGTGAGGCGGCGGCACCGCGCGGTGAGTGCGGGCCGGGGATCGGCGGGGGGCGGCCGGGGCCCAGCCGGCGGGCTGGTGGAGCGGGGGAACTCTGCGAGCTTCGGGGAGGAGCAAGGGGGAAGGTTTCCCTCCCTGCCGCGGAGGAGCCGCGCGCTCGTAGCCCTGCGTACGCCGGGATGGAAAAGGCTTCAACCGACCCTGAGCTCGGTGCCAGCATGGAAATAACAGCGCTGTGTGTGCCCTTCCCTCCCTTCCCTTCCTNGAGAAACGACTGAGAGGAGACCTTACCAATGCCTGTGAGCAACTGCAGGGAGGGTGTTCTGAGGATGGAGCCGGGCTCTCCCCGGTGGTGCTGAACAGTGGGATGAGGTACAGGAACACCCCAAGTTCCACCTGAACATGAAGAACTTTACTGCATGGGTGACTGGAACAGGCTGCCACTGAGGTCGTTCCCTGGAGATATTCCCATGGCCCCTGGACACGATCCAGAGCACTGTGCTCGAGGGGATGCAGAGCAGGGGGGGCGGCTGGATGGCCTGCAGTGCTCCCTGCCCAGCCCTGCTGGCCTCCGCGGCTCTGTGAGGCAGCACAAGGTGCAATGGAGCGTGCAAACACAACTGAATAATAACCACAGAATATTCTGAGTTGGAAGAGACCCATCAGGATCCTTGAGTCCAGCTCCTGGCCCTACACGGGACACCCCAGGAACCCCACCCTGTGCCTGAGAGCGGTGTCCAAACGCTTCTAGAACTCAGACAGGCTCAGGGCCATGACCACGGCCCTGGGAAGCCTGTTCCAGTGCCCAACCACCCTCTGGTGTAAATCCTTTTTCTAACATCCAGCCTAACCCTCCCCTGACATAACTTCAGGCCATTCCCTCGGGTCCTGTCACTGGTCACGAGGAGTGAAGAGATCGGAGCTGCCCCTCGTGCGGAAGTTGCAAGCAGCGCTGAGGCCTCCCCCTTAGTCTCCTCCAGGCTGAACAGACCAAGTTTGGCTCATCACAAGAACCCACAAACACAAAAATCTTTTCACACAACCAGAACCCGGCCCAGGGCCGGCTCCCAGCGCCGCCCGCGCCGTGCGCAGGCGCAGCGCCATCCGCGCAGGCGCAGCACCCGCCGCGCGGGGCTGCCCGGACCCGCCTGAGGAGCGGCCGCTGCCCGCTCCCGGAGCAGCAGCGCACCGGGGCCGGCAGTGCTCCCGGGGACAGCCGGCCGGCCGGCCGCGTGGGGCCTGCGGGGCGTCCCCCGGCTCCCGAGCGGCCTCTCCCTCCTTCCTCAGGGCGGCCCGGGGATGGCGGCGTGAGGCGGCGGCACCGCGCGGTGAGTGCGGGCCGGGGATCGGCGGGGGGCGGCCGGGGCCCAGCCGGCGGGCTGGTGGAGCGGGGGAACTCTGCGAGCTTCGGGGAGGAGCAAGGGGGAAGGTTTCCCTCCCTGCCGCGGAGGAGCCGCGCGCTCGTAGCCCTGCGTACGCCGGGATGGAAAAGGCTTCAACCGACCCTGAGCTCGGTGCCAGCATGGAAATAACAGCGCTGTGTGTGCCCTTCCCTCCCTTCCCTTCCTTCTGCGCTCGGCCACGAACCTCTCGTAGCTCTCGTTAGCGCCTTCGGAAAGGAAATCCAGGCCTGTTTCTCGCCAGGGCACCACAATGCTCTGGCAAGCTTTTGTCCAGGCAGCTGGACTGGGATGGACCTTGTGGGTCCCTTCCAAGCCGGGATATTCTGTGCTAGTCTGTGAATACAGTGCTTTGCAGCGCACCCTCCCCGAGCCCCCATGCATGATTTGAGCCAGCTACAAAGTGAATTTACAAGCTGTTCTGTCATACGAACATTGCTCATGATATCCCAAACATGGAAGTGCAAGAGAAGAGGAAGAACAAGCTCTTAAATGCAGTCCACAACCTGCTGAACTCTCCCATACTTCCCTGGTACTGAAACATATCAATAGACCTTGCAAGTGTTGTCATAGTGCAGTAACTTTTGTCTTTCTAAACTATATGTCATAACTCCTCATAGCTGCCCAAACAGCATTTTTGCTTTTCCTAATCTGAGATGCAGAAAACTCAGCCTTATCAGGCTCTATTTGGACCTCTGAAGCCTGCTGAAGGCACAAGAGGTAGAGAAGAGGTCCAAATTAAAACTACTTTTCTCGGGGAACTTGGAATGGGGCTGGAGGTCGTGATCTTTGGCAGTTAAACAAAGGCAGAAGGTGGGCATAAAGATCTCTGAAAAATAGTGAATTAGTACAAATGAAAGTAGTAATATTTCAGATGACAACTGTGACTACTGACATCTCTTCCCACCACAGAGCTGGCTGACTTAAGCTTCTGCTCCTCTGATTCCTGATGATTTCCAGGCCCATTCCAAGCTCTCAGAAAAAAAAAAACCTGTTTTAGTTTGTATGTCTCCTCTGCCTTCCTGCTCATGGGTGGAGGAAAATTCATCCTGGTGCTGTGAGGGTATTGCAGTCCAGATGGAGTGAGCGCTGCCTCTGGACAAAAGCTAATCCATCCCCCATCAAGAATGATGCTCAGAGGGCAGCTTTGAAAGTGGTGGCTCAACAGAGGGCCTCCACTTTTCACCAAGTGAGTTGCTTTGGCTTGTGTCTAGCTTGAGAAATCAGAACACTAACCCCAAGGCTTGGTTAGTAAAGGATTTGTTGCTCCTTTTGGAAACTGTTGTGATTACATTGCACCATTTCTGAGTCTACATCAAGTGTCCAAGGCATGATCCAAGACTAGGGTAAGGCCTTTGCCAAAAATTATAGACTCCAGCTGAGTCATACCAGCAGATAAAGCTTTTTAAAAATTGAAATAATAATGGCAAGGCTAAAAAAAAACCTAGAGAAGTTAATCCCTGCTGCAAATAAGTCTTAAAGTTTGAGCAGTTTCAGTTCTTGGGTTTACGACAGAGGGTTGGCATCTGGGAAGCTGGTCTGCTGTTGCTTTTCTTAGCTGAACTCTTCAAACTTGTCACTTGATAGTTCTTCACCTCTCTTTTTGTCCCAGTGCTTTAGATGATGTGTATTTTTCAGCAGCTGTTTTGGGGGCTATGTGATAGTTGAGTTGGTTTTGAACACACACTGGCAGTGTGAAGCACTGCCCACACACATCAGTTAGTAGTTGTGACAGGGTTTTTGATTAAAACAATTTTAAGCAGACAGGTGAATATTGTAGGGAAGAAACACATCCCTGAGGTTTGCTCTTCAGTTTATGTGCACCGGATACCTTGGGAGACTTTTATCTAACCAGTGTGGCTTTTCATCACAAGCAGAGATTTCAGCTTTTGGGAAAGGGAGGGGATGACACCAGCACACCCCAATAAAAAGGTTACTCAGTGTTTTATTGCAGGCCTTTCAGCTCTCAGCCTGGGAGACTCTAACATCTGCTGGGGGAGTTCCGTGTAGACAGCACTGGCTTAAAGGCTGCCTTAGTAGAGTCTGAACAAGCTTACCCTTGAAGTGCTTAGGGAAAGCTGGCTGATTATTCTCCCAGGATAAATGGACTGTTAAAGAATTCAAACGTTCTTGAGAAAGGTACAGACTTGGTATTGACATGCTGATGTGTCAAACCTATGGTGTAGGAGCACCTCTCCGTGTGTTAATTACTGAGTTAGTTTGTAGAATGTGAAGGAACAGCTTGCTAGTTCCTCAGATGGATTTATTCCAAAATGTGACTGATCTGTTGCAAAGCAGTGCACTGTGCTACTCACTCTAGACCTGTCATAATTGAAAATTTGTGTCTGCTTGGGAAAGGTCTGATGCTGGCTTTGCACTGGAATTCCAAAATCCTCCACACAAACATACACCAGTAGGACCTGAATGTTTTTGTGAGGGAAGATGACAGCAGGGAGGGCTTGGAATGCAATGGAAGCCAGCTAATAAGCATGTGGAAAAGTATTGGTGCTTGTTTACTAAGGCATGTGCAGGGAACCTCCCCTGGCTGCTCCTCTGCCTGCAGGAACTGGCAGGAGGAGGCTCTGGCACCACGTGGAGATCAGACTGGGCCACAGTGGGAGCATCACCAGCTCTGCTGCTGAGGGGTCTGCAGTGAGTTCAAGTGGCTCCAAGAGCTGTGGAGGAGCGAAAGGAGGAAGTGGAAAGGAGCCATCAGGTGAATATCAGTGGCCACCAAATCAGATGACATGAGGAGCAGCACAGGAGCAGGTTTGAGGATAGCGGGACACTGGGCTGGCTGAGGCAAGAGGTGAGTCAGGCAGGGGGGAACAAGAGCAACTGGTTGAGGGAATGCAGGATGCACTTGTGAAACCAGTGCTCTTGGGTGACAGGTTATTATTTGCTCTGGAACACGGTAGTCTTTGGCTTGGATTGTGAGGAGGGGACAAAGACAAGGTAGGAAGCTTTAATTTGCAAGTTTAACCTTGCTTGAGAAACCAGGCAAAACCGAGTATTGTTGTGGCTTCCAGAAGGATCTGCCTGTCCTAGGCATGAAGGAGAATGTTCCCTGCTCAGTAAGGAGCTGATAAGCAGGAGGTGCTATTTCTCTTTGATCAATAGAATGTAAAGAAAACTCGGTCTCAATGCCAGCTGTACAAAGAATCTCTAGTGAAGAGGACTTATCTTACTAGTGGAAAGTCCCTTGAGGAGATAGAGCTGTAGCAGGCTCCAGTGGTAAGAACTTTGTCTAGGATCAGCTGTGGGATACAGCAAAGGGTCCTCAGCCTTTAACTGAGTGGTAGCGAAGGGACAGGTGAGAATACAAGCAAATTGACTACAGACACAAAGAGCATCTGTTTGAATGGCTGCATTTGGCAGAAATCCAAGAGGTTTGCAGGTTGAAAGGCATTGGCATTGAAACTCAATGGTAAAAATAACTACTATTAAATGATTCTTTATTCTGCAGTGGTTGCATTGATTGCTACAAGCAACTGGTTCTAGCAGGAAACACTAATATTTTAAAATTAGTAACTTGTTCTGAGATGGCTTTTTGTTTGTAGGAAGTGCTCAAGCAAAGCTTAGATGCTTAGAATCAATTCAGTGTTTAGAGTGTTATTGTTAAGAGCGTTGTAGGAGCCAGGAGCCCAGACCATGAAGTACAAAGTGTAGCTACAACACAAATTATAATTATTTTCCAATTGTAGTCAGTTGTAAAGTTTGGGGCTAAAGGCTCAATAGTGATACATGACCCTATTATAGGTCATGAGAGATTTGTGACATTAGTTCTGAAAAATTCTAGTTCTTTGTTTCAGCCTTGTGCTACATAACAGACACATTGTTTACCCGTTTCTTTACTCTAGAGACAGAAAACCCAAAGCAGAGTAGGCACTTTAAACTAAAGTTTTGAGAACAAGTGACACACATTGGCAACAGAAGTCAAGCTGATGCAACTTAGGGCTGGATCTAGCAAAAACATGATATGGTGTTTAGGCAGTGATTTTTAATGCTGAATGTTTGGAGCACTTGTGAGAACAAAAATTGCAGGAACCTTCAAGATGGGAACATTTCAGGAGAATTAAGGCAGCTGCAGATCATTGATTTAGTACAACTTTGCTGCAGTCAATGCAATCTGAACTGAAAAGTTGGGTGATGGAGTTTAATTACCTTCCTGTTCAAAGATTTGTTGTTAGATCTTTTTCTCTCCATTCTTCCCCTTGGAAAAAAGTTCTCAAGTACTTCTGTGGTATTGTTTACTCCAGAAGCATCTGAGCAATTCACAAAGGCAAGCAGACAGCATGCTTTGTTATTAAATGAGTAATAGCTAATTCCAGTTTATAGATGGGGGAAAAGGCTTGGGACTGGACTTGCCCTTAAAGATGCAAGTGAGTGACCTGCCTAAAACAGGACTAACATTGGGAACTTTATTCCTGTGACTTGGCTTCATCTGTATTGCAGCATAAAATAACTTCTTCCTTACTTTTTGGCTACTGAACTGCAGCTTAATTTTATTAATTAAACTCCAGCTGCCCTTTCTGCTGGAGAACACTCCCTTGCAGGAGCACCAGCACAATGTACTTTCCCCACATGATGTTTGTGCTGGTGGAGAAGTTGGCTTGCATTTTCCTACTAACATTAAAATAGATTGTGCTGCACAGGATGGCAGCATTTCCTGCTGCTGACAGCAGAGCCCCTTGGTACCTGCGAGACAAGTCTGACCTCAGTGTTCTTTTGGAAGAGAACCTCATGTGGTTTTCTCTTGGCTTTTCTCTGCAATCCCTCATTCCCCCTCCCTTTGCCAGGAAATCCCTTCTCCTGCCAACAGGAGCCAGTGGAATGTGCTGTTTGTTTACATTCTCACTCCTTCATCCTACTAACCTTCTGGGTTACTAACCAGCTGTAATCCTAACAGGCTCGGCTGAGCCCTTCAGCCTTCTGAGGGAGCTCCATTGAGTAATTGCAGATACAAGGCTTGCTGCAAGGAGCTGTCCCCACCATACTCTTCCTGGTGGGGGTGAGGCATTTATTGTTTTTAAAGCCGTTTGAAATCCTTGAAGGTAGTAGTAGTGCTTCAAAGGAAAAAAACAAAAACACAGACTTAGTGTCATTGAGGTGGTTGCTAAAGGTAGGAGCAGGTTTTCTGGACTTGTAGCATGCTGCAATCCCTGCCTAGGAAAGCCCTTAAAGCTCAGTTTCCAGAGGGTTTTACAATAATCCAAGTGAGGAAATCCTGTGTTTACACCACTTATGGAAATTGCCATTTTGAGCCTGTCCCCCCCATTTGATCTATTCACATACTTTATCTGACTTCAGCTGTTTGGCAAGGATTATAAATCCTTAAGCAAGGGACTGTCCTCCCCTTTGTTTTACAGCCTGGACACTGCCAGGGCTTTCCTGGGTAGCCTGATGTGTAGCTGGTCTGGTGCTGTCCTGCTGGAAGACTTTATTGTTTGTGTGCAGAACAATTCCTTACACTAACGCTTCCTTAACACTTCTCTGTAGCACCAAATAATGATTACCCTTCAATTGCATTTCGTTATATCATCACTCAAGCCTGTGGACTGTCTTGGATCAATGTGTGTAGGGAAGGCTGTGGCAGCTTGTTTCCCATTGCCACCTCTCCCTTTCTGTTCCTGCACTAGGCTAAAAGGGTCTCACTTGTCAGCCTGGATAAAGGCCTGAGGAACAGAGTACACAGGATACAATGCTGTACCAGCATTAGCTGGTCCTGTCCCCAGCTGAGTGGTGCAGGAAGCTTTCTGCCAGCTCCAAGAGACACCAGAGCTTAGAACAGGGAGTTCAACTATCAGCATATGATGCTTGGAAGTAAATGAAGCTTTAGAAGAATGTCAGTTGATTTTTTCTGTGCATTTCTCTGACAGTCTGACATTTTCCCCTCTCTACAGAGCTGCCTGCCCTCCAGAGGAGTTGCTGGGGCCTGTTTTGGAGCCCATCTGACTGCTACTGCCAACGAGGCTCCAGCCAGCCACGATGTACTGCCTTCAGTGGTTGCTACCTGTCCTGCTCATACCCAAGCCCCTCAACCCAGCATTGTGGTTCAGTCACTCAATGTTCATGGGATTCTACCTGCTCAGTTTTCTCCTGGAACGGAAACCTTGCACAATTTGTGCCTTGGTCTTCCTGGCAGCTCTATTCCTCATCTGCTACAGCTGCTGGGGGAACTGCTTCTTGTATCACTGCACAGGATCCCAGTTGCCGGAATCAGCTCATGATCCCAACATAGTGGGCACCTAGAAAATGATAATCTTCCAGTCTGCTGAGGGCTCTTGTTTTGCTTTTAAAAAGGGGTTGGGGCTGGGGAGGAGGGGGGTGTTGGGTATGGGACTGGAGTAAGGACAACCTGTCTCCTGTAACTGTGCGTGGACTAGAGTGGCAAATTCTTCCCACTCTGCCTGTGAAATTTGACTCGTTTACTGTGTGAACTCTGGCAGCACCACCTGCTTTTTTAGAAGCAGAAGTCTTTTCTTTCCCGTATCACCGGGAACAGACACCAGCCCTCTCAACTGAGAACTGCTGGAAGCCTGAGCCGCTGGCCCCTGCCCAGCTGGGAGTGCTGGAGTTGTGTGTCACTTGTCTGCATTAGGCCATGGTGGTCTAACTCAGGGCTCTTGGCCCACTGAGCCTGCTTGAATAGCTACAAGATTCTCTCAGTCTCTCTTTGTGGGGAGCCAGCCTTCCCACCTTGCTGATCAAGGGCGAGTGCAACAGCTCACAAATGGACTTGGCCAAAAGCTGCTGGAGCCAGAGGCAGTTGAGTCATCTCCCCCTGCTCAGCCTGCCAAAGAGATGTGTGCACTGCTGAAGTGCTTTCTGAACTCTATGCTCCAAGATCCCAGCCTGAAAGCCTCAGTTATGCTGCTGCTTTTATAAAGCCTGACAAGCAGTAGAGACTCTCTTCCCCTCCTCCTACATGTCCCGGGTTTACCAAGGTATTGACTGTAAGGAGAAAGAACTGGCATGCTGCAGGACACAGGGTTTTGGAAGCCACTGTGAACTTTACCCTACAAAACTCACGCTAGCCCAAAAGGCCTGGTGTGGGCAGGGCAGGAGAGGATCCATGAGGTGGAGGGATGGCTTGAAGCAGTAAATGCTTCAGCCATTTTCAGAGTTAATGGTTTTGGGCCAGAGGTGACAGAAGGTGCTGGTGCTACTGACTAGAGAAGGGCAGAGGCTGGAAAAATGCCTGGTGTCTCCAGCTTCCCTGGCAGAAGGATGTCAAGAATCCAAGGTGGTGGTGGGTCAGGCCTACAGCCTGGGGCAGAGGTTGGTTTGTGAGAAGCCTTAGAGGTTGACACAAAACACCTCTAAACTTTGAAGGTTTCCCTCCCCTTTGCCATCTGTTTGTCTTTCCTTCAGTCTTCTGGTGGAGAGCAGCAGAAGTGGCTGTTGCTGTCCTAAGGCAGTTCAAACTATGAGGTTGTGAAACTTCCAGAGTATTGTTTGTTCATTGCACAGCTGTTCAAAATGTTTAATAAAGCTTTATAAACTTTGGTCTATGGCCTCTTGCCCAGCATGATACATTGGCTGCTCATTGTGGATGCCTTAGCCCAGCAATCACGTGTCTCTGCATTGTTCTGTTCCCAGCACAGCAACCCCAAACAGTCTTCAGCAAGAGGCAGAGCCTGTTTGCCCTGTAGCTTCCAGTACTGACTTTTCTTGACTGTTTTAAGCTGACTGGGAACCAGACTGGCAGTTCCTAAACAGCCTCGTCTCACAACCAGAAGCACCCCCTGTGTGATGTGTATCTCTGCTCTTAGGTGACAGATTCCCCTTTTTCTTGCTGCTTACGAAATTAAACCCCCGAGCTGTGTCCTGGAAGCTGCTAATCCCCAGTGCCGACAGTAAAAGTGTCTGCTGGGTGCCCACGTGGTGTAAGCCCATCCCATGACACCGTGTCACCCCAGCCTGTCCTTCTGCTCAGGGCATCCCAGCTGCCAGCAGTCCTCCAGGGGGACACACATGGTGGTGTGAGCCCTTCCCCAGCCTTGGCCATGCCCCTGTGTAGAACGGGGAGAGACAGACTGTGGAATCCAACAGCACCCAGAAGCACCTGAAAGTGTTAAAGGGTGTGGGAGCTGTGTTGCTGGAGCTGAAACAGGCTTGGCTTTATCCCTTGCTCTGAAGGCCAGGTCCAAGTTGGAAAGAGTTCAGGGCATAGTATTGTTTACATGATTAAAGAAAAGCATGTGCCACATCAAAAATAGATGTGACAGCTCTGTCACCTGTCAGGCTGAGGGAAATCCCAGTAGCTGTGACATCAACTCAGGCATAAATAAATGGAGAGGGGAGGGCACTCATTGCAAGCCGTGGCACAGCTGTGTTCTGAGCAACTTTCAAGTTTCAATGTATTTAAGCTAATGCACTCTGTTCTGTCAAGAGAACACTTCTGTTGCTCGCTAGCCAAGTTGCACTTTACAGCAATTGAAATAAGTGCTAGCCACAAAGCCATACAACCCTTTGGACAAGAGCAAGCCTTGGCTTTGTATGCGGGGTTCAAGACAAGATACAGCTGCAGGCTCTTGCCTTGTATGAAACCCAGCTAAAGCACTTCAAAAGAGGGAGGCTGCAGGACAGCTCTCAATGGGTAGGAAGCCTCCCACCCCTACTGCAGAGAAGGAGCACTCTCTGATATGCACACAGCCCTCCCCAGCACACTCTCTTACCTTCTTTAGGGCCCTGAGATACCATCTTCATTGTAAAGATAGAAAAGAAAAGCAACTTCTTCATGGTCAGCCAGAAAGCCTCGGGCAGAAGGAGGAACCCAACAAGTCTCACATCCCATGCTAATACCTGGTTCATCCTTCTCCATAAAGAGACTGTGAAAAACCAGCCTGTGACTGCAGAACAGGTCAAACCCGATGGCTTCTGAAAAGCAGTGTCACAGCTTCCCTGCCTGGGCACCACAGATGGGGCTGAGCCTGGGCAGACACAGCCGGAGTGCCAAGCCAGGCGTTTGGCAGCTACATGGAAAAATGCCTATAATGAGATGTTTTGCCCTTCTCTGCCAGAAGAGCAGTGGGGTGGCTCTGTCCCTGGGTATCCCGGCGGCACCACGGGGTCTCTGTGGGGGCACTGCACAGATGGGCGGCTGCACCAGTGGCTCAAAGCAGTGGGATTTAGAACACAACCACTGTTGTGCCAGGCCCCACTGAGCGTGGACACTGCCCGCAAGTGTCACTTGACACTTTGGCACTGAGTGAGTCTCATCACCTTGCTGAATTACAGAGTGTCCATCTGCCTGATGCTCCCTGGATATAGGAAGCTGGAGCCTTAAGCAGTTCCTTTGTCTTTCCATATGAGGGAGAGATCTCTTTTCTAGGTCACATAACAGATCAGTGACACAGCAGGGTCAATAAAGGAAAAAAAAAAAACCAGAACAAAATAAAGCCAGCCCAGGTTCCAATCCTTACAAACAGAGATGCAGCTTGGATCAGGCAGTCCTTGGACTCTTCAGTACAGCCTTAAGGTCCAGGGGCTTTTCATACTCCTCCTCACCCTTCTCAGGGAGAGGGAGCATTCCCAGGATGCCCAGCTGGAATACCACAAGGCTTGCATTTTTATTTTTTTTTTAAGCTTTAGATCTGGCTGATATCCATGATCAGCGTCATCTTAGGATCTGATACTTGGCAGTTGAGCTCCCCAGCACTGCTAGAGGTGCAGGTAGGAATCAGCCTGCTCTCCCAGCATCTGCCTCTCATCCAGGGATCTTGCTGGGTTAGTACCTCCTGCCTGGATTCTCTTCCTGCTCACCCTGAGACAAGCCCACAACGTGGCCTTAAAAATAGCAGCAGCCAGAGGAAAGAGGTTTATCCCATGGAGGAGCCATTGGGCTGGCAGCACCCACCAGTGGGCTCACAGAGGGAGCCAAGTCCAGAGGAACAGTCCCTCTGACAGTAGCACCAGCCTTGTCCCTCATGCTGTCACCCAGGCTGGTCCAGCCAATCTCCTGGACCAGGCAAACCATAAATATCACTCAGGGTCACAGGTAGCCCTGCAGCTTTTCTCTGGCACCAGCTGGTTTCCCAGCCGTGGGAGGTAAGCTACAGTCTGGTAAGGACTTTAGCCCTCCCCTCTAGAGCCTGAAGATTAACCCTTGGACAGAGGGTTTTGCTACTCTTCCAGCAAAGGCAAATCCTCTGGTAGCAGGGCAAGGGAGGACAGATGGCTCAGGTGCTACCCAGACCTGCTGCTGGAGGGGATGAGATCCAAGTGACAACAGGCTGTGTCCTCTGAACACAGAGGACAGCCTCCTGTCCACCCCCTTGTTACCAGTGAGTAACAGGCACTGTGGGAGCTCTGGTGGCACTGCCAGCAAAACCTGAGAGCCTTACACAGGGGGACAGTCCTGCTGTGAGCCAGCCCTTTATCATACAGCACCCTGCTCCTGCCCCAGGAGACCTTCTGCTGCATTTAGGCTGTGGGAGAGACCCCAGACCCTCAGCACAACTCAGGATTTGCAGTTCAGGGCTGACCCTGTGTACTGAAAAGCATTTATCCTGTGGGAGCCAGGGCTCCACGTTCTTGGGCTGTGCTACCACTGAGCTTTGGGTAAGTGAAGGGAATGCTCAAGTCAAACAACAACTCATCCTCACCATTTTAGAGCCCACTGCCAACACAAACTGCACAGTACAGGACCCCCGCTTCCTCACTAGAGGAAGGGGCAGCCTACCCTCACTGCTCAGGGGCAGCCAAGCCCCACCCTAACACCCTCTTAAGATGCCTCAGCTGCCACTGAGGCTGAGGACAAGACAGGGAGAGGAGGAAGCAAACAGTGCCATAGGCAGGGCTTGGAAATACTGAATCCAGTCCCCTCATTCCCTGTACACAAACCACCTCAGTTCCCCTGCACTTCCCCAGAGGTCAGGCTGGACAGCAGCACCCTGGCCTCCCCCAGCACCCACCTCCTCCATTTTGCCCCTGTGGCCATCCCATTCTCAAACAGCAATGCCAAAGATGCAGCTCTGAGGGCTGGAGGAGCCACGGCCTCGCCTTCCCTCCTGGGGTGACCTGGCTACCCCACCCCCAGCCCACACATTGCACGGAGACCAAGGGACCTGCACACAAGAGATAATCCCTCCATCGCTTAATTGTTTTAAAGACAAACAAAACATAAAGCATTAAACTATTAAGGTGCTAAGACTGAGTCACTTACCAGTCTGGGGAAGAGGGAGCAGCCAGACGGGGGGGCTTGGGGCACTAAAACCACCCCAGACTGTGGTGATGATGGTAGTGGTGAAGGAGCAGCAGCAGCAGCATCCACTCTGCATTTAGAAAACCCCCAATCCCCAGTGCTGTGCTATATGTCAATTACTTAAACACCAAGTGAGGGATCCCAATCAGCACCCTCTAATTACCTTAACACAGCAGGCTTGTTTCTTAGAGTTGCTGGTAGAGCAGATTCTGCTGAAGGGAGGTTGTGCCTGTCCTGTCCCCCCAGCCCAGCCTGAGAGGTTTCACTCAGGGACACTGTGCCCTGGATTCTGGCAGCACAAGCACCACCCCTGCCCTGCCCTGCGCTTGCTTTGGGCCACACAATGGCAGAGTCCTGCTCTGCCAGCATGTGCCAGGCTGGGGACACATGGAGCACCCCTCAGGTCCTGACTGCAATGACCGTGTTGCTTGCTTTTCCTCCAGGACTGCTGGAGGTGCCAGACATGGCCCTGATCCTGTGCTGAACCACAAGCCTGTCTGGGGAATGGCTCCAGTGGCACAGAAGCCCCACCAGATCCCAGAAGCATCTTCCAAAAAAAGTGTCTGAAGCACCAGGAGCTTCACATGGGTACTGCACATGCTCCAGGCAGCATCAGCCCCTCTAACAGGGATGCTAAGGAGCTAACAAGTCCTGTCATACACAAGCTACACTTTTGTTTTGTGAGGTCTGTTTGTATTTAATTATCAAATAGCAAAGTATTTACATCAACGTTAGAGTTTCAAAGCATCTCCACCCCCCCACCACCCGCAAAGCTGGACCTTTTCAGGTTTTTTCCCAAAGTTTTATTACTATTAAAAAAAAAGAGCTAAATATTTTACTTAGACACTGAAAAAGGCAAGTGAGGGGAGCTGGGGAGAGACACACAGATCCACACGTTCTCTGCATAGTCAGTTGGAGATCTTACAAAAGACTGTGTAAAAAAATTATAACAGCAGAGGAGAATGACTTGTAGGGTTTTATGGACCCCAGGAAGCCAAAGAGCATCCTTAGGTGGGGGCTCCCCTCTGGAGTTTATTGGCTTAAAAAGTAAATTGGCAGACAGAATGATGATGGAGGGGAAGCTCTGCGTTCCCAGGGCCTCCAGGTCATGCTGGCTGTGGTGGCGAGTCTGGTGACATGGTCCCACCACAAGCGCTGCACAGAAACACGGATGGACACACAGACATGTGGACACACGGCCCCACGGAGGAGGGCTTCTCTGGGATTGCCTTGCTGCCTTCTGCCCTGACGTGTCCCCAGCACATCTACACCAGATCTTGCTGAAAGCCTTGGGGAATTAAGCCATCCCAGGGTGCTCCTTGCACCTGCTGCCTTCTGGAAGGAGCCAGAGGCTGCACTCAGCAGGTAAAGTCCTTCCTGTCCTGCTGCACGTGCCACAGATGACCAAAGGCCAAACCTTAACGTGTGCTTGCCTTCTCTCTCCCCAGCTTCCAGACCAAATCTGGCTTCCGCATGTTATATTTGTAAAAGGTTTCTCCCAGGGATAGGGATTTGTATAATTCCGGCAGAGCTATGCCACAAGCCACCCCTTGGAACAGCTACCAAGGGACAGGGTGTTTATGGCAGCTGCCCATCCCTAAAGGCTGCAAACATGGGAAGACCCAGAACACTGAGGTTTGGGGAGTCCCTGCCCAAACGCAGAAATGCCAACACAGCAAACCTGCTAGGAAGGGAGGGGGGAAGAAAAGGCTCCAACTCCCAAAATGATTTAAAAAAAAATCCATTAAACCAGCTGCTGCTCTTCAAGCCAGTATGATCTCTCCATACTGCTGAAGAGCCTGCTCAAACTGATTTTAAATATTTTGCTCATTAAAAAAGTAGCCACCAAACAACCAACCATGTACTTGGTTCATAAATAAGTGGCTTGGTTAAACCACACCAGGGTACTGTGAGAGTGAGTGAGTGAATGAGTGAGAGGCAGTGGCTTGCCTGGGTCCTACTCGGATGGAGAACTGGGGCAGGGGTTTTGGCCACCTCCTGCCCATGCTTGGTGCCCATGCTTGGCTCCCACCCAGCTTTTGTAGGACACTGGCACCGTGGCAGGGGCTGGTGAGGGGTGGGTTGGGTCTGCTGCCTGCAAGGAGGCTGTGCCAGAGGCAAACACCATCCCAAAGGTAATGGGAAGCACAGAAAGCCCATTGCCTGAGGACCGAGAGGAGGGCACAGCCACTGGCTGCTCTCTCTGGGTCCTTCCCTCCAGCACCCCTGCCCCACAGCATGCCCCGAGCCCCCAACGCACTGTGCTCCAGGAGAGCACCTGAAGACCCCCAGGTCTCTCTGAGCAAGGTCCCTGGGACCCAGGAGGTGAAGGAGTGAAGCTTTGTGAACCACCATGGTGAAAGGTTTCCAGCTGGGTACAGCCACAGGAGAGGGAAGACGGACACACATGCAATGAAGTCAAAGTCTGGGATGCTGCAGGGATCACTCAAGGGTTATGTACAAGCAGGTGCTGGGTGGGAGAGGGCAGGGAATGAGCATTGCCTTGCCGACACCAGGGATCAGCCCCACGGGATGTGTGTGGCACAAAGGTGGGCAGGAATAGCCACCCACAGCTGAGACACGGCTGAGGCCTTTGGGAGTGAGCAGAGGGGAGATGAGGATGCAAATGTGGCACAGCACTTCCAGATGGGGGTATGTGGCTGGGGATGCTGCATGGGGACTGCTGCCTGGAAGCTGAGACACAATGGGTAGCAGGAAGGCTGCTAAAAACATATCAGGTGGACAAAACCATCTGTGAAAGTCAAGTACTTCCTCCAAAACATTCCCACACCTGGAACAGCTACGTGGGCCATGCACTCAAGCACCACAGTGGCACTGGCTTTGGTGGCAGGGCCAGCCCAGGGGACTCTGCTGGTGGGAAAGCTGGTGGCAGAGCTGGGGAGGGCGGCTGGGGGGTACTTCCCAAGGGTCTGGCTGGAAGACCTGGAGCATATGGTGGGAGAAAGCGCAGCAGGGTGAGGGCTCTGCTGGCATCCCCACTCCTGCTCCCCAGAGAGGCGAGATGAGTCCCTTGGGGAAATAGACATAGCTGGAAGATTTGATCATGTGCCCGGGTGTTCCGATGGGACAGTGCTGGTCACCAGAGCCTGGAGCTGTCACATTTCAGAGTCCGAGAACCCACCACCTGTTAAGGTCATGGTGAGGCCAGAGGGGCCACCAGAGTCCTGCTGTCATCCCACGCCACCACCACCACCTCAGCACATCACCCCATTCCAGCCAGCCTGGAATTGTGACATCCCTATGGCAAAACATCTCTGCCAGCACCCTCAGGAGAGCCAGAGCCAAGAGGGAGATGGTGGGGAGGGTGAAAGGGCAGGGAAATTTGTGCTGATTTAGAAAAGGGCTGCAGGAGACTGGGACCCTGTGTCTGAGGTGCAGTGATGCTGTCCCCCAATTCCTCCTGGCTTACCCCAGAGCTGTGGGGGAAAAAGTCTCCCAAAACCCAAGTCTCTTGGCAGGACATGCTCTGCTTGCCCTCCAGAGCTGGCTCTGTTGGTGCCCACAGGCTCCTCTTGCCAGCAGAACAGCGCTGCTTCGTTAAACACAGGCCAGAAGTCTTAATGAGCGATGGGGGAACCCAGCGGCTCCCCTGGCTGCATCTGGAGATAATGCCCTGTCCTGCTCCAGGGCTGCTCCACGAACACAGCCCCATGGTGGGGAGGCCAACCCTGGGCACCCCGCGGTGAGGACAGCAGTGTCCCTGGTGCCAGGAGGAGCCCCGTGTCTATAGGTTCTCTCCAGGCTGGTACTGGGGCTCTGTCGAGGTGAAGTAGTCCTCCAGGAAAGCCTGCAGGTACTCGAAGGTGGGTCTCTCCTCCGGGTCCTTCCGCCAGCACTGGCACATGAGGTCGTGCAGGGACTCGGGGCACTCGGGCGGGCAGGGCATGCGGTATCCCCGCTCCACCTGGTCCAGCACCTCCCGGTTCACCATCCCTGCGTGCGGCCAGAGGAGACATGGCATGGATCAGAGCCGGGCCAGTCCTGCACCATGCCTGTCCCGGAGGGGACACCAAGGGTGTTGTGCCAGGACACGCCTTAGGGGCAATCCCAGTGACCCAGGAAGAGAGGGACCCCTGGACTAGCAGCAGTTGTCCCTGTCACCCTACTCAGGGACTAGAGTGGGACATGGTGGCTGGTATGCTCCATCCTGGCCAATATCTGCTCACCCCAGTGAGGCAGGATCCAACCTGGGAAGAGGCAGCTCAGGGGCAAGCACTGGGCATGGACAGCTGGTGTTGGACACCACAACAGGGACAGGGCCTCTGCCAGCAAGTGCCAGCCCTCACCTGGGTATGGCACTCTGCCCTTGGTGGTCAGCTCGGTCAAGAGGATGCCAAAGGACCAGACGTCTGACTTGATGGTAAACCTGCCGTACAGAGCTGCTTCGGGGGCCGTCCACTTGATGGGGAACTTGGCACCTGGATGGAGAGGCAGGGTGAGGGGGTGCCTCCAGGACCCCCGTGCAACCACAGCCACATGGTGGCTCCAGGCACAACACACCGTGGGGACCTGTGGCCATTGCTCAGGTGCCAGCAGCCCTGGGCACGCACCTTGCCGAGCCGTGTACTCGTTGTCCTCGATGAGTCGTGCCAAGCCAAAATCAGCCACTTTGCACACCAGGTTCTCCCCCACCAGGATGTTGGCAGCCCGCAGGTCCCGGTGGACGTAGTTCATCCTCTCCACATAGGCCATGCCGGATGCGATCTGTGGGGACCAGCACGTGGGGCTGACAGGATGACACGAGGGTCCCCGGGGACAGCCTGGCACCACTAAGGGGAACAGGCCTGCAGCAGGACCCAGCTGAGGTGTGGGAAACACCAGTTGCTCAAAAAATGCCACGCAGACTTGGGTTTGCTGACCAGGGAGAGCTGGCAGCAACAGGAATGGGCAAAATGATGGTCCCAGAGTGCAACCCCGCTCTGGGCTGAGACCCAACAGTGGCACCCACCCAAGCAAGGCTGCAGAGCACCCCACTGCCTGATCAGTGACAGCCACCACAGCCCAGTGAGGGGCTCAGGCAGCCACTGCCACCACAAGGAACAAGGGAGGCCCAGGGATGTGCAAACCCACCTGAGCAGCCATATCCACAAGCTGGGGAAGCCGCAGGTACTTGCCCATCTCACCCTTCAGGAAGTCCAGGAGGCTCCCTGTGAGGAAGACCATGGTCAGAGCAACCTGGAGGACCAGAGCCCCTCAGCTGCCCCCTCGGTGTCCCTCCCCTGCTCACCCTTGCTCATGTACTCGGTGACGATGTAAATGGGCTCCTCCGACACCACAGCGTAGAGCTGAACCAGCTTCTCATGTCGGAGCTTCTTCATGACCTGGGCTTCCTGCAGGAAGGCCTCTGGGGACATGGTGCCAGGCTTCAGTGTCTTGATGGCCACCCGGGTGGTGCCATTCCAGGTCCCTGTGGCACAGGACATGCTGCTCAGTTGGCACGTATGGGGCAGGGAGCTGTGTCTGTCCCTCGCCCCCCGCCCCACCACAGGCATCTGCAGATGGCTGGGGACAGGATGCAGGTGGTGACACAGAGGGGACAGCAGGGTGGGATGGTCCTTACCCATCCACACCTCTCCGAAGCAGCCCTGTCCCAGCTTGACCTCCAGCCGCAGCGACTCCCGGGGGATTTCCCAGGCATCCTTGGCAAGGCCTTGGGTCTGGGGCTTGGACGTGGGGCAGATGTTGGTGAGACGGTGGCACAAGCCATCAGCGTGTTCTGGCACAGGAAGGGACAACAGCAGGGTGACACGTGGGTACTCAGGCATGTGATGTCTTTACCCCACATCTTTCCTGTAAACACCTTGGGGACCCATACCCAAACCCCCACCCTCTGCCCTAAAACCCAGCTTTCCACCACAGTCCCACACAGCTGGTTTGGTGTGCCCCAGCGCAGCAGTGGCTTCCCAGCAACGCCTGCCCTGCAGCGAGGGCAGGGACAGCACCCAGGGTGCCACCCAGACCCCAAGAGGACCCACATGGCTACCCACTGGAGTAGTAGGCCACCAGCTGCTGCAGGCTGTTGAACTGGGTGCGGGAGGTGATGTAGAAGCCGCCGCTGTCCAGCTTGCGGATCTTGTAGTGCTTCACGTTGAGCCCCTTGGCGTTGTCAAAGTCGGACACAGAGAGGCAGTAGGCACCTGTGGGCAGGACAGAGGGGCTGCAGGAGATGTGCCATGGATGGGTGCTCCCCATGGGGTCCCACTGCGGGTGGGCATGGGGGAGGCAGGACTGGGCATGGAGGTGCTGCCTTCACCCAAAAGCAGAGGACGGGGAGCAGCTCCTGGCTGCACCAGCTGGCAGCAGGTGCCAAGGAGAGATGGCACATATACCCCAGCCACAGCCAGGCCACACCATCACAACCTCCAGCTGCCCTCTGCTTGCTCAGCAGCTCTGCCAGCAGCCATCCTATGGGATGTGCTAACAAGGGGACAGGAGCAGGCAGAGCCAGGCTGGGGGGAGCTGCTGACCAACAACTCCTCAGTGTCTCAGAGAGGAGCTAAGGGGCTGGTGGGCCCAATTCCCTCCTGCACAAATCACCCCATAGGCCTCTCTTCAGGAGCTTGGCTCTGCTCTGCCCACATGAGAACAACGTGGTGTTGCTGAGGCCACAGATAGCAGATTTATGCTATGGGGAAGATTTATGCTGCTGCTTGAAGAAGCTGTTTCCATCAGAATAAAACAAATAGTGATAAGTTCAAGGCATAAAACCAGAAAGGAGCATCAAGGGGCTTTTCCCAAAGGTGCATTTGGAGCCAAACTAAACCAGGTAAGAAACATCACCCTCAGGCAGTCAAACCTCAAAGATCACAACTCGCACTTTCAGAAGTGTCAGACTTGAAAGGACTAAAGTTCATCATTCCCTTGGCTGGGCTGCCCAGGAAGCATGTGTTCAAGATTTTGTCACTATACAGGGACAAGGGAAAACCAAAGAAACATCTAGTTGGGGGTGTACAAAAACCCAACCAAATAAACCAACAGAAAAAAAACAGGAAAAGAGACCATCCTGCCTGGTGGTCTTGCCAGAGTTGGTGAGATCCCTGGCTTCCACCCTGCCATGAGCTGAACCACCTCTGTGAAGGGCACTCCCTGGGTAGGCAGCGGTGGGAGAGAAGTGGCCACATCCCTCCAGCCCACAGGCTCAGTGGTGTAACAGTGCATTTGGCACAGACATGTCACTGGTGATGTGATGGCCACGTCAGCATTGGCTCCCTGGAGACCAGCACCAGCAGGAGAGACTGAGGGGGCTCAGGGTACCCCCACATCCCCCAGAGAGGGTCTCCTGCAGGCCAGCAACCTCCCCAGCCCTGCTCACCTTTCGTGGTCTCGCTCTCCCTGACCAGGAAGGTCCCTCGGGGGTTTTCGGGGTTGAGCAGCAGCCGCTCAGACTCCCGGCGAGTGATCTTCCCAAAATACCACCTGCAGGAGAAAGGCAGCGGCTCAGCACCTGGCACTACCCCCTCCACTGCCTGCCCAAGCAGGGGGCTCAGCCCTGGCCCACTTGGGAGAGCAGGGGCTGTGTCTGGGCTCAGGCACCTCAGTGTGTGCCACACAGCCTGGGCTGGGCATCGCCTCCCTGCCATCGGGGTTGGAACCTTCCTGCCACACCTTCAACTAGACCAGGTTGCTCAAAGCCCCATCCAAACTGGCCTTGAACACTCCCAGGGATGGCACAGCCGCAGCTTCTCTGGGCAACCCGTGCCAGTGTGTCACCACCCACTGGCTAAAGAATTTTTTCCTCACATCGAATTTAAATCTCTCCTCTTTTAGTTTAAAAACATTCCTCCTTGTCCTTTCACAGGCCTCTCTGCCCTTGTAAAACACCTCTCTCTTTTTTAGAATCCCCTTTAAGTTCTGGAAGGCTGCAATGAGATCTCCCCTGGAGCCTTCTCTTCTCCAGGCTCTCCACAAAAACCAGACCAAAAGCATCCACAGCCCTGCTATGCCACCACTCACCCCTCCACCATGCAAGCACGCTGCAGCACTGCACTTATGGCCTTAGAGAAAGGCTGGTTTGCACATAAAAAGGAGAAAACTAACAAAAAGGAAAAACCCAGAGGGCTTGGAGGCTTCTCCCAGGAGCGGGGCAGGGGTGGAGTGCTCGGGGTGTGTTTGCTATTGCTTGTCTATAAACTGTCTAAAAGATGGCAATTACTCTTCAGCCTGGATGGAGTCTGAGGGCGCGACATAGTTACTGGGGATGTAGCCCGTCTGTCCTGTAGTGAGGGAATGAGCCAGCCACCAGTCACCTTCCCTGCAAGAGAACCAAAACACACTCAGTGTGAAGCCAGGAGCCCCCCAGCCAGCCCTTCACCCACCCACAGGCACCGGGGGAGGCTGAGCCAGCACAGAGCCCCACTGGGAAAAGGTGCAGCCCCAGAGCCCCCAGCCCCACAGCCAGCCCCCAGCCAGGAGTGCTCCTGCTGCCAGCCCCTGCCCGTGGCTCTGTTTGGGTGAGCTCTCGTTACTGGGGCCACCCATCCACATATGGAATGCTTTAAACCTGAATCAGGCAGGGCAGCCAGCAAGCCAAAATACCTTTGGAGCCCCCTGAATGGGAAGGGTATCTGGCTGGAGGTTGGGAGGCACTGGGGGTCCTGGCAGCAGGGAGCAGCAGGCAAGGGGAGGGACAGGAAACGTGGAGGAGCGACAGAATGATGGCAGCAATTGAAAAAGGAACCAGGAAAACCCAAGGGAGTTAGTTAAACACAGGCTGCAGAAAAGCAGCAGGACAGGGCTGAGGTTTGAGCAGGGGCTGAGCCCTGCCCGTCTGTGGTGTCCAGCCTGGATGCAGCGGGATCTGTCCATCCCGGGTGTCCCATTCACAGCCCCTGCAAGGCTGCAGCCCCGACCGTGAGCCTGCACAGCCACGAGAGAGGCTCCTTGTCCCTAAAAACCTGCGGCAGAGCCACCACCCATCCCTCCTGCCCCCGGCACTGTGGCCCCAGGCATGTCCCCAGGAGCTGGAGGGTGCTCTGCCCTCCTTCCCGCCAGCTCCTGCTCCGGACGGGGCTGGAAAGGACAACAAATAAAGAACAAGAGGACTGCAGGAGGTGGCTTCCCCTTCCTGTGGACAGCACGGCTTTTCCTCCCACCACCTGCATCTTCTTGCCCATCAAAGACAGTCACTGAAATCATCCTGACCACAAGGGAGACGAGGCTACGGGAAAAGTGCAGATTCGTGGGAACAGCCCTGTAAGGATACGAGAACTTGGCAGGACAACCTCCGCAAACATGCTACAGAAAAACACCAATAACCTCAGCCACCACTACAAGGATCACCAGACCACATCCAGACCCATCCCTGACCCTGCAGACGTGTAAACTTCCATCCTTGCTCTGGACTCACCAGCTGCTTGTGACCTGTGCTTTTCCCAGCTAAACCAGTGATGCTTCAAAGCACTGGGATAGCCCAGACATGGCCCCCAGCTCCCTGCAATGGTGTCGGTGTGGTGGGGACCTTCCAGGCATCTCTGCCTACTTATAGAGATGGACTCTACCCCTGGAACAGCCTCACAGCAGCCCCTGGAACAGCCTGGATGACATTTTAGCTTCTTCCAGCCCCAGCATATCTCATGGCAGGCGGTTTGTGCTCCTCAGCCAGGGCTGTTGCCCCAGTCACCTTTATTGAGGTGGCTCTGAAGGGGACAGGAGGCTGGTTGGGCTCCTTTCCCACAGGACCAGAGTAAACATCTGCTTGAAAAATGCCCAGCTTTTAACTTGTGGCTTTATTCCAGCTTGGGCTGCAAGGCTACAAGCTGGGAATTCAGCAAAACAAACTATTCCAAAAATGTCTCAGTGGGGAAAAAAATAATAATAATCATCATTATCATCAAAACAAAGCATTTCAACAATTCTCTGCACAATCTTACCCAAAATATCCCACCACATCCCAGCTGGCTGCCTGCTGGCTGGGAGGAGACCTCTTCCCACTGGAAGTGGTGCCACAAGAGCCTTCCTGCACTGGGTGGATTGGTAGGATGACCCAGAGCAGGGAGGTGAACGATGTGGAAGCTTCTCGTCTCCCCCTGAGCAACGCCAGCCCTATCAGAGCAGCCAAAACCTCCTGCCACCCTGCAAAGCCACCCTGGCCATGGGCTCCTGCTGTGCCAGCCCTTCCTGGACTGAACCGCCCTTTTGCTCCTGCAGCTCCAGGGCACTGACTGTCCTGCCAGGGAGCCCAGAGGAAGGGGACATCACACATCTGTCTGTTGCTGTCCCCAAAGTGCAGCAGCCCGAGCTGTTCCCAGACTGTGTGAGCATCTCTGGGAGGTTGTTGAGAAGAGTGATTCACCCCTGAGCACTGCACAAACTGCCCAACTTCCTCCACCACCTCTCTCCCTGTGGACATCTCACCCACACATGCACTGGGAAGGTTGGCAGCTACATCCTGCACCCTCCACCAAAGGACTGCATCACCAAAAAAGCCCTTTTGCTCCCCAAGATGCTGCAGAGCCCATCACAGACTGACCCTTCCCTCTGACTGAGCCTTTGACAAACAGCAGTAGAGGAAGAAACAAGTGTGGAAACCCCAGAACTGCTAAAAGGCATAAAGAAAAACCCCTCATATATGGGCCTGATTTGGACCCCCATGGGCAGAGCTCACTTTGCAACAGCTGGAAAGCAGAACTCAAGCACAGAGCTCACACACTGCTGAGACTAAAAGTAAGAAGCACCAAAACTCCCAAATTCAGGCTTTTCCTGCAACATTGAAACGCTGCATATCCCAGACTTCATAGATGAACCGAATCACCGTTAATAAACAGCATTGGAACAATGAGAACAAGGATCAGATTGAAAACAGGTTTGTGCCACACTGCCCAAGCATTGCAGGAGAAATCTCATTCCTGGGATGTTCCCTCCTCTTTCCACCCTTTGACTTTGCTGTTTTGGGTGCCCATGCTGGAAGACAGCAGTGGAGGGGGAGCAGGAGCTGCAGACCCTCAGGACCCTGAGGCAATTCCATAGTGGGGACACTGGGGACATTGGCTCTGCCAGCCAGGCTCTGGACTGTGTGTGCCTCCTGTCAGGACAGACCACACATGGGGTTAATACAGGATCATTTTTGGAGCATCTGCCAGCTGGCCATGCTGCCCTGCAGGCGATGGATGCGCTGTGGTGACCAAAACGCGGAGCAAACCAGGGGGTCAGACCCCCTAAGGAAATACTGGAATCACCAGAGCCACTCATAGAATATAAAAATAAAATTAAAAAATGCAAAAGAAAAATGCAAAGGGCAGGGGGGAGTGGAGAGCCAACTGGAAAGAGAGTGCAGAGGGGAGCCACGCACGGACAAGGAAAGGGGATGGGTTCAGAGCTCCCAGGTGCAGACACGGCTCTGGATGGAACATTTCCCCAGCATGGGAAGGGACTTCCTGCTCTGTTCTGGTCACTCAGAGAGGACAAATGCAACCAACCACAAAACCATCTGGAAACCATCTCCTCCCAGCCCTGCTCCATCCAACCTGCCCTCAAGTGGGCAGCAGACAGTTTAGATCATTTAGGTCATTTATAATAACAGTAGGAATGTGCAATACACACCTGACATCCACTTTTCTCCTAAACGACAGCATGGAGGGAGAGAAAAAAGAGTCAAGAGAGAAGCTGAAACCAGAGACAGCACACAGGTACAAGCACAAGGAAAAGCACCCATGAAGCTGAGGGATATGTCCAGGCTAACAAGAGGGTGCTGAGCATGTACGGGGACAGGACTGGTGGGGATGTGGCTCTGTTGGATGGCACAGAATGGCCAGCAAAGAGAGGATGTGGCTTGGTGACAAGGCTGTGAGGCCACAGTGACCAGCAGCAGGGCCAGGAGGATGAGGAAGCAGGCAAATGACCGCTTTCAGCGTCAGTGTCCTTGGACAAGTCACAGTGTCTGTGTGCATTTTGGCACATCTCTCTGAGCAGCCATCCCTGGGACAGCTGGCCCTGCCGGGCTGGGCTGGGGGTTCCACGGGAGGGACAGAGGTGACAGCTCACCAGGTGGGCTTGGCTGCAGGGACAGGGACACTCACGTGTTGTTGACGATTTGCAGGCGCTCTCCTTTCTTGAAGGACAAGTCCGTTTCGGTCCGGGACTCGTAGTCGTAGAGGGCTACGAAGGTGGTGACTCCCCCTGTGACAAAGAGCACTCAGGAGGGGCACAGCCACGCCTGCCACCACGGAACAGCGCTGGCTGCCCCTCCCCAGGACATTCCCCTCCCACCATCCTCCCACTGGCCGACACCACGGACCTGCTTCTCCCCCAAGCCCAGAGCCCCTCAAAAGCCCGAGGCCCCACGAAGCTGGACACAAACCCCGCATGACCAGCCTGAGCCCCTGCCCGCCCTGCCGAGCCCCAGCCCACACGGACCAGCCAGTGCCCCGGCGCGCTGCGGCGAGGTGACCGTGTCGGAGGTGTTGAAGCCTCCGAAGAGCTTGGATTCAGCAGCCATGGTCCCGAAGGAGCGGCTGGGGGTGCGGTGGGCGTCGGGAGCAGGCGCCTTGCTGGGGGTCTGCGAGGCTGGGTAACCCCCATGGTGGGTGTTCTCGGTGGGCTCCAGGCTGCGCCGGCGCTGGCTGGGGTCTTTGGGCTTGCTCTTGCTGCTCCCCATCGTCCCGGGCTGCAGGACACACAGATGGCTTCTATTACTATTATTATTATTATTATTATCATTATTGTTATAGTAATTATTGTTGTTAAAAAGAAGTTGTTTCCCAGGGCTCGAGTGACAGATGCCTGCCCACCAGGAAATGAAACAACCTCTGGGGTCTGTTCGAGCAGCAGCTGCTGGGCAGTCTGGCCATCCTGCCCTTGCCCTGGGATACCATCACCCCTCATTAACATTGAGACACCTCCTGTGTGGCCAGAGAAACTGCCAGGACATGCTTTGTGACCAGAGGGAAGCACGCTGAGCCATGGGAGTGCAGAGCAAAGATGCTGAGCATGGAACCTGCACCTGTGCTGACACTGTGGCAGCTTTGGGGCCAGGCATCTGCCATGGGACACAGCTCAGTCCCCACGTTTCCTCCTACGCGGGAGTTTCTACCAGGATGGGGATTTAAGTACTGAAGATGGACCTTTGAAGTCCAAAACATGCAGCCAACAGGATAAAAGTTTAAATCAGGAGCAGTTTCAGGCAGTTTGCAGCTAAGGACCAAGGGATCTTGCCTTTATATATAGTCAAATAGTTTATATATAGCCTTCCTTTCCACTCAAGACCACGCTCTATAAATACCTTCAAGGTAATGACATAAATGAAGGCAGGGAATTATTTGCAGTCTCCAAAGATGGCAGGATACCCAGCAGTGTCCTGAAGCTATGGAAGGAAATATTTAGGCTAGATCACGCATGGCAGGAGGGAAAAGGGAGGTGGAGACAAGCAGGGAGGAGAGTATCTCTGATAAGAAAACAAGCAGGGAAGCAGCAGAGGAGGCAGCTGCTGCCCACAGGGTGCAGACCTGGACACAGCCATCCGGGAGGCTTTGGGAGGGCTCAGCCTCATCCCACAGAGGGTTTTTCTAGCCCATCTTTGGAGAGAAGCTCCAGCTGAGCACCCCAGAGCCATGGGCAGCCCCAGCAGCCTGCACAGCCCCAGTGTCACTGGGGCAAAGCCCTTGGCTCTTACTGTGGGAAAGCTTAGGGGTGCCAGGCACAAGCTGCTCCCTGTCCCCCTCAGCTCCCCTCCCACAGCAAGGGCTTTGACTGACGATCAGGGCTTATTTCCCAAAAGACACAATTTCCATCTACTGTTTTCCAGCTCCCACACTGCACAGAGGAGCAGCAGTGTCCTTGTGTGACCCATGCCGGCAGGCTCAGATCCTGCCACGGCTTGGGATTTGTAATAAACTGATTTTTTGTGCTGGGTAAGGCCCCAGCAGCCACTCCAGTGAGCAGCAGAGCTGTCCTTCCTCCTCTGGATGCGGGTGATGAGGAGGGACCATGCCTCTATCTGCCACAGGACTCAGTCCACCCATATCTGTGCCAGGCTTTGGGGGTCTCATAGCAAATAAGGGTCAAATAAAAGCTTTGGACTTGCAAATAGTCACTTCTGGCAATCCAGAGGCAGATTCTGCAGCCAAGGGAAGGAGTCTGTCCCATAAATAAATGCACTTTAAAAGCTTTTTGCACTAGAAGGAGAACTGCAGGGGAGAGCAAGACCTGAGGAGTGATGACAAGGAGCCCCCACCTCCCTGTCCCCAGCCAGCCCCTTGCTCACCTCTGCCTGGGGCTCTGGCACCTGCTGGGGCTCCCGGGATGCCAGTGGCAGTGCAGGGAGAAAAGTGGGAGCATGGCAGGGCTGTGACCATGTGGCTTGTGACTCCCCACGGGACCATGAGCAAGAGTAGAGCTGCTCAGAGTTTCCCCTGGAAGCAGCACTTCCCCAGGCAGGAAAACACCCCAGCCAGAGTGGTGGATTTAGCAGCACCTCGGGGACACAAGTGCCCCCCAAGCACATTTTCTGAGCCTGGGTCTGAAAATGATTTATCAGTGTGCTGAGGAAATCAAGGTATAAAATAGTCAATATGCCCAGAGATTACCCAGGAGCAGAGCAAAGAGGGGACAGGGGATCCCCTAGGCACTTCCCTAAAACAGGGGCATCCTCACCTTCACACTTGTGAGCTTGTGGGCACAGGATGTGCAACTTCCAGGCATGTCCTGGCCAGGAACACCATGAACTGTGAGTTCATCCCTCCTCATGTAGCAGTTTGGGCAGGGAGAGCTCCCACCCTGCACTGGGGTGCTGACCCTCCCAGGCACTGGATGTGCTGATCATTGGGACATGATGTTCCGGCAGGGCCCAATCCAGCTGTCAGGACTTTGGCTGCAAGAGCCAAAGATGGAGCAGGAGGAGGAGGCACGAGCCCCCAGCTCTCTGGGGAAGGGGCTGCAGAGCCCCACTCCAAGCTCTCCTGTTGCTTTGCATCTAAATACCTGCAAACTCTGACTTCAATCTGGCCAGTGCAAAATGCAGGCTGGCAACCCCAAACTGTGCCCAGAGGCACTGGCAGCCTTGAACCATCCCCACTCCGAGTCGAAGGTAGCTCAGCCAACATGACCATGTGGCTTTAGCCCTGTGGCTCTGCACCTGTCCCCAGGGAGGGAGAGGGGCCTGAGAAAACCCTTGCAGCTCCCACACTCCCTCGGCAGCCGGAAAGGAAAGGGTTCAGATTCCCCTGGGAGAACGCAGGGTTGCGCAAGAGCCTGGCAAAGGGGTGATTAATGACAGCAGGAATGTGCTGTGCACTCGGGTCCTCCAGAGGCATCAGGGAGAGACCCTCCCCCTGCCTCTGGCATAGTCGCCAATGAAAACCCCCCCGGAGTCACAGGACAGAAGGAAGGAAGTGTGGTGGCACCCAGCACACCCCAGCAGCATCACTGGGAGCTGTGGGACAGCATCGCAGCAGCCAGACTGCAAAAAATGCCCATTGCCAGGAGCTATGCTGTGTATATGTCTAATAAATTTGTGTCTAATGAATACAGCATTTCCACACGCAGCAGGCTGCAGGGATGCTCAGCACCACCAACACCCAGCCAAGGCAGCCTGGCTGATGCCCAGTGGGATATTGGCCTGCTGCCGTGCTTTTCACAGCTGACAATGCTGGGATGGGGGGCTCAGCATCGCTCCCCATCCCGGCCAGTGCCTTGGTTTTCAGCAGGACTGGCCCTCTCCCCCTCCCAAGGCTTGTGCAGGGGGCTGGAGCACGGCCAGCGCTCCCTGTGCTCGGCTCTGAGCGATGCGAGGCGGCGGACAGGCAGCTTTCCTGCGGCGGGGATTAACACCCCGGGCACGTCGCAGCCTGCAGGAACTCCCTGCTTTCCGCTCCGGGGGGCAGCGCCAGCCGCACATCACCAACCACCCCCGGCATGAGCGGCGAGCTCTCAGCTCTGCCGCCCGGGCCGGCCACGCCGCGGGGAACACCCACGGAGGGTTGTGCCACCTGCACCCAGCCCGCAGCCCGGCCAGGGATGCTCCAAGGCCCATCCGGCTGAGCAGAGCCCCCAGTACCGCAGCTGTGAGCCCACTCCCGACGGTAAAGCAGCCCAGTCCCCGCTCCCCGGGCACCGGCGATGTCTTACCGGTGCTTTCGGCTACAGCCTCGCCGCGGGGTGGGGAGGTGCTGCCGGCGAACTCAGCTCAGCTCCCGCTGCAGCCTGCGAGGAGAAGGAACGTCAGCTCCCGCGGCAGCCCCCGCGCCCCGACACCGTCTCCCCCCACGGCACGGTCCAGTGCCCTGGGCTGCCTTCATCCTCCTCCTCCTCGCCATCCCTCCGGCGTGGGGCCGGCAGCTCACACCCGCTCGCTCTGATCTCTCATGTGTGAAGAGGGGATGATTCTCTGCTCCACTTCATCAACCCCACCGGCGATGGGAGAGGAGGCGGCTGGAGCCGCCCCAAGCGATGTCCCAGAGTGGAAGGGGAGCACAGGCACCCCCAGCCCAGCAAGGGATTTTCCCGGGGAAAAGCAAAGCCAGTTCCTCCAGACACAGCAGCATTTCCAGCCCTGTTGCTCCATCTCCGGACAGCCACGACCTGCGGTCGGCCACCAAAGAGAGACCTCGCCCCTCGGCACGAGTCATCTGCTCCATCCCCAACAGCAGAGACAAATGCTACGGCGCAAACCGTGCGCAAGGTATGGGAGCAACCTGTGCTGCTCAAGTCCTGACTCATCCAGAAAAGCATATTTTAGCTAAAATTTTCAAAAAGGACGGCTTTTTGTCACAAGTGTGTGTGATGCAGGGACCCTTCTCAGCAGCAGCAGCTCGGGGCAGAGCTTCAGGTGAAAAGCAGAGCAGGACACGGCCCCGCAGAGCCAGGGCAGCCCCTCACCTGGCTTTGCCACCCTTTCCCAGCCCCAGCTCCTGCAGGAACTGCTGTCTCTTCTACAGAAAGGAAATTCTCTCTCCAACCAGCCCTGCTCACCCAGCGCTGGGCAGAGGCTTCAGCCGCCCCCAAGGGGCTCCTGCTTCTGCACAGAGGGGATTCAGACCCTATTTAAAGACCCCAAGCAGTATCCCAACAGGCTCCTGTCCCAGCTGGAGCCCAGGTTTCATCCAAGGGCAGCATCCCGAGTTTCACACCTCATAGATGAATATCCCAGTGTCTGCAGGCAGGAGCTGTGCCCCACCACAGGTTTGTTTTCATGGCCTCCCCTTCCCCCTACTAATAAATTTTGTCACTATTTTTAGTGCATTTGATTAGGATAATGAGTGGGAGCTGACTGACAGCTCTTTAAGACGTTGAATGGTTTGTAATTTGTACTTGACAAATACTGGCTGGTAGTGATTGCACAGCGGGATGGAGGGGGGAAGCTGCAGCCCCAACTCCAGGCTGCAGCACATACAAATAAAGCTGTGCCGTGTACACACGTGGTGCCCATGTCCCTGCCACCCGGGCACGCTGTGACACAGGCTCATGCTGCGACGCCAAAACAATGATTAGACCAAAAAGAGCCAAAAAAGCCACGAGGAAAATACAAATATGCCCCAGCCTGTGGTCAGCCATGTGCCAGAGCAGCGGGCTGCCAGCTCCGTGGATGGGGAAGGGCAGGTCCCTGGGTGGATGGATGCACTAGCAACCTCATGTTGACAGATTTGACTGTTGGGTGGCTGAATGTGGCTGCTGTGGCAGCAGCTTGGCACTCCCTGGCACATCTGGCACAGCCTGGCACTGTTCTGCAGCTCGCTTGGCAGTGGGGCTGACATCCTCACCAGCATATCACTGGCTATAGCCAGGCTCAGACAACTGCCAGCACTGCCACCCCCACCTATCTCCGTGTGCTGCTGGCTCTGCATTTGGGGTCTTCCCGGCCTCCATTCCTCCCTAGACAGAGGGGAGGGTGCCAGGGCTGAGCTCAGCCACGCAACTTGCCCGGGGCAGAGGCCGCAGCAAGAAGAGGCCAACCCCGTCCTCCCCTCTCCAAAAGCAATTAAAAATGAAGCACACTCGGCTGCACACCTCAGCTCGGATCAGATCACGGCACGCGAGACAGCGGCATCCCCGTCCTCCACTGCCGGCGCTGGGAATGCCACCTGGACTGCCCAGCATCCCCACGCCTCCAACACCGACGCTCCCGGCTGTCTCCCCGACAAAAATTAACTGGCAAGTTGGGTGGCAGGAAAAGGCTCCATCCTCTGCCCTACCTCCCTGTGGAGAGACGCTGTCGTAAAGGCAGCAGCGAGGGGAAGCGGCAGCTCCCCGGCGAGTCCCGCTGCGGCTGCTTTCCGCTGCTGGTGGATCGCTCAAGGATGCAATGGCCGTGGTACGGGCAGGCTGACAGCGGGCTGGCGGTGAGGGGAAGCGATCTTATCGTCTTTGCAAAGACGCTAACAAAAGACACTGATTGGGAGCAGACAAAACACAGCAGAGGCAGAAACCTTGGGAAATGCCGCGACAGGCTGGGGCCCAACACCAGACACCGAGCTTTGGGGAGGGAAACATCTCTGGCAAAACAGGCACTGTCCTTGGAGCTGCTCCAGAGCCGGGGGATGCTGAGCAGCACTGCCGGCAGGCAGGATGGGGGTGCTGGGGGAGAGGGGGCGAGGGGCCGGGAGCACCAGCACCCACCCACTGATGGAGGCAGACGAGCTCAGCCGTGTCCTCAGCTCGCAGAGCCCCGGTGAGATTAATCACGGCAACTGTCTCACACCAGACTGAAAAATGAAGCGTGCGGGACGCCGGGCGAGACAAAGCAGCCTGGCGGCACCCAGCCCATGGCAGCCGGCACCGGGGACAGGGAGAGGCACAGAGCAGCGGTCCCAAACACACCCAGCCCCTCCATCCCCTGGCACACAAGCGACCCCCTCCCAGAGGGGCCAGCTGGGGCAAATCCGTGCGGGATCAATGGAAGCTGCCTGCAAGGGGTGCCATTAAACCAGAGGTCCCAGGCTGGAGGCAGCCAAAGGGCACTTTGCCATCCCCTGTGACCCCTTGCCTGGGGGGCACGAAGTGGCAGCAGTGCTGCCTCTGCCAGCGTGGCCCGCAGAGAGCGGGGTCAGTGCTGCGGGTGAAGTCCCAGCTTGGTCAGGGCTGCCATAACCCCATCGGGGTGGACTTTTAATCATCTTAAGGTGGCACCCTGTCCTCTTCCCCGCTTCGCTCTCTGCTCCCTCCCCACATTTTAGTCGGACACACAGCCCCGGATATGCTCACAGAACAGTTTCCCCCTCTGTCCCAGGGGATGCTCCTGGTTTTGCCCTTTCCCACGGCAAGCATCACAGCTGGGGGCCAGTGAGCAGCAGCACAGCCCCCGGTGCTTTGGGGACAGCCTCACTGCCCCGGCTCAGCCCACCATCCCCTCTGCCACCCAAATACAGCCCGCCACTCTGTCCAGCCAGTGCCAATTCCTGTCCCCTGTCCCGTGCCATCAGAACTCGCCCAGTATGAGACAGAGACCACGGGCTCGTCTCTGCCAGGCTGGGACCAGGCTCACTGCAATGAGCCCCAGGAGCTGTGAAAAGGGGGAGCTGCTGTCCCAGCCCCACAAGTGGGGTGTGATGCTGCAGACATTCTCCCTGCCTGGCTGATGCAGTGAGGGCACGTCTGGCTGGTGCCTGCAGCCCTTCTCCTCCACAAGGACACTCATTTCTCACCTGCACTGATTCCTAAAACAGGAGGAACAATGCAGGGATGCTCACTTCATATCTCAGCTCCAGTCTGGGGATGGGGGAAGCCACAGGCAGGTGTCCCCAGCACCTGCCTGGGATCTCTGCTTCACCCAGTAACAGCATGTTGAAGGCATCCGAGCCAAGGCAGTCCAGCCATCCCTCGGCTCCCCCCAGCTGATGGAGAGCTCTTCCAGATGAAAGAAAGGCTGGAGTAGGGAGGGCAGTGCAGCTGCTGTGTGGGGGCCCAGCTACACACTCCCCACAGATATGAGTCCCAACTCCTCCTCTCTGACCCTGTCAAGTCCCGTTAAAATTAAGACCATCTTAATTAAAGCTCCACAGCCCAAGACAGGAGAGGCCAGTGCGTCACAAAAGGGGAAAGGATAATTAGATCAACCATCCAAATTCACTCCCCCTAAGCATGGGGGAGACTCACGGTCAGGAGCGATGCAAAATGCCTCTGAAAAGACATGTCAAAACAGGGAGTTTAAAAGACCAAAACAAACCATGAGAAGCATACAAGCACATTCTGGATGTTCATATGGCCAAGAAACTGGGAAACTCCAAACATGCACACTGGGAGCATGTAGGGAGCTTGTGCTCTCCCAGGCATCACAGGGTCAGCTCCTCCACAGGCAGATTTTGGCTTGCTGGGGTGATGGGCAGTGGCTCTGCCAACATCAGTGGCCACAGAGAGTTGTAGGCTGTGCCACCCTTACCCCCACAGCACCCCAAAACCAGGCAAGGGTAGGGGCATCCTGACACTGGGCACCCCCAAGCACCCCAAGGCTGGCAGGAGAAAGCCGCAAGCCTTATCTCCCTGAAACAATGCAAGCAGCTGAATGGAGGAAGCAGAATGTGCTGCAAGTTGTGCTTGCTGGTGCTGAGCTGGGCACTCAGTTTTAAGCCTTTTCTCCACTGAGAGATGAGAGAAGGGAAGGTGGCCGTTGCCACACCTTGTCACATCCCCGTCCCTGCACTGCAGCAGGCCTGGGCCCCGACAGGACCATGTCTTTGGGTCTGTCAGCGTGTGGGTGCATCCTTTCTGCACCGTAAGGGTGTCCAACACTTAGAGAAGGGAAAACAAAGCTTTCTCACCCTGAGGGTGGCCCAGCACAGCAACGGGGATTGGAGTGATGGTGGGATGCCCAGCAGAAGATGCTCAAAGCTGCCTGGGTGCTGTGCAGCCTGACTGTGCTGCCGCTGCTCCAGGTCGGAGCAGGGATTCCTCCCAGCACCTCCCAGCCTGACTCAAGCCTGCACTTCCAGCATTCCCATCAGGACACCAGCCAAAGCCAGGAATTGCCCAACCAGCTCCAGCAAATGCTTTCCAAGGCACACAAAGCCTTTGGCCTGTATTAACCTGAGCTGGCTTCTCCCAGGCAGGTGATGAGGGCACTGTTCTCCTCCTGCCAAGTCAAGGAGAAGGAAACTGAAAGGAAATGCTTCCAAGGGCAGGAGTGCCCGTGGGGCTGGGAAGAGACAATGCTGGGCAGGGAAACTCTGATGTCGAGCTGGAATGGCACTAGGAGCTGGAGCTCTTGGCCACCAGGACTGCCTGGAGCCACAGGGCAATGCTTCCCCAAAACAGCCCTGTGGGTCAGCACTCCTCAAAATGTGCCCTTTTACCATTGCCCCCGGGCATGCTGGCACCTCTGAGCTCCCAATACCTGTCACTTAATTCTCCAGCTTCTCCTGGCCCATCACAGCCCTGCTGTTCCCATCCTCCTCTAGGCAAAGAACCAGGACAAGGGACTGACCCCACTAGAAGGGGTGATGGAGACCTAGTGACACGAGCTGGCCCTTGGAGGAGGAGGGGTGATTTCTGTTCCCCATTTCTGCACTGCCTCTCCCAGCACAGGCAGCCTCAGGCTCCAGGAAATGTGGTTTCCTTCTGCTTTCTGGAAGTGAACATCCACCCCGGGTGCTCTCCGGCGATGGCTGCGGCAGCACCCAGCCCGCTCCGTGCCCTGCCCGGCTCCTGGGGAAGGGGCAGGTGGCAGCAGGAGGCTGATGTGACTCACAGGTGTCTCAGATCCGGACAAAACAGTGGTGCCACCTGCATCTGCCGTGGCTCCAGGGCTGACACACCCGTTCTGACCCGGGCGAGACAGCAGCGCAGGCAGGCGGCAAATCTCCAGGGCAGGGGGAGGAAGGGGGCAAGGAACGCAGGAGGCAGAAAAGCTCCAGATCTGAGCATGTTATAACCACCCCTGGCCACGCTGGCGTCACTGTTAAAACATTTCCACTTTCAGAGAAACCAGCCCATCCAGTCCAGCCAGGCAAGGAGCTCCCAGGGCCCCACTGGCCCTCCAGGACCAGAGCTACAGCCCCATCAGCCCTGCTG
Organism: Nicator chloris; assembly: GCA_013400495.1. Classification (NCBI taxonomy): domain Eukaryota; kingdom Metazoa; phylum Chordata; class Aves; order Passeriformes; family Pycnonotidae; genus Nicator; species Nicator chloris. The sequence continues at coordinate 369,945 of WAAE01016891.1, forward strand.
AGGGGTCCTGTAGGACTCCCGTGGCAGGAAGCCTCCCCACAGCCCTCCTGACATGGAACAGGAACTGAAACACTCATGGGGAAAGAAAGGGAAAATGCGGGGAGGGTATGTGGACATGGGCACCCTTGACACAAACTCGTGGAGCTGGGAATTGCCCCTCTCCCAGCTGGAGCCACAGAGACTTGGCAGGACACATGCTGGGGTTCACTGAAATGAGAGGGGATGAAGGACAAGCCAGGCAGAGGCCAAGGCTCTTCTGTCACAGATTTCAAACACTTCCCCCTTTGCAGACCCCTGGACATTTTATAATACAAATAAATAAGCAGGATGCCACAGAGCAAATTTATGCTGATTGTTTTCCTGGGTTACTTTGGGACTTTGGGGCATGTGCCCAACACAAGCCTCATGCTCTGGGGAACCGTGGGGCCACCAGCCCTAATGTGCACATGCTACTTGTGGCTGCAGGTCAGGGCTGGATGATCAGGGTCAGCCTCCAGCTGTGCACACTCGACTCCTACCCCCTCCATGGGCATGGATGGGAGTGGGAGCAGGTCCTGTACCACTGATCACAGCATGGGACTGTGGCTCTGGCCTTGGAACACCGAGGACATCACTGGCAACAGAGCCCTGAGAGATGCTGGTCCCCACAGCCACTCCCATCTGCACCACCAAAACAAAGCATCACTCAGGATGCGTCAGAGGAAGCAACCAGGGAGGGTCTTGAGGGGCAAAGGGAGATCAGCCAGCCCCAAAAAGCTTTTCCAAGCCCAAAATGCTGCATTGGATTGCCAGCTGCTCCCGAGGTGAGTGGGATGCTCACGCCAGAGAGGATCCAGCTGGGAGGTGCAGCCCCCGACGGTGCTCACTATCAACAGCCTGAGAAGATGAAAAACAAAGAAAAATGCTGAGCTGGTGTCTTCTATCCCTGTCGCTCCTGGAGCAGAGCTGGGCTCTGCACACCTCTGGCACTTCTCACTGCAGTCGTGGCAGGGAACAGAGATGGACTATGGGCGAGGTGGATGTGACCAGTGACATGTGGACCTTGCACCCTCCCCTGGCATCTCTCCAGGCCCCGCTTGTGCTGCTCATCCTACAGGGACAGGATGAAGGGATGCAGGGACAAAGGGATGAAGGGCGTCTCCTCTGCTTCCCATCACCTGTGGCTCACAGTGCCTTCAGTGCAGCCCCCCTGGACCACAGCATGGGAGCATGAGAGCTGTGCCCATCCCCAAACCACCCAGAGGGCTCAGGTGAGTGTGTACACACACACACACGTGCACACCCCCTGCACACTGTGCAGGCAGCCAGCTGGGCAGGCAGCTGCCCTCCTTGCCCAGCCCCAGCCACACACACCAGTCCCAGCAGCCTGAGCCTTCCCACCCCACACACTTCCGAGCTCAGCTGTTCATGTCATTGGAGCATGGAGCTCATCCTGGTCACAGTGACTTCTGCAGCTACATCTGCACCCTTCCTGATCCCGTGTCACCCTCCCTGCCTGACGCAGCAGGGAGCTCACTGGAAGCTCCCCCTCACTGTTCCAAGGATTCCCAATCCCTTTCCCAGCACAGCAGGGCCCGACTAGCATTTGCCCAATGGGCAGGGGAAGGAAAGGGCCCGTCTGAGCAGGGAGTGACCCCAACAGCCTTTTTGTGTAGGTTTTTTTGCATAAGTCAGCAAGCACATGTTCCACCCGGGAACATCAGAAGCCCAGGAAGAGCACTGCCTGACCCCACTGCTGCTGGCACTGGCTGCAGCTGCAGCTGAGGATGAGGAAGGTGGTTGTGCTTCATGGAGATCAGATTCTATTTGCCCTGCCTAAGGGGAAGCTTTACCCGTGGTGTGTGCATGGGGTAGAGCAGTGCAGCTGGGGCTGGGAGAGGGGGAAACTGAGGCACACATTCTGTGTAAAACCTCACCAACTCCAAGGACAGCCTCTCAGGTGCTCCTGGGGGAAACTGAGGAATGCAGTGGGAAAGCAAAGTGGAGAAAGTGAAACTCAGACACCACACTATACCTCCAGCCCCAAATTACAGCTAAAGGGTGCCCCAAGGTGAGATGTTTGTAGGATCAATTTAGCACTGACCTGACCCTCTCATGCCGCCCCCAAACTGGTGCATGGCATGGGAGGGGTACACATGGCCCAGGACAGGCTGGACTTGTTAACCTCTCCCATGGTGGAGGGGGCAATGCAGCAATGGGCTTTTACCCTCATTGCCCAGGTTTCTGGTGGCCAAGGTTGCCAAGCATAGTCAGGAAGGATGGGAGCAGCTGCACTGGGGGGAAGCTTTGCACAGCATGCAGTTAGGTTTCCATCCACCCATCCGTCCATCCATCCATCCCTCCATCCATCCATCCACCCACCCACCCATCCATTCTCAGCACAGGGGGCTCAGGGCCAGCCAAAACCTCATGGTCACAAGTGCGAGACCACAACAGGTCAAGCATGGGATGGGAAATTCAGGGCCAGCCTCTGAGTCTTGCAGCGCAGGGAAAGAACCACAACACAGCCCGAGTCACACATGTCCCTGCATCACGTGTCCCCCTTGGCTGCAGACCCCAAAGCCATCCCAGTGCCCTCCTGGCATGGGGCCCACAGCTGTGAGGTGAGGACAGGCTCACTACACACGGGCCCCATTTCTTTTTTTTTTGCCTTAAATGCCCAGACAGTTCTGTTCTCCACATTTCTCCAGACAAGCCCAGCAATCCCACATGCCAGCCTATGGATATTTCAGATGCTGCATCTCCACTGAGACTACGTGGAGTCAAGGGGCTCGGGCAGATTTTTTTAAGGGCTGAGTTAAAATCAATGACCAGACCCACCCTGCCCAGTGGCTGATGGCCCTTGCCAGCCCAGCCAGCCCCCAGCCCTCAAAAACCCCTCCCTGCTCCCCAGCGAGAGCAGCCAGCAGATCCATAGCCTGAAGGGAAGTCAGCGCAACACGCAGATTTGCAGGTCCTGGTTCCTGGCCCAGGTTCAAACCACATTTGTTCCTGAAATCTGTTTCAGGGTTTTCTTTGCAAAGCGCCCGTGTGCAGAGCCATGTGCACGGCGGCACCGGTTCCCAACACAGCCAGTGCCAAGGTCACTGTGCCAACCTGCGACCGAGCTGGGGGCATGGGTGCTCCTCCTGAGCACACTCTGGGCAAGTCTGGAACTAGATGATATGGGAAACTGGAACTAGATGAGCTTTAAGGTCCCTTCCAACCCAAACCATCCCACGATTCTGTGACTATCTCCCAGTTTGCTGCCCATTTAAGCGATGAGGAACCAAAGGCTTTAAAACAGCCCCGTGACACACGGCATGTTTTTTGCTGATGGGTGGAAACTTCAGCAAGACACGAGCCCTGGGGAGCTGGAGTGCACCACCCACAGCTACAGGCGGTCGGGAAGAGGAGCTTGGACTGGAAACAGTGACAAGCCGCGCTCCTGTCCCAGGAACAGCTATGCATGGATGGTTATTTCCATCCACAGGTCTGAGCCACTCTCCGGGCATGGCATTAAAGGGCTCCCTTCTGCAGGGAGGTGCAGGGATGTGCTGCTCTCTGACAAGGCCGTTTCTGACGGGATGCATGCTGGACACATCTCCAGGCGGGCTTTGGAGCGAGATGCGGAGCCCTGCGGAAGTGAGCTCAGATGGGAAATTGTTCCAAGAGATAAAGAAACAAGTTGGAAACCGAGCTGCAAAATAGACAGCACAGGAAACAATAGCACTTCAGATAGGCTTTCCAATTTCCCACAGCCATGCCAGGAGTCCAGTGCTTTGTCCCAGGGATGCTCACGGGTTCCCCTCTGCTTAGACACGCTGGGAGGAGGTGCAGGCTGCTTGCTCACTCCTACCTCTTCTCTTTCAAGATCTTACAGGCATTTGCTGATTGTTTCAATGAGAGGTTGGGGACCAAGTCCTTCAGGTCTCAGTAGATAAGAGTTTAGCTCTGTGATGACTTCAAAGGCCAGGCAGGATCCCACACCAATAACAGGGAGAGGCAGACGGGATTTCGGAGGTGCGGGAGCCCCATGGTCCATCCCCTGCTTGCCTCAGGGAGTCCAGTGAAATGATGCTACTTTGCAGGAGCTGCCCATGCTGCTAAAGGCCATCCCTGCCTCAGGATCGCTGATGTCCCCTCCATGCCACCAAGGCAGAAAAGGACCCTCTTGTCTTTGCAGCAGAGCCTCCGGACTGGTTGGTCACTGCAGCACTCTCCTCGTCTCATCCCCCTGCTCCCCAGCCAGGGGCTGGGATGGCCCTTTCTGCCTCCCTGCGGAACCTCCATGATTTTCCATCACTCTGGCACAAAGTCATTAAAGGGCAGAGCTATCATTAGGGCATCTCCATCACACAGGGAGCACTGCAAGGCCACTAACGATCGAGACAGGGAACATTGGACTTCCCTTCCCTGCTGCTGCACAGCCCATAAATAACCCTGTCTTGGACTGTTTTGGCAAAGCCAGGAGGTGTTTAGAGGAGCCCCTGCCCTGCTGCTCCCAGGCCAAAGCCTGGAAATGAGAATTGACCCTCGATCTCCTAAGCAAAGGTGTTTCTTCCTGATATATAAGCATTAACTGGCTAATGATTACAGAGACACAGCTCCCCCCAGAGAGCCAGCACACGAGCCTCGGCTCAGACACTGAGTGCCACGGTTTTGCTCTGGCTGGATCTGGAGCCAGCTGAAGCTGATGGCTTAGCACAGGTAAGCCAGGATCAAACCCTATGGCTAAGGTGTCAGGAGCAGCCCAACAGTGAAAATGACAGAAACTATATTGCTTTAAAGTGGAAGATGGCTGATGTCTTCCTCCACATCCCCTTCCTCATGCCTTCCTGGGCACCCCTGTGACTGTCTGGCCAATACCTGCTGCACAGGAGGCCTGGGCACATGTTGAACCACTGAGTTCTGAGGCGGGTCTCCACGCCTGGCAGGGACAAAAGGGTTCCCATCACAAATGACTGGGTCTTGGGAAGGTTTGTAACAACTCAGTTCTTGCACTGGTCATGCTGGCAGGGGATATCTCCTTGGCTGAGAGGACAGCAACAAAATCCCCCAGCACCTCCTCCTCTGGGAGCACCAGCCAGGCAGGAGAAAGAAAAACCAAGCCTTCTGTTGCCACCTTCATGCAGTTTCATAAAGCACTGCTGGATATGTGCTGTCCTGATCCTTTCCCTGCTGCACAGGCAGGAGCTCACCTCAGGGAACCCTGTGCTCTGCACCCTCAACATCTCAACCCTCAACCCAGAGGTTGCTGCTCAACATCTCTGGGACCAGGACCAGGACCACAGTCACTTCCTGGCACCAAATTCAGGGCTGAGCCCTGGCACACCACAGCAGCCACTGGGCTGAGGAAGGGCCAGGGAAGATTGCACTGTGCAGGGCCAGCAAAACACAGGGAGGTGGAGCAGATCCCCACTCAGTCCAGCAGGTCTCACACGAGGCTGCACAGCTCCCTGACATAATGCCCAACGCCAGAGAGGACCATGCCAGGATCGGTGCCACAAGATCCAGCCCCCTACCACACCTGTCCCCGTGCACACAGCCCTGTGCCTGTGCAGCGACCTCATCCCTGCAGGTTGCCTCCTGTGTCCACCCCAAACGGCCCCAGGATGCAGCACAGCCAGTCTGGGCAGTGAGCAGGATAAAACCTCATCCTGACCCCTGTGTGGCTCAGGGCAAAAACCACAATGCTCTTCCATGGCACTGGGGGCTGTGACAGTGGGGACACGACACTGCCACCGCTTGCAGCCATACTTGGAGGTTGGATCACCCAGGCTGCAATGGGGAACTTCCCGACTGGATGAAGTCTTAAATCGGAGAAGCCGGGGCTCTGCAGCCCTCCAGCAGCTGAGCCAGCCGGGCACGGCAAGGGCCACAGCGAGGGGCACCAGGGCACTTGCCAGGTCCGCCAGGGCTGGACACTGGCCCCAGAATCACCGGTGAACAAACACGACAAGGGAAGCGGATCACGAGACATCAAAGCAGGGGGGCGATGAATATTTCATGTCCTGGCCTACATACAGCCCGGCTGTCCCCGCCCTGCGCTCCCGGGGGTCCCCCGTAGCCCCTGAGCACAATAAAGGGGAGTTGCAAGCAGGCGGGGCGGCCCCGCCGGACCCCTCGCGTCCCCAGCTCTGTCCCGCCAGGCAGTGACACCCCCAGCCGGACCCACGGCTGACCCACCAGACCATGTGCCTCCCGCTGGACGCACAGCCGCCCCCCTGACACCCGGCGCCAGACCGCCAGCATCCTTGTGGGGACTCGCAGCCAGCTCTCCAGGCTGCGGGTATCCCACGCTGCTGGACCCACAGCTGCCCCACGGCAGCCTGGGCATCCTCGGCTGGACCCATCGCCTCCTGACCGAACTGCCAGCATCCGCGATCGGACCCACAAACAGCTCGCAACACCGCGGGCATTTCCCCGCCGACCCGCCGGACTCTGCGGGCATCCCACTGCGGGCATTCCCCCGCCGCCCCGCTGGTCCCCGCTGCGGACATCCCCGGCGGGACCCCACGGCCGGACCCTGGACATCCCGGGCCGAACCCCACTGCCGGACCGTGGGACCCCCCGCCCGCCCCACAGCGGGGCACCCCCGCCGTCACCGCCACTCACCTCCCGCCTGTCCTCGCAGCGGGGCCGTCCCCGCCGCTCGCCTCCAGCGCTCGGCCCCGGCTTTGTCTCCGCGCCGGGGGCGCGGCCGCCGCCCCCCG